>SWBG01000018.1:0-419088 GCA_023848605.1 Aureobasidium sp. EXF-10728 | reverse complement strand
TGGTCACCCACCGTAGTACTAATCTGCCGTTCAACTGCTTATGTATGGCAGAGCGGACGGGATGCCCAGTTTTCAGCTGACTGTGGCCGTATGTGCTTAGTTTGAAAATTTTGACGTTTACAATGGTCAACAAGTTGTGGAGGTACTACTGCACTCGCTGAAGCGATTTAGTGATCGAGTTTCACCTTTGTAACAAGCTATCATGAGTACTAGGGAAAGGCGCCCAACCAAGCTGTCATCTATTGGCATTCAACCATGCCTCGATCCGATTACAGAACGGCAACGAGACCCATCAATCCAAATTGTCCAAGGCACCACCAATGGCAGAATCAAATCCTCGTGAGCGCATGGAGCAAGCAATCCACCGATTCGAAAAAATCCAGCAAGACTCCAACAAACAATGGTTAAAACGACAAGTGGAATCATGCAAAGGACGCGATCCAGACACAGACAGTCTTGATAAACGCAGAGACGAACTCGCAAAAGGTCCAAAGCACACATTCTGGTCATGGCGAGCCAGTCACCTCGCAATCTTGGAGAAACGCAAAGAGACACTTGCAAAGAACCTCAAATTCGAATCTTGGATAGGTTTAGCCAGTCAGCATGATCTCGCAACAGTGGATGAGATACTGTCTGTAGATGTTGGTCAATACCATAAAGGCACTTGTCCTCCAGCTCCCGCAGATCAAGTTTCTGTCTTTCTCGAGCAACTTCATAAAGCCATTAATGCAGATTACAACCACGACGCACCGGACTTCCAACTCATCGATCTGCCAGAGGATTATGGCCTCCTCCTCAAGTTTACAGATGGACTCTGCGATACCGATTTACGCAACTCGGGCGTCTGCGGTATAACCGGCGTCCGCGATGCAAACATTGCCAAAATGACAGGCTACTCAGAATACAATATAACAAGAGGTCTTTACAACATCGACAATGTTGGTTGGGGCGGCGAGCTGTGGAGATATGGTTGGGACATCAGCACGGGTTTCAGTCTGGGTAGAGACAATCACCACGGTGACCAAAACTGGTTGGCATATTACTATTGTGCCCGCACATTGGATACACGAGAAGAATTGCCGCCTTACCCAAATTACCCAGATACGGTCAAAGAGCATGAGAAAGAGTGGAAATGGAGGATTTTCTACAAAGAACCAGAGCGTTGGCAGCATTCATTTCACAAGTGTATTGTCTTTAATGGTTTGATTGAATGGTTGGAATTCTATCAGGACTGGTGGGATAGGGAGAGTGTTCAGTATCCTGCTTGGGAGGCTAGGATGCTTGCGTCTGTCGAGCTGCAGTGTGGGCAACCAGATAGAGGCGAGGACGAGCAAGTCGAAGAAGAGCAAGAGGATGTGGATGTATGGGAAGAGACAGATCTTGATGTTGGCATGTTCTTTGAGACGTCATGAGCACCTCATTCCACTCTTTTGTCCAAGATTCATTCTTTCGTCTCAGCTGTGTCCATGTAGTTGAGCCTGAAAAGATGCCAGGTTCTGGAATGCATTCAGCGACAGCCACCCCGAATGCCTCTCTATTTCTCTTCTCGAGCCAAAAATCTACTTGTGCAACACATAGAAACACAAGACACGTTCCTTGAAAATCCACTTTGGCTGTCGAACAAGATGATTTGCATTGCGTTACTCTACTCCGCCTACTCTACTCTGACAACAATAATCTCGAGTCGCCTTCCATACATCCTAAAAACTCTCAGTTGTTGCCAGTTTCCGCCGCAAGCGAGAAGCCAGTCTCCATCTTGGGGTCTGAGTGCAAGGTCGACCCATTAGACCCTAGACTAAACACTTTCTGCATATTCGGAGACATAGGGCTCTGTCGACTAATGTTGCTCTTGACCAAATGCAAGTTCAATCCTTCCTCGCCGTGTTCGTGGAACGCAGCGCCCTTGCCAATCTTCTGCAGACTGTCTCGCATGAGCATCTCATAGTATGCGGTAGCAAACAGTGTGGCAGGGACGTTGACGAGGATTGAGATCCACGAGTAACTGTGATAGGCAAAGGCCTCGCGACCAAAGAAGATGGCGGCGACGATACGGGTGCCGAGGTCACGAGCCAAGTTTGTGCTGATGGTGATGTCGGCAAATCCCCACACCATAGTCGAATATACGAGGCCGATGGCCCAGGGAGCAACTTGAGGTGATATGAAAGGGTTGGCGGGGTCGAGACAAGCCCATAGGACAAGGCCGATGTACGAGTCGACGAAGAACTCGATGAAGAACAGATAACCGAGACTTTGGGTCGGTCCAGGGAAAGAGCAGAAGATGCTGGCCGGGCCGCCGTTGAACACTGTTCCTTCACCGGCAGCAATGGTTGCCGCGGCCAACGCAGAAATTTGTTGGTGATATTGGCCGTACACAAATAGACCGGCCAAGAAGGCACCGAATATCTGGGAAAAGATGTAATAGGGGACCTTTTTCCATGGAAAACCTTGCCAGGTAGCAAAGCATATCGTCATGGCGGGATTAAAGTGACTGCAGGTACGTTAGACGATGATCTCTTCTAAAACTTGACAGATTACACACCCTCCCGACGTCGAAGCACAAGTGATGATGGCAAAGGCAATACCAAAACCGAATGCAAGGCCAACCTCAAGCAGACTTCCGATCGCAGCATTCTCTTTACCAAGCGTGAAGGCAGCTGTTGCGGCGACGCCAGGGTAAACATAGAAGAAGACACCAGTACTATATCAAAGTTAGTGTGCCTTGTTTCGCTGGTGGTAATTGTGATTACACACGCTTCAGCCATCATTTCGCGAAGCCATCTTGGCCTTGCTCGCTCATAGTCGAGCTTGCGCTGTGAAACAGGCTTTGTCGATACGACATGGCGCTCGTAGTGTCTTTGAATGGCCTTTGAGAAAAGTCAGAACTGGTGGAGGTCAGAAAAACAAGAATGACATACTTCTGTTGCACCCAACTCAAGGTCGTTGGTGTGCAGCCTCTGGATGTGGTCTGACATGGTTGCTCTAGGGACTGTTGGAGGAGTATAGGAAATCGATGCCACCTACAACGAGGGGATGCATACCCTCATATACCTACTCCTACCGAGGTTACCAGTAACTGACACTTGCTTCTTCGAGTAGCTCACCACGGAAAGAAGTGCTGGTCAGACGCCCTCGACGCCCTCCTCTCCTTCAAGTGACTGAGACATGTCGGACGGATCCATCGGCTCACCAGCCGTATTTGCCTCACAAGGATCAATACTCCTGCATGTACGCGCAGCGCGGCTAGAGATGTTCATTCTCGGGGCCCCGGATCGGCATGGAGTATCTGCCGTTAAAGCTGGACGACACGGTACCAGATCTGCGGTATAGGTGGAAAAGCATGGTTAATGAACCACATCGCGTGGAGCATAGTTTAGGATCGCGTGTCGGAAGCTCGTTGCCAGTGTAAGTTTGGACAAGATCCGTAGAGCATGGCGATTGCAGAAAGAAGCTCATCAAGAAGACACGACAAGCATCGGGCTTGGATGTCAAATGTATACATGCGGCTAGGCTTGCTGCAACGGCGACATGGCTTGCGTAGGTGGAAAGAGGGGAACAGTAGGCATTCGCTGGAATTAGGAGATTCGATAGCTCCGGCATGAGGTTGCGAAACCGACTTGTCGTAGGATGCCTCGGTATGCGGCTCAAATGACCATGCCATGCAATACTTGACGTGTTGTATCATAAACGGACGGCGTGGTTCCGCCCCAGATCGATGTTCAATGATTGTCGTACTCCGCGCGGGGTACCCCAACATGGGGTACATAGCCGGGTACTCGAAGATCCGGCTCTATACGAATAGATGCGGAAATGTTTTTGGGTATGGCAGCTTGTAATTAGTCAGCCTCGAACGGTCCCTGCTCGTTCCCGATGATAATACTAGCAGTGAAATCGATCCATCGTGCCCTAAAAGTCTCAAGGTCAACAGTTTCATCAGGCCATACCTGCTTACTACCAGCGCTCAAGTCTCGAAACGGACTCCTAAGAAACTGTCTAATTAATTATAATCGCCAGAGGGCGATACTAAGGATCGCAGAAATTCAGCAATGAACCATTGAACTTCGAGATGGGGCAGTTGGTGTGGAAAAAGTACTTTGTTAGCATATGTACTTGCCAAAGGAGTATCTTGAGTAAAGAAGCAAAGTCGTAATCATATCGTAGACCATTAATGAATCCAGACCAGCCTTCTCGGCAGTGTGGACAGGCATGTCATCTCCCTCGCCCCTCGTTCTTGCTTGTCAGGAATTGGCGGACAGACCAGCTTCAATCGTCCTCATCGCTTGTAGCTTCGTGGTTTTTCTTCTCATACTTGAATCTGTCGAGCTTGCTTGTAGAAGGAGCGGTGTTAGTCTCTGGCTCGTCATCAAGTGGCTCAGGCTCGGCCGAGGCTTGCTCGACTTTGGGTGTTTTGGTCGATGAAGAGGCTTTGAGATCGTCCTCTTCGCCATAGTTTGGACGAGGAAGCTCTTGACCCTGAGACTTCAAAGCAGCTTCGATCTCGGGCAGAATTCCAAGGAAAGCCGAGAATTGTTCCAGAGAAAGCGAGATGCCCTGAGCAGCTTAGCAGGCTTTCTATAACATGGGTAACGGGATGAGAGACCTACCTTTCTTCCTGGAAGTGTCTTGCCATCTTTTTCGTAGTATTCGCGGATGTTGATCTGTAGATTTGCATAAGAATTATATGTACTTTGAGCCGTACAGCAGAGGTGGAAACTCACCAGATGCATGTTCTTGTACTCAGACAAGCCAACACGACGTTTTCCGGAGAGCTGAAGAATGGTCAGTGTGCACCATGCTTGAGTGTTTCAGAATACATACCTCCCAATACGGATTGCCGTCTTCATCAACTTGCTTGTCCTTTGAGATAGCCGTTTTGGCGCGTTTGGACTGGGGTCCGTCTTCGACGAAACCGCCATCGGAATCGTAGCCATCAGCCTTGCTGGCACGCTTCTTGGTTTTGGGAGGCATCTTTGCGAATCGATGTTTCTTCAAAAGATTGTGTTGACAGGCGTGAATTGGGAGACGTGCTCAGACGCGTGGACGTCATGAGGGCCAAGACTTGCTCCAGAACGCAACAGCCTGGCTTGTAGAACTTACTGAGCTTCCTAATTGAGCTCTGTCCTTTGCTGTTGCATATTCCTGAGGAGCACGAACTGAGCAGATATTCATTCTGGTAGTGGCACTAAGTATTTAAACTTGTTTTCTCTGTAGTTATCGAGGTTCTGCACGCTATATCTTGTGTTCGGATGGTTTCGTGCTGCTGCAAGATGACGTGCGTTATATAAGCTTGCAGCTGCGTTCTCTAGTATGTCCAGCTTCCTACTATAACGGCGGTTCAAGATCAACTGAACAAAAACACGAATCGCTTGGACAAGCATTGCATCGGGATTGGGCAGACGCAGGTCTTGATAGCGAGGCCGTCCAATCCATCTCGTGTCTTAAAGTACCAGTCGAGCCTCAACTTTTACACGTTGCCACCAACAACGATGACGAGCACATCATGACTGAGAACACGCTAGATGATGGCAAGGAAAGCGACTATGGATCCGAGTTTGGGACAGACGACGAAGCAACTCTCTCGATTCTCCTCACGCAAGCTGCGCCGCAGCATTCCACGTCCTTGAGCAACCATGCTGAAGTCTTGCCGGGCACTCCCACTTTGTCGCCATTCGCCAGAGGCACGCGGCGCAAATATGTCGACGACGAGGGCACTATCTTCGAGATGGTCTCGCGTGATGGTCCTGTCGTCGAGGCCTCAGTCGAGATCGAATACGACGAGCACAATCGCGTCGCTTTCTCCCGTGAGTCGCTGTCTGCATGCGGTACTTCTTGGCACAAGTTCTATATACCGCACTCTACCGCCAACTGATTGTTGGGCTGACCGCTGACCACAGCGCTTCACAGCTCGTTCTGAGGCTGCTCGCCTGTCCGTACCGTCCCGCGATGTAGATGCCGAACCCGAACAACCAAATCCTCTGGATACACGATCACCCATCGAACGATTTCGTACGCCTCCCAAAAAGCCTCTCTCTGTCACCGATATCATATCTCCTGCCTGGTGCGAACTACAGTACTGGTACAGCTTGACCAAGTATGGGAGAGTTCGCCGAACGGCCGCCATGAAGCAGGGCTCGTCGGTGCACAAGGTTCTAGAAGAACAGGCTGCGACAGTCTTGCCCGTTGATACGATACGACTGCTGGTCGACAGAATCCTACAAGAAGAGTTGAAGGCCGCCGTGCCGGTCGAGACGGTAAATCAGGTCGTACAAAAAGCTCTGGAACAAGAGAAACGCACTGCGGTCCCTCTGGACGTTGTCGGAGGCCTGGTTCATCAAGTTTTGGAGAAGGGCAAACTCGAACCTGTCGCTGTCAACACCGTCAGCGAGTCGGTACACAAACTCACTGGTGCACAGGTACAGAAGGCTGTCACTGTCGAAGTCGAGACCAAGGAGGATGCTTTCGGCTTGCGGATCTGGAACATCATACAAAGTCTGCGCACCTTGAGAACAACCGGACAGGCTCGAGAATTCGAGACTTGGGCCATCATCGAAGGTCAAGTTGTTAACGGTATTATTGACGAGCTCAGTTATGAATGCCCCGACGAAGATTTTGAAGCAACACTGGCTCAGCAAAGGGAGACAAAGCCCAAGAGAGGAAGACCGAAGAAGCAGAAGGTCACTTCTGAAACCCAGACTAATCTTGACACTTTCTTCAGCGGCTCTCAAACAACCGAAAGCAGTGACACTGCATGGCTGGGTAATCCTCATGCCAATCGCAGAATCTACATCAAGGACGTAAAGACTCGTGGTTCAAAGAGCATGCCCAAGGGGGAGGCATCATTCCGACCTACCTCGATGCAACTGATGATGTACCATCGTATGCTATCACTACTTGCATCAAATTCAGTAGCAGCTGAGCAAGTGTTTGCTCGCTATGCCCTCGACGGGAGCGTTGCTTTCAGCGACATGTTTGTTGCCCAGCTAGGCAGCATCGAGTCAGATGTCCAAACTGTGGCGGCTGAACAAGCAGAGATGCCAGTTCAAGACACGATCGATGAATTACTTGCTCACAACAGTCTCGAGAAACTCTGGACGTTGATGATCTCGGAGTTTCAGCTTGCTATACCATTCTCCAACAAGCCATCAACGCCATCTCCCATCGGTGATGTTCTCATGGCTGAATACAGAGCATCTGGCAGCGGCTCCGTGATAGGATCGAAAACCTTTGCCTACGATCCCGATGTTTTAGACGCCTACCTGAAGAAAACAATGGCTTGGTGGAACGGCGAACGGATGCCGCAAGGCGTAGAGATCGAAGAAGCTTTCAAGTGTCGAATGTGCGAGTTCGCCGAAATATGCGGCTGGCGCAAGGACAAGGTTGAGGAAGGCGTCCGCAAGGCCAGACTTCGGAATCAAGGCAAGAAGAAGAGCGACGTTTGATCGGTACCAACACATGCTCAGCTGAGGCTCTGCAGTCACGATTTGCGGTTGCACGATGAGATTACCATCAAGACTTTGTTGATATATCCATCGGACATGTCCCCGAATCCTACGTGCGTAGGCTCGTAGGACGAGTCGTGTACGTGGCACGACTCGTGGTATCATTGAATGTCAAATGTCGGGGATTGAAAAGGCGCCTTCCAGATGCAAACGTATGTACCAATGCAGCCATGCAGTCAACATTCGGTATGCATGGCGTGCATGACCGGTAGAGGTATAGGGCTGGGTTTGATTGTTAAAAACACAACTCCCATGGCGGAATCTGTTCGGTCCGAACCGAACTTTCCACAGGCAACGGCGATGGTGGAGAGATAATTTACTTGCAACCCGTCTGATTAGTGTTGCGCAAGAAGACGCATCCAGGTAGATGGGAAAGCAAGATGCATCCTTCGAGATCGAAATGAAGAGGAATTGGAGTGGCTTGTAGGATTGTGCGATGAGAAGCCATCAAAGCATTGAGCTCGAGGCATTGACCTTGCACCAACGAGGACAGGAAATCAGATAACGATGCAATGGCAATTGATACCGAGCCCACGGTCTTGTCTTTCAACACGTGCAAAGATGTCAATTGTGACAGCGTGTCAATGTCGAGCTGTAGCAAAAGGCACGCACTTAGTCTTCCTTGACCGAATGTCCGCCACGCCCTTGGTCTTGTGTTACTCGTTCGTGAGATCTTTCCCGATCAAGTCTACCTCGAACACCACTATAGCTAAAAGCTGGAATTAGTCCCCTAGCAACATGTATAGCTAGCAAAGGCGGTGGGTGTTTCAAGGCATACTCTCAACACTGGACTTTACGATCTTGAAAGTCTGACACCCCTTATGTGGAGACCCTTTGGTGAACTTGGATGCTGGGGCAACAAGAAGACAATCGGTCTCAAAATGCTCCTGTTTCTTGCACTGCCCTTGTGGCAAGGTTTTTCTGGGCAAACTTGCCTCACTCGCATGCTTGCCTTGATGCCTAAATCATCGTCCTGCTAAAGCTCGCACCCTCTCTTGAGATGATGCGGTACTGCCACGCCATCTCCCCCACACAAACATCTAAGCTCTCGGGTATCACTAATGGGTGCTCGGTTGATCAGCATAAGATAGAGTTTATGTTCAACACCGGTTTCAAACAGTTTTGCATGGTTAAACTTTTATTCAAAGGGTGATCAAAGTGAAGGGAAAGCAGCAGCGGAGAAGCCGCCGTACGAATGGTAAACAAAACATCAGAACAACGTTTCTGCCAACTGTATAATTTATGCGTATCTGTGTTCCCAAGATTCGTTTACAGAAACGTGGTGGCTGTTTGTTCATCTCAATTCTGGTGGTTAAGAGTGGGCAGTGTAGTAAGGCCAACCATAAAGATGGTCGGCGTACGAGTAGAGAAGAGGGGCTGACCTCAAAGATCGGCTGCAGGTCTCTCTGGGACCTGCAGCAGTGCAGCGAGGAGCCGGCCGGCGGTGAAGGCAAACAAGGAGAGAGAAGTGACAGGAGACGCACGGTGCGGTCTGGGGGTGGGAAGTGGATTCGTGGACTCTGGCATTCTTGCTTTAGGCGCGCCGGGAGTGGGCGTTCGCGCCATGAACTTTTGTTACGTCTTTCTTTTGCTTTTTGGCCACGAGGGTGATCGTGGTGCACCGTCGGGCGACTCGGCAATAAGCAAAGGCTACCGTGGTGGACATTCGAGGCTTGTCATGGATGAACATGTGCTCTGAAAGAGTCAAGGCCAGAGTGGCTTTTCGAGTCAGGAGTAGAGATTGTGAACAAACGTTGAGGAGGTCGACAAGTACGAAGTGTGGATTACGAGTCAGCGGTCAAGGAGCATTGAGGAGATATCCCAGTATGTACAGGTATGGAGTCCACAGAGCCCCCCTTTTGCAATTGTGGTTGCCCGGGATCAATTGCACGCCAACTATGCAGCTACATAGCTAGGCCCGTTGTATAAATCAGAAAACTCAGTCGAGTCAACCAACTTCGAGGGGGAACGAACCACCCCAGGGTGTTGGGTACAACGTTGATGGTACATACAGGACAGCTCGCGAACGGTACGGCAGCAACCTCCACTCCTTGATGACCGTTTGTTCAAGAGCAGCCTCCTGGTTTCAGAGAGCTCTTGTCGTATTAATAGACAACTCAACAATGATGATTGTTCAAAGATGTGAGAGTCTTGCAACTCCAATTTCACAAGCGGGCAGCGGGACAAGTCTTGTCCAAGGCGGTGAAACACAGGTTGACTTGGAATACTGCTTAGCTAGTTTCCAGCAACCCTAACATGTGAGTCTGGCGCTAATCATTGCACATCTCGATCTAACTGGGCCCTCGGACATTGACAGTAGTCGAGGAGCTTGAGCTTTGAAGGAGCAGGGTAAGAAGGTAGAGATGAGGGGTCAACGGCGATGCAGCGCTCAGCTCGAGGCGGACGGTAGACGAACAAAGTGGCTAGTGAATAGTGAACCGGTGCTGTGCAATGGTCTGACTAGCCTACTAGATTGTGCAAGGAGAAGATATGCAGCATGGTGCGGTCATGCCAGCAAAAATGCTTTTTGCATTGATTGTTATTCCGTTTGTTTGTTTATACGGTGCAAGGACCATGTAGCTCTCGGCTGAGCCAAGAAGGCTCCGACATCAGACAGCGGTCGACTTGACGTGCGTGAAGCAGACGGACCAAATTGTATGGTGTCAAAAGGAGATTTGGTCGTCATCGTATTCGTTATGCACAAGAGCAGGCGCCAGCAAGTGTGGGTTTGGCATTCTGTTTATGATTGAGGTTGGACTTCGAACGGCTTGAGGCTTTTGGTCGAAGGCCGTGCATGCAAGGCAGGGTCAATGCGCTTGTCGCGATGCCCATGCACATCGGTCGCTGTTGCCCTCCGCCGCTGCTGGCGCCTTCCCTCTGTAACTCGCACTCGCGCCCATTAATCGACTTCCTCGCATTCTTCTCCCGCCTGAACCGCCTGGATCAACTTGTTTTGCCTCTTCAGCTCCGTCTCCCAACCTCGACCTCTCGCAGCCCGAGCGGTGCCCAACAACAACAACAAAGCCGCTCTATCAGCCTCATCCCCGCCCATCCACGCGCGCCGCGCCGTCGCATACCTCTGTTTACATTTTCGATCACCACGCCCTCAGCACGTCCAACGTCGTAATTTCCATCCATACTCGAGTCCTGCGATCGCCGTTCCCTCAGCCTCGACGCCTATCGTCTATCCAACAACCCTCTGCCTGTCGTGGTACACCTGACTGCCGCGTCGCCGATCGCATCTGTCGCATCCGTCCTGCACACGCCCTCAGCCAGCAAGAGTGGAGCGTGTTGATGGCCACCTAGCTCTGTCAACCGTCTCGCTTCGCGATACAAGCTCTCCGTTCGACATACATACTTCCGGCGTCCATCCCAAACGCCCTTCGTGCCGCCCCGTCCTTCTTATCCACCAACCGTCATCCTGGCCATGGACTTTGAATACTCTCCTCACCGTTCAGCTGGAGGAACCCTTCATATGCTCTCGCCGACACATCCTCAATACTCCATTGACGCGTTTCCCTCCATCAAGCAGATCCGCCGTTCCCTGTCGCGTTCTCCCTCGAAGCCGTCGCGCTACCATCTGGTCTCCAGGTCTCCCAAGAAGTCTCCTCCTCGCTCTGGTCTGTCGCGTGCGTTGAGTGCAAACACCGGTGCCGATTCTTCTCTCAAGAACAAGTTATTGCTACGACGAAACGCGCCTGTTCGCGCGAATGCGCGCAAGGAAACGCCGCACACTTTGAGACGCGCCTTGAGTGACGCCAGCAGCCAAGCAAACACAGTAACTATGGAACTTACTCAACAACCTACTCCTGGCGACCAGGAAAACTCATATCTGACGTCGCCCACTTCAAGGCACCTGGACGTGCCGCGCGACACTCGCTTCGAAGTCGATGACGAACCTATCAAATTCGACTTTCTCAAAGGCCGCAACAGCTTGTCACTGGCCATGAGTGGAACACCGGCAAAGTCCAGTCCTCTCAAACGCAGCGATGGTGTCATGAACCTTGACCAGGCCAACCTTGGTAGTCCCAGAGCCAAGCGACGTAGCTTGCACAGTGCCTCTCTCGGCATTGACTTTGACGTCTTTGAGCAGGCCTTTGAGAGTGCCAACAATGGTTTCAGCGACGACGAGCCTACGCCAGTGTCCCCTGTGCGTCAACGATCTCCCCAGCGCACCAAGCCTTTCAGCCTCAGAAGGTCTACTCTCCAGCAACGAGCAGTTGGTACACCTCGTGCCAGACCCTACTCAGATCTGAGCGAGTCTCCTAACGGCCACTCAAAGGCACGCGCCAGAATGTCGCTCGATGGTTCGTTGCCCCTTCGTGGTTTAGAAAACTCCATCCATCTTCCCCCACCAGAGCAAAAAACCATTTCTCGCTCAGCACCAAAACCTCACCCTCTCTCAAAGGCATTGAGCCCCTCGTCTTCAGCATCAAGTCTCGGTGATGACACGCCACGCCTATCACCCAAAAAGCCACAGTTCTCCAGACCGTACCCCGGCTTCTCCAAGAGTCTGCCCATCGGTGCGCTCAGACCCAAGCCGGACACCGACTCGAGCGGCTCAAGCGATTCGTTCGAGACGCCGGAAGCCTTCAAGATGGCAAAGCCATTGCCACAGGCTTTCATGTCGACCGGCTTGATCTCTAAGCGTAATCGAAATGTCGACCTCCCTCAGTCTTCATTTGGTAGCAGCATGAACATGCCCGATACGCCTTCGAAGAAGACCATTCTACCTCATCTCGGTGGTGGCACCCCAGCCCCAGCAGCCAATTTTGGCAAGTTTTCTCGCCCTCTGCACGAATTTGGATCGCCAACAACCCCTTGGAGTCCACACCCCGTCCAAGCATCTCCCGAGTCATTCGGCAAGGGTGTGAACATCTTCGGTCTTGGCTGCTCCTCTGGAAAGTCAAACCGACGCAGCAGTTTCCTCAGCATTACCGATGAAGATCTGAACAAGTCACCTCTTGGTGCCATGGACGTACAAGCTAGCGGTGACGAGATGCCACCGACTCCTACCAAAGCCGCCTCCTCTGGATCCACAACCATTCGACCAACATCCAAGGGCAAAGGCAACAGCCTGCGAAGCTCCTTGTTTGGACGCAGATCGTCGATTGCACCCGACACTTTCGACCGTCCGAAGTTTGAGGATCAACAGCCAGCAAATGACTGTAAGTATATTTCTTCAACTACTCCTTCTTCGGAGTCGAAGAAAAGTGTGACTTCGACCCCATCTCTTACTATCACACCATGTGGCTCGCCATCTTCTCCTTCTTTTGAACAAGCCATGAGCCTTAGGCAGTCTCATCGCAAATCTTGCCCATCTCCTCTTACTCTTCGGTGCCGGGAATTTCCTTCTTTTTCTTCTTCTTCTACCTCACCTGCAGGAGATGCTGAAGCAAAGAAACTATTAGCAGTCACGCCATCTAGTCACTCGAGCTTTACGGACTCGAATCTCCCACCGAAGACTCCTCAGGAAAGCTTCACCCCACCGGATCCTAGTGGCCTGTCCATCTCTGGAGAACACCGCGGACCTGTTTTGTTCGGCATGAGCGGCCTTCAAAGCTCAAACAGTTTCCCACCCGCTACTCCCACCGGACCAAGAGACTCTGGAATGAACTTCGGTGGGAGCATCAGACCTGGTGCTTTTGGAGCATCCGTCTCTGGCTTCTTTGCGAACGACGTCGACACAGCACTTACATCTCGATTTGAGAGTGTCCAGGCAGTCGGTATTGGAGAGTTTTCTCAGGTTTACCGCGTCTCGAAACCTGTCGTTGGCAGCCCGGCTGCTCGCCACGAGTTTACACGCAAACTTGGAAACGTCTGGGCTGTCAAGAAGTCAAAGAAGCCGTATCTTGGTGTCAAGGACCGAGAGAACAAGATGAGAGAGGTTCATGTTCTACAAGCCCTTCGTGGTAACGAACACATCCTCGATCTCTGTGACTCGTGGGAGTCGAAGAACCACCTTTATATTCAGACCGAATTCTGCGAGAACGGCAACCTCAAAGATTTCCTCACGCAAACCGGCTTCAAGGGACGATTGGACGATTTCCGCATCTGGAAGATTTTGCTCGAGATGTCTCAGGTACGTGCAAGTCCTACTGAATATCTTCTGGAGTTGTACTGACATGTTGCTACAGGGAGTCAAGTGTATCCATGACGCTGGGTTTATCCACCTCGATCTCAAGCCAGCCAACGTGTTGATCGACTGGGAAGGAGTATTGAAGATTGCAGACTTTGGTATGGCCACAACATGGCCCGCGCCCAAGCACATTGAGGGAGAAGGTGATCGCGAATACATCGGCCCTGAGGTGCTTTCTGGCAAGTTCGACAAGCCCGCCGACATCTTCTCTCTTGGCATGATCATGCTCGAGATTGCCGGAAACATTGTTCTTCCCGACAATGGCCTTCACTGGCAAAGACTGCGTAGCGGCGACCTCAGCGACGTGCCTAGCCTTACCTGGAGTTCGGATAACAGCCTTCCCAGGTACGAGTCTGGCGAGCCCATGATCGACGACAACGAGGAAACCCTTCGATTTGACGACGACATGGATCTGGGTAATCAGCCCACGGTGACCGGTCACAGAAGAAGAGAGCTGGCTCAGCCACCCAACTTCATGATTGACCCCAACGACAGCGAGGCACTTGACAAGGTCGTCGAGTGGATGATCTGCCCATCTCCTGAACAGAGACCGGTGATCGACGAACTTCTCGGCTGCGGTGGAGTTCAATGGGTCGAACAGAGAAGACGCGCAGGTGCCACAGTTTACGAGGGAAACTGGGGACCTGCAGACGATGTTCTCAACGCTGGTCACGACATCGACATGGTCGACATCTAAAGCATATTCATGTGAGGGTAACAGACCCTACACACCAAACAAGGCCAACAGGACAAACATGGCGACAAAGAAGCCACTTTTTGAAGCGTATCGACGGCCAACGAATTGCAAGCGTTGTAGCTGCCCAAGCGGCGAGCCGATTCTTGGGCATGACCAAACCATCACGCAACATCAAACTTGTATCAGTAACGACAGCACGATTGATTCCCCAGGAACTCAAGGATTCCATCTTCCACGTCCTTTCTTCTTTTTCTCTTGTTAGCACTTTTTCTTTTCGTTGCCCTCTATCTCTATTTGATTGACGATGGACGTCGTTTTCAAGAAGATGGCCGGTTTGGGCAGTTTTGTTATGTTTTGTTGCTCTCATTTCGTTATTCTAGACATTGCTCGGCGATTGGTCTATGTGAATTTGGCTCATGGGACGGCAAAATACCAAATGGCGTTTGATCATGGGATGCATGGCTATTTTTCTTGGTTTCATAGCGAGCGTGTGGTTGGAAGCCACGTTGCGCAGGCGTTTCTGTCGGGTGGTTTTCAGCCCCCAAGGCGGCAGCATTTGTGGAAGGCGCAGGCAAGGGGAAGATTGTTAGGCGCGTAGCTGATATGGCAACAATTCATGGACTCTTTTGATGTGCTGATGAAACATGGCTTGTGCACTGTGCACCGTGTCTGTCGACTGGGTGATGATTGTTGTTCTAAGGCTGGCGACTCGAGGCTGCTGGCTTTGTCTCGCGACAGAATGGCAGATGTCGAGAAAGGGACTTGAAAGGACAAAGGAGGCACGGTATGCAGAGGGGGAAGGGAGAAAGTGGATTATAGTTTTGTGCAAGCAGCGCTAAAGCAAGATTGAATTGTTCCAGAAAATTGATCGAAGAGGGCGGATACAAGGAAGAGGAAGCGATGGCTTTCTGAGCCGCATCTTGGCTCGATGACATGGTCTTGACTCCTTGGTTTGCTTCGCACACACCCCTAGCACACTCGCATCTGGCTAGCCGTTTTGCTTTTGCTGTCGCTCTCGCACCTGCACCTGTCCACGTCTGTCGCTAGCACGCACGACCACGCTACACACCGACCATCGCAAACACAACATGCAGATGCCCCTTCGGTCGTGACTCCCGTGTCCACGAAGCCCTGATCAATCTCGACCTCGCACGCCGCCGTCATGGCCGACGCCCGCGAAGCCCCTCCGAGGAGCGCATCCAGCAGAGACAGCAGCCCCGTTACCGTGCGACACGCCTCGTCCACGTCCATATCCTCCATCCCCACGCTGCGGAAACAAGCCTCGGCCACCTTTGCTCCCTCCGAGAGTCCTCGCTCGTCCAGGAACCCGTCGCCGGTACGCTCCGCCATGCGCCAACACGGCACTCCGCCAGCCTCGGCCGTACAGGGCAGAGCCGGCGTTCTGCGCTCTCGTCAGAGCAGCCACGACACCAGCCCTCACCGTACCCCGGCCTTGTCCACGCCTACCTCGGTGCCTTCGGCCGCTGCCATCCAACGTGCTCTGTCCGCCGCAACCATTCCACAACTCCAACAGGCCCAATCACCCAACTCTGTCACCGATGCCGTGACCCGACTCACTGCGCAGAAACGTCCTCTTGCCACTGCCTCTGGCGACACCACTCCGACCATTGTACCAGCCTCACCTCGCCTCAAGTCCCCTCCTCCTGCGTCCGCCCGCTCTCGCAGAAATTCCGCCTTGTCACAGAATCCAAAACCTGCTCCTCCATCTATCGTCGTCGAACCCTCTTCAACCCCCTCGGAA
The DNA here is from genome assembly GCA_023848605.1 of Aureobasidium sp. EXF-10728. Lineage (NCBI taxonomy): Eukaryota > Fungi > Ascomycota > Dothideomycetes > Dothideales > Saccotheciaceae > Aureobasidium > Aureobasidium sp. EXF-10728. The sequence continues at coordinate 402,994 of SWBG01000018.1, read as the reverse complement.
CATTCAGTCTTGAACGAGGGCTTCAAAGAGGAACCTATTCAATTACAGCCTCCACCACCTCCAAAAGTCCAGTCCAGAGGCCCTAGCGGCCCGAGACCTGTCCTTGAAACAGTTGTCGAGAACATAGCGCCCAGTGGTAGCACCGACTCGAAAGGGTATTATCAAGTTGTTATTTCCAGCTTGAAGCACATAAGCTTACGTGATACGCAGGACCGGGGCGCACTCTGAAGACGACGGGCCTCCGACTGTTCGTGGTAAACCAAAAGATAACAATGGAGAAGCTTCTTCAAAACTCGCAGAGAGCGAGAGTGACGCTAACATGAGTGACGGTCGAGGTCGCAGAACCAGCCAGAGCTCCAACATTCGTCCCAAAAATGTCGCCGCTCTCAAATCAGTATATCCAGGCCTTGGATCTAGCAAATCACGCGCCACTGAAGGCACTCGAAACATGACAGTCGAGACGGAAACCGTCAGCTCTATTCCACAGTCTCAGATTTCCACCATCGATCGTTCCACCTTGGGCAGACCTGACCTAGGAGGCTCTCTTCGCATGAAGCCCAGCACTGAGACAATACGACCCAGAAAGGAGAGAAAGCGAGCGACGCGCAAGGCGCCCTCGATTAACAACGGAACGGGTGTGTTCAATCCCCCATTGCATTTGCACCATCGTTCGTCTGTTGCTTCGTTTTCTTCCCGTCGCAGAAACATACCCACTTCTTCTGGTGAAGCCCAACCCTCGCTTGATTCCGCCGATGATTATGAAGACACGCGTTCAGATTCGTCTTTTGTTGCTCATTCGCCTCGTCGCGTTTCTGCTTTTCGTCGCGCTGCTCTAACCTATATACCCTCGCATAATACTAACGCATCCATTCGTTCAGCCTCTTCCAAGGCCGATATATTCGAGGCCAGGGTTGCAAACGCCGTCGACGAAGCCAACTCATCGGATTCGGATGAGACGTTTGTGTACGAATCAAATCCGCCTGAGCAACAGCACAGAGCCAGTCGACATCATTCGCGTACGCCTAGTGGGACATCTCTACATAGTCAGAGCGACTTCCGCCATGGAATGCGACCTTATGGCGATCATCGCATCGCGGGCAAACGTAGTATGAAGTTCTCTAATAATCCTTATAGCGTATTGGACAGCCCTGAAGCCATGGGTGATGGCACGGTTCGAGCCCACCATGCCAGGCATATCGGCAGATTCGGGCGTCCTGGTGGCAGCAGTCGCGCTTCTCTATATGACCAAGACTCGCCCTTCACTCAGGCTTCCAAACTACGCAGCACCACCTTGTCCGTATCAGAGCGAGCATCCTCGCGTCCCGGCACACCACGCAGTGTCCAGAGCGGACAGCATCGACCTTCTGGATTGTTTGGCAAGAAGAACGACAACTCGCAATATGACTTCGAGGGGGAGGGCGCAGACGACGAGCGCACACCCATGCTAGGCAGCGTCAGGACACCAAGAAATAGCCAGCGCAATTACGGCAGGAGATTCAACAGCGACAACAGCATGCGATCGATTGACTATTACGGCGTCAGAGAACCACGGTCGCGATTCAGCAGAGTTGGAGGATTCATCCTGGGCCTTCTGGTTGTCATGATGGTGACTATGGGTGCTGTTGGGTTGCTGGTCATGTTTAACAAGCCCTTGACAGACTTCCATGTGGACAAGATTCAGAACGTCCTTGCAAGCGAGCAAGAGATCATGTTGGACTTGTTGGTTGGAGCCGTCAATCCGAATATCCTGAGTGTGACTGTAACGGACATGGACGTAAACATATTTGCTAAGAGCAAGTATGTCAACCCCATTGGAAGAGACAATGGTTCCTTGCCAGCAACAACTCAGCGAAGACGTCTGGCCACTCGTGGAGAGGCTGGAGGTACACCGTGGCAAGACGAACACGGTCACTGGCATGCAGGCTCGGGCGTGGACAAGGGCACAGATCCCATCGAAGGCGACTCGCAGACAATGCTCCTCGGCAGGATCCTACATTTCGACCAAGCGCTGTGCTTCGAGGGATCGCCCATCAAACGTCACACACACTACTCACTGGGCGAGCTTCGTCTTGGGTATCCTGGCAACAAAACGGAGAGCGGAGGATCAGAGCGCTGGGAAAGGGTTCTGCAATACCCCTTCGAGCTCATCCTCCGAGGAGTACTCAGGTACCAACTGCCGATGAGTAATCGACGTCAATCAGCAGCTATCGGCGCTAGTGTAATAGTGCACCCCGAGGATCCGATAGACAGCCATGGGCGCATGCGCCTAGAAGAGGTGGACCACAGCGACGAGTGGCAATGGGTAGAAGTGGACGATGCAGAGAGCGTCGAGGCATTCATGACAGAAGTGGACTGAGCTTCTGTCATACGAGAATTCTGTTTTTCTTTCTCTTCTCAAGAATTTATGACATTCAAGACCTTTTAGCATTTTGAGCGAGTGGGATGTCCAAGGAAGGATGTTTTTGTTTTGGTGGTTCGATGGCGAGGGTTCAGGATAAAGCATACAATTAGGATGGATGGGTTGGGGAGGTGTATGATTTGCTTTCTTTGGGACAAGAAGTGGAAGTGGCTCAAGCCAAGTGTTGGACTTGTTGTTCGAGTAGTTGGTTAGCTAGTAGTGTTGAGCAATCGACAGACTGGTTCCTTGAGCCTTAGTATGGTGTAAAGATGGGGAAGTGGCAGCCTCAGGCAGCAACCCCAGGCCTCGGCCGTGATCGCTCTTTCCCGGACTTCAGTTCGCGGAGAACGAGACAAAAGGAGGCAGTTGTCGACCAATTACACGACACTATAAACATCTCATCAATAATATCATTACTGTCGCGCAAGCTCACCGACTCTAACGACATCGATTATGACTGGCTTCCTAGACTGAGTCACGGGCAACGAGACTCGCACGAGCAGCGACCGGCGCGTCACCTACGCAATAGAGGAACATCCACACATCACCAGCAACCATGGACGGACCGGAGCTTGGGCGCATCGAGTCAATCGACTCGTCCAAGATGCAGACGCCGATGCGCATGGGCGTGCCACGAATTGACACGGAACCACTCTTCACTGCCCTCAAAGCCGCCGTCGGCGAGTCCTGGTCCGAGTACAAGAACACTTTGTCCTCCTTCTTCTTGGGTACCGCCTCTGTTACTGCTTCTGCTTGGCTCGTACATGCGCTGACTTTCTCGACTCCAGGCAAACTGAACCAGGCCGAACTTTCTCAAGTCACTGATCGTGTCCTCTCATACGCACCGAGCGTCTCATACAACGGTGTCTTGGTCTCAACCGTCCATCTGCACAACAAAATATTCAGTGCCATACATTCAAACATCTACCGCGACCCTCCACCAGAACCCGTCGCATCATGGGTGCTAGCCACCGATGCCCCGGCCTCGGCCAGCGCAAACAACAAAGTCTCACAAGGTGGTGGTGACAAGGCAGAGGAGAGGTTAAAACGCGAAGTCATGGCTCTATCTGCTCGTGACAGGAGAAGGATAAAGAGTGCCAAGGACAACCTCCCTGCCGTGCCGTCTGCAGGTCCTTTGCGCGAGAATGCTACATATGCAACCGCCCTCACAGTACCAGTCACCTCCTCTCAGATACCCGATGTCATCCCAACTACCGCAACCTCACTCAGCAAGACCAACTGGGACCTAGAAATTCGAAGACGATATGCTGTGCCTCTGGCTTCTGAGACACTAGACTTCCCTTCACGGGCAGACATACAAGCCCGTATCGAGCCCATCTGCTATGAAGAAGGCGTGGGCTTGTCGGCAGTACCCATGACATCCGCCGCTTTGCAGGCCATAGCAGAGCTTGTCGAGGTTGCTACCGAAACCTACATCAAGGAGAAACTGACCAACTGGTTCTCGGCAACACGCAGCAATGCCCCTGGAGACTTGGGTCCAATGACAGCAAAGTTCCGCGCTCAGATGCGCAGCGAGGAAGATGCTGTGGATCGTGGCCAACTCAGCAGAAGTGCTGCAGGCTTCTTGCCTTGTGAGCAAGAATCTCTTACGCGGAGGGAACCTCTCAGCATGGACGAAATCCGCATGTCTATGCGCTTAGACGAGACACGGCAACGTCTAGACCCCTTCCTTGCCCAGGAAATAATGGACAATGTGGAGATGGACATGGTCGACACGCCGATGGCCCTCACAAATGGCGATCATAGTCCACTGGACAATAAAGAAGCAGACGGCGATGCCATGATGACTGATGATGACGACCTTGGCTGGGAAGGTGCAACAGCTGCCGACAGAGACATCCTGTTCGGCGTACTGGATTCTGTCCTCGCTCCAGGAGGGCCCTCGTAGGACGATGGCTCGCATTAGAATGGCGTAGACACACGTCACTCGACCGCGTCAGAACCCGTCAGCAGCACACATCACGATGAACCAAATCTTTCACCATTGAATCTCGAAAGCGCTGCTCTATACGACCAAGATGTATCGCCGGCCAGATCAACACGCTTCGCATCTGCCACTCCGGTTCTTCCTGGTGCTGCAGAGACGACGCAGACACCTCTGGATTCGAGACGCTACGAATGCGATCTCGAGAGACTTGATGGCAGTGGTTCATGCCACGAGTCCTTCGATCGCCTACAGCAGCTGTACGGGCACCAAACAACCACAGTACACCTGCCACGAATGCCTTGCCCGTTCTGCCCTGCTAGCAACGAGCTGCGGCACAGGCAAGCACTCATGAGCCATGTGGAGCTGGAACACCCCAGAGAACCGCACTTGCAAGTGCAATGCCCTGTTTGTACGAGTGGAGCACTTTATTCGTTCAGGCAACTTGCTTTGCATGTCAGTGCGAAACACAAAGAGCTGTCGACTCAAGAGTGACCATGCAAATCGAGGGCTCTAAAAGCAAAATGTCCTCCCTCATCTTTTTTCTTCTTCTCGTCTAAATAATTCTTGGTAGAAAAGCGAATTTTGTTAATACACCTACCTACTTTTTCCCCCCTTCGCTTTTGACGATATTAAAGATTTGGTGACTGGTGTGAATATCACAATGCAGGATACTCCCATCAAAGTACAATCTAGTATCTTTCAACACACTCCCTTGAGTCTTTTTCGGTTTTTCTTTTTTCGTCACAGAGAAGATACTTCTTTCTCTCGTACCTCGTCGTTTCTTTCTCAGGTCAGTTTTGAGAAGATCACAAGAGATATGTATCAAGTAAACACACATTCAACAAAGCGGCATCAGACTATTTCCACATGTCCTTTTGTTTCTTTGCTCGCAAACGAAGGAACAGTCAGTCGTCCGTATAACTGCAATCGTGCAAAGTTCATGCCTTTTTCCCTGCCTCAAGAACCGCAATCTTCAAGAGGTCATCATGGTGCTCTGTTTGGAATTGCCACGTTTTGCAGTCTGACCAGCTGCCACTCCCCCGAGTACCAGTAGTCAGCCGCATCAGAAAAATCTACAGTCCAAGATGACGGGACCAGAGTTTTGGAAAGAAAAAGAAAAGAAAAAAAGGCAAAAGGTGAATAGGCCAGGTAAACCTGAGCGCGGCGCTCGACTAGGAAAAGAATTACTAGCTATAGTACAAGTGTTTTGTTTTTTTCCCCACCCCTTCCTTGCCCGAAAAAACCCCGTCCATGCCGCAGGAATGATGAGATAAGGAAAATGGGTTTGAAAACACTGTGTTGAGGAAGTGATACCCAAGCTTCGCAAGCAAAGTCGCCTTAGTGTAGAGCAGCTCGCAACCATCATGTCTGTTGTCTGTCAAGAGCCGCAGCCGGTTCCTACTCTCTATGTAGCGATGAGGAAATGCTCAATAACATGCTCGTAGCTAGACTGTCAAGATGGGTGGCGATTGCTCTGCTCTTGGTGCGAATCGATTAGTGTGTATGCCACAGCGGCTGAGATGAACTCGGATCAATCACTGGTCGGGCAAGGCGGCAAGCTTTCTTGCAATGAGTGTTTGGAGCAGCTCCAGCGTCTTACGTTGCTGTGCAGCACTTTGCTCTGTGTGTTGGTCTGATGCCGGGGGTGAGGGCGGACCTGTTGTGTCAGACGACTTGGCTGTCTTCTCTGCTTCGATCATTTGCTCAACCACAACGGCTGGCGCCTCGGCCTATTGAACACAGTCAGTTACACGAATGGAAAAGTCGTCGAAAACAGTGAAACTTACGATGAGCGTAGTCAGAAGGCTGCTGACTTGATCTCCGTTAAAGTCAAGATCGGCTTGCTGATTGGCAAGACCAACCAAGTCAAGCGCAGTACGCTGCTCGACGAAGGAGCGGCGGAAGAAGCTGTCCTTGTCATCGTGGTGTATGACCTTTCTTCTCTTGCTCAGACGAGGGTATGTCTGGCGATTGTTGTAGTACTGTTCGGCTGCTCGGCTTCTGCAAGACTGTTAGAGAAGGTGGAGTGAGAATTTGAAGAAGGAATACTGACCGTCTGACTCTGTCGATAAAATCAAGCTTGATGCCCTTCTCAGGAAGACGATAAACAACACCAGAGACATCGATCTCTTCAAACTCGGATTCGTCGTCGCTTGAGTCGTTAGCAATCTCGACCACGCCATCGTTAATGAAGTCGCGGTTGAGGGCGGTATCAACGACCTTTGCAGCACGGGGCCTGCGCATGTGTACTCTTCGCTCCCTCTGGAACTGGCGATCAGCCAAACGAGGCACTTCCATCTGGCGAAGCACATGATCAGCATGAAGAGGACAAAGCCAGTCACGAATCTTCCTGCCAGTGTGGTCACGATAAGGGGCATTTGCAAGGGGAGGGTCGAGGCAGTCAAGGTGCCAATGTGCACTACACTGGTCGCAGGTGATGATCTCGCGCCGACCGAGCGACGAAAGAGAACAATTGTAGCATAAGATGGCTTGCCCCTTGGCATCTTTGGTCTTGAAGTGATCGGGCAGCTCTTCGTACCCAGCTCCTCTTCTGTTACACATGTCAGTCATCAATCTTGCATTGCACTGCTTATCATTGAATCTCGCATGACAAGCGCTCGTGGTGGCATGCTTAGCATCGACTTACCGAGTCTTTGTAGCAAGTTGCTCTACGAATTTGCCATCCTTAGCGGTTGCGACGCCATCAAAGTATTCGCGAATGTCCTGCGGGAGCATGAAATTCGATGGATTGCGCTTTTCAAGGTTGAGAAGCAGCGCAGCAAAGAGACCACGGGACTGTCTCTGGGGCTGTGCGCGCTTCGCGGTACAGCCAAAACAATACCAAGCCTCGTTCAATTCAGGCGCGTTTTGGCTCAGTGGGGGATCAAGACAGTGTAGATGGAACGAACTGTCGCAGCCATCACAGCAAAGAAGGAAACCGCTGGTGTTGCAAGCTGTGCAGAAGTCGTTGTTGTCAGACTGGGTGGTGGGTGTTAGTGAAATTTGTCTACAGATTGATCTCATAGTGTAGGCGAATCTGATGCAACCGGCAATAGCATCTTTTGCACGAGCAAATTGATGACATGAAGTGTGTTGGGGGAGGAAATGATAGATAGCAAGGAATCCGTACCTCTTCGTTCACATCAGGTCCGCTGGGGCTGGCTCTACGGCTTGTTCCGTCCTCGTCAGCACTTTGCCCTGGTGCTTGCTTTTTGACTGGCCTTTGCGAACAGCAGCAGTTAGCATCATAATATTCGTCTGTCTCAGTTTGTGGAATGGTAGGCACTGATTGCTGGTACGCGGTTTTTTTCTCAGGGGTTATCACTTACGAGTGCTTGGTTTTGGCTTTCTTTTTCATCATCTTGGCAGGCATAGAAGCTCTCTTGGGTGTATTGTTCTGGGATGCAGACGAGAGCGGCGATGATACATCAGTCAGAGGCGATACTGCACCAGCTTGGAAGTCTCTGCTGTGGGCTCCGTTGGCGGTAAGTTGCACGGGTGGTACAATCAGATTTTGGTGCGCGCTGGAGATGGACGGTAGATCTGGTCGTACGTGGCTTTCTTCCGTAGGAGCATCACGGTTGACTGTCTGGTCAAATTTCTGCTTCTTCGCTTGAAATTCGCGGTCGATTTCATCGTTTCCTGCTTCCATGGAAGACCGCTTCATGGAGCCATTGATTCCAGGAGGAGCTGCAAGCATAGTAGGAGTAGCTGCAGGTACTGAGGACCGTAATGGTTCGGAAGGAGGCATTTCTTCTTCGATGGATGTGAGTGACGATAGAGATGAAGAGCTCGAAACGCTTGACGTGCGCGGCTTGGTTGTAGACGAAGGAGGTGCTGGCGTTTTGGCAGGCTTGGTGACAGTCTGCGTTGTTTTCTTGCCTACCTTGAGTGAAATCTTTGGTTTTCGCGGCACGGCTTGAGTCTCAATAGAAGGGCGAGGAATCATCTCGGGCGCCACTGAAGAGACCTGCTTGGCTTCACTTGCAACCTCCTTATTGTCTTTCATTTCTTCAGCAGTCCTTATCCTCTTTTTGGCTCGGTTGATATGCTCTCTGAAAATGGCAATTTCTTGGGGCGTCGAGGTCTGGTCGAGAATACCTTGCAGCAAATCTACCAAATGTGGCTTAGAGAAGCTTTCGAGATAAACGTCCTGAATAGCGAGACCGAGATACCTATTCCCGACCTCGAGAGACTTTTTGACAGCAGCTTTTACAATCCCATACAGTTGAAGCTGTTGCGCATCGTCGGGTAGCGGAATGGCCCGATCGAATGATTCTAGATACTTTGCAACCTCTCTTTCTGAGGCGGGTCTTGGAGGAGGGCGCTTGGCAGAAGCTGGAGGCGGAGCACTTGGTGTGGCCGAGGCGACAGGGGTAGGAACAGATGAAGGCACAGGAGTCACAGAGGCTGCAACTGAAGGTGTAGTGGGCTTTGGCGAAGCAGTTGACTTGACCGTGTTGGCAGCCGCGCGCGAGAGACGGGCTTTGGCCGGCTTCTTGGATGGACGTGGCGTGTAATCATCATCACGCTCATCGTCAACGATGACCAGAGGCTGTTCGGGCAGAGGTTCCATAGATGCAGGAGTTGGTTCTGGCGTGCCCTGGTTGGAAGCGGTGGCCATGGGGTTGGCAAGAGATTTGCCCAGAGCGCTTTTCTTAGGAGCGTCTGGCTTCACCCTGCCTCTGACCTTTGCTGTCGGCCGACTGCCCAGGGCCTGCATGTCCTCGAGGACTCCGTAAGGACCTCCCCCGTGCTCTTCGAAACTCGGAATAGGCGATGCGAGTGGCGGTTCTATCCAGTCCTGTGTGGTGCCATTCTGAGCGGGAGGCTGGGCGACGCTGCGATTTTGAGTCGATGCTGCGGGCGGTACACGAGGGCTGCGGTTCCTACTCCTCGTCGACGGCGTCGAATCCATCTTGTTTTTGATAGCTCTTTCTAGACCAGTGATGTCTCTTGTCTTGGACGTGGGTGCGTAGGTGGCCGCCTGGCGGAAGTTGCGGTGTTGAGTAGGGAGGCAGGTGCGTCGAATCTGAAGCGTAGAAGGTGCGGCCGTGACGCCTATGACTTTTTTTGGTCGCGAAAGAACACCCTCTCCGGACACGCAAAACACGCTCAATCCTAATCAGAGCCAGCCCAGGCGTCGACTCGCTCTCTCTCCACTTCGAGGCCTCTGCGAACTGTGTTTGACGTGTCGACGTGTGCGGCTTCAAGGAATCTCGTCGTCGTGCGCCAAGGGCAAGGGTGACCAAACACCAGCCCCTTCAACAGTCGACCGTCATCACCTTCATCTGCTAATCACGCGGTTTCTCATACGACCTGCTAATATATATCTGACGTGATGCGTAATATTGCTTCGAGCTGAGTATGGGCACTCGTATCTGACTTCCATTCGCTTGCGACTAGTGCCTGGCATGCCATTCTTGCCTCTTCCCCTTGACTTTCCACCCCTGGCAGTCCAGACTTGTGTCTTGTTCTGCTGATCATGCCGTCGTATGCCATCCTACTGCGTCTCCGTTTCAGTATGGCTGCTCAGCTCCGCTCAAAAGCCCTGTCCTCGGTCGTCTTGCATATTGTCAAGAATTTATGCCTCGGTGGTCTCGGCCTGCTTGGTGGCCGTCTTCTTCTTCTTGTTCTTGTTCTTGGACTCCTTGGCAAGGGGCTGCTCGAGGATCTTCAGGATCTCCTCGTCGGTGATCTTCTTGTCGGTCTTGAACTTGGTAAGGTCAGGAGTAGGAGGAGCACTCAAACGAGTGATGCCGTTCTTGGTGACGGCTGTTTTGATAGTTAGAAAATACTGGCTTCACAGAAAATTTCATGCAAACTTACCAACAGTGGTGAACAGACGGCACACAGCCTCGTTGTCCTTGTCACCAATGACCTCGTACTGGCGGAGAACGCCACCACGGACGCACTCGACGACACCGACCTTGCCGGCGCGCTCGTCCTCGAGCTGGCGGATAGAGAAGGGGAAAGTACCGAACTTCTTGACAACCTCGGACAGAGTGGCTCTCGAGCTAGGTCTCTTGAGACCGTAGGTGGTAGTGGTGCGGCGGTGGAGAGTAGCGCGGTTGCCGAGGGACTTGACCTTACCGGTGCCCAAACTGACACCCATCTCAACACCCCAGGCCTCGCCAACCTCGGGGAGACCGTCACCTCTAACACCCTCGCCGGGAGCCAAGATGATCTTCTTCTTGCCCTCAATCTCGTTTCTCTCGAACTGCCAGCAGGTGGTGTTCTCGACCAGGTTGCAGTCGTAGCTCTTGACGAGCTTCTCGAGAAGCTGAGTGATCTTGCCTTGGCTGTAAGGCTTCTGGGCACGTGCCTTGGCAATCTCCTCCTCAGAGCCAGAGGCGAGGAGACCAGAGGGCAGCATGGTTCTCAAAAGGAGCTCGTTGGCGTAGTAGGTGGCAAGGACAAGGTCGGCCTGGCGGCCCTCGAGTTCGCCGTTGGCGTTGGCCTCGGATGAGGGAACAATGATCGAGTCGCAAACAATGGCACCGAAGCCATCAATCTGAGCACCAAGCTGGATCTTGACGCACTCGGCAGCCTTGAGCTCGACGGCAGCCTCCTCGGCGTCGGACTTGAGGGGAGTGTAGGGAGTGACGAAAGCGCTGGGCGAGACGGTGGTAGGGTGAGCAATACCCTTTGCGATCTTCTTGCCCTTGTAGACCTTGGCAATCTCCTCCTCGAGGAGCTGGTCGCCCTTCTCGCAGACCTCGACGATCTTGGCACCCTCAGTGCACCATCCTTGAACACATGTCAGTCCTTGATCTCTTGTGGTTTGCGTCACACCATGTACCTGAGACAGCCTCGAGAACCTTCTGGGAGATCTGAGCGGCAGTCTTGTACTTGGTAAGGCTAATGTCAAGGTCAGCGGGCGTCGTCTTGAGCAGAGTCGGAGGTTGGGCCGCACGTGTCTGGGTTGTTCAGACTGTAGTCTGCTCACAAAGGCAATTAGCTTCTGAAATTTCCTGCTCTCGGAGCACATTGAGAGTGAGCGTACCAATCTCGGCGGGTGCTGTGGTGGAGGCCATTTTGAAGATCTAGAATGAATTCAAACTGATCTGGGGAGTGTATAGCGGTGTGTAAAGAGTTTTGACGTGGCCGCAGAAAGGAACTTCGGTGGTTTGTAGTGCAGCTGCCCGCACCAATTTCGGCGCCTCGATTTGTGCGGGGCATCGTGCTTTGCTTGACCTATGACGATGGCTTCCAATTGCTATGAGCAGCCCCTCGTCTCTGTTTCCTCGAGCTGATTCAAAGAGTCGTGTCATAATAGCAGGCCAAGATCGAGTGCCTATACAGCTACCCCATGCTATCAGGGTGACTGTCCATATCTAGACCTTGTTCTCCTCCCTAAGCGATGGCTCCCGAAGCTCTCTCTTCTACATTCTACCTGTCCCAGCTTGCTACACAGACAGCTGTATTTTGTTCCAAAGCCAATGGATATATAGGCATTTGAGACGCGCTTGTGGCTATTGTGGTCGCAATCAGACGTAAACTGTGTCAGGAACAGCAGTTGATTGGAAGATGCCAGCTGTGTCCACCTTTCGGCGACGCAGGCTGTGGCCGCTGTGCCCTGCAGGTTATCCTCAACCCACGGCGACACTCCAGTCACTTCAAAGGGAAATAGATTGACAGGGGTACTCTGGCAAGCTTGATTGTTCTGTCACAGCTGCGGAGTGCTGTCCATTTTGGCCAAGTCCTGAAAGCATTGGAAATTTTTTTCTACAGAGCTCTGAAAGAAGCTATACAAGTAGACCAAGGTAATTAGCTTGCATCTGTCAAAACCGGAATCGGTTGTCGCTAGTAGCTTGTAGAAGATGCAAGGACATGTTCTGATGGGCTGTGTGGTGCTTTCTGTGATGGAGCAAGCCTACTCGAATACGACAGGGCAAACTTGATCCCTATATCAGGACTGCCGAAGCTAGACTCAACAACTGCTCCCTTCACTTTGAATATCCTGGTCAGAAAGCGAGAGGAGTGTTTCATTACGACAGCATGACTGCCCGCTTGTTTGTTGAGCCAAGCCATCTTTTTTGGGAGTGAACGAGCTGAATGTTATCGAGCGCCAATGACTTCTTATCCGACGCCCGACTAGCTCCTGATTCGGCAATTGTCACCACGCACTTGCATATCGAAGCTCTCACAACTTCTGCAACACTCGTAAGATCGCGATCGCAAGGAATCAGTCCTTATGAATCACAATTGCCAGGTATGTTTGCCAGAGTTTTGGTTGGTTGCCTGGAAGTCTGGAGTATTGCTTGCTGATTGCTGGCAGCATGTGTTGTTATATAATTCGCCATCCGTTCGCTAGCGCCTCCCACTAATGGCGGAAGCGGGCTAAACGTGCACACGCCCAACGCGCTCACACGTCACAGCACCTCGTTGTAGAATCTTCTAATCTGGTGTTGACAAAACCTGTTCACATACACAATAAAAGCAACGGTATGGGCCAATCGCAGCAAATTTGACTCTGACATATTCGACACCTTCACGCACCCTTCTAGGACGCCGGCGCAAATCGCGGGAACAGCTTGAATTGTGGTCTCAACACCTTGCTGCAGCAGAGGTATGTACGGCCCCCTTCTCTAGTTCAACCTCCCATCTCCAGGCTTGGACAAGCTACGATTTCAGTTGCCTGAATTCGGTGTGGCTATAGAGTCCTGACATGCACCTCTACGATCTCATTATACAGCATCGTCGAAAGCACCAAGCATGTTCTACGCTCATATCGCGGGATGCTGACCAACTATTCAGCTTTGATATATCTCCTGCCATCAGGAAGCAATGACCAACCGTCCTCCAAACCCTCGACTCGGTTCGATTAACCCTGTCTTTGACCCAAAGAACACAGAGATTCCAGTCACCCCGGGTGTAGATGTCACTGGCCGCACCTCTTTCTTCCAAACTCAACAAATCTCTTCTCCTGAAGTTGCCTCACCTGAAGGTACCGGGAAACGCAATCAACATCAAATCAGGACTCAACTGACTCGAGTGAAGGTCAAAATGATGGTGCTGGAGAAGACGTACTTCGTCGTTTGAGCTTGAAGGGACATCAGCAAACCACTGACCAAGCTGATATTGACCCCAAGGCCGCCCACCCGAGCTTGAATCTGAGTGGTCAAGTTATCAGTGCCTTCTTCACTGTTCCCCACAAGATCGGCTATGCCGCAGGATCGGAGTGGGATCTCCAGAGTCGCAGAGGCACATCTGCACTGTTCGATTCATTTGCTCATCTGTCATCAAACGATTCTCCCTGGAACCATACCCTTGTAGGCTGGACTGGAGAGATTCAACCGAAGACTCGCAGCGGTGCTTTCATGGAAGAGAACAACGTATCGTCCATGAACGTAGCACCTCTCAACAAAGCATCCGCGCCCATCCCTGTAGACTCAAATATTGCGGCACCCGAGCCTGGCTCAAACGAAGGAATGCGGATCAGCAAGGACGATCGTCAGAAGCTGGAGAGAATCCTTGACCGTGATCCTCAAGGCAGAACCATCCCTGTCTGGCTGGCCGACGAAATGGACGGCGATGTGGCTGTCATGAAAGACCAGGCTAGATGGCGTCGTTATGCCGAGCACGAGCTATATACTCTGTTCCACTACAAGCAGAATGAGCCCACCGATGGCCGCTCGATTCGCAAGGCCTGGGCTGACTACTTCCGCTTGAACAAGGCCTTTGCGGATACCATCCTTTCGACCTACAAGCCTGGAGACATTGTTCTTATCCACGACTACCATTTGCTTCTGCTCCCAGGACTTCTTCGTCAGCGCATCCCTAACATCTACATCGGCTTCTATCTTCACGTACCGTTCCCCAGTAGTGAGTTTTACCGTTGCTTGAGCAGAAGAAAGGACGTCCTCGAGGGTGTTCTCGGAGCCAATATGATCGGCTTCCAAGCCTTCAGTTACTCTCGCCACTTCTCCTCATGCTGCACTCGTGTGCTCGGGTTTGATTCTTCGGCAAACGGAGTCGACGCCTACGGAGCCCACGTCGCTGTCGAAGTGCTCCCTATTGGCATCAACGCTGCCAAGACTCATGAAATGGCATTCAACGATGCGGCAGTTGATGGTAAAATCGCTGGTATCAGAGAGTTGTATGCTGGCAAGAAGATCATTGTTGGTCGTGATCGTCTGGATTCTGTTCGTGGCGTTGCTCAAAAGTTGCAAGCTTACGAGATCTTCTTGGAGCGCCACCCCGAGTGGCACGACAAGGTTGTCTTAATCCAGGTGACCAGCCCCACCAGTGTCGAAGACAAGGAAGAAGGTACGGATAGGACCGCCAACAAGATCTCCGACTTGGTTGCAAGAATCAACGGCACTTACGGATCTCTGAGCTTCACTCCTGTTCAGCACTATCCTCAATACCTGTCGAGAGAAGAATACTTTGCCCTTCTCCGCATTGCTGACGTCGGACTGATCACGAGTGTCCGTGATGGAATGAACACTACCGCCCTCGAGTATGTCATTTGCCAAAAGGACAACCACGGACCATTGATCATCTCTGAATTCTCCGGAACTGCGGGTAGCCTAGGCAATGCTACCCATATCAACCCTTGGGATCTGGGAGGTACTGCAGATGAGATTCACCAAGCCTTGGTTATGGACCCAAGACAGAAGTACGAGATGCACAAGAAGTTGTACAGAAACGTCACGACCAACACAGTTCAAACATGGACAAACAACTACGTCAAGCGTTTGCTCACCAACCTCACCTCGTTCAACCAAGCAATCGCTACACCTGCCTTGGACAAGACCAAGCTCCTCACTCAGTATCGCCAATCGGAGAAGCGCTTGTTCATGTTCGACTATGACGGAACCCTGACTCCCATCGTCAAGGATCCTCAGGCCGCCATTCCTTCAGATCGTGTCATTCGCACCCTCAAGACGCTGGCCTCTGATCCCCGCAATGCTGTTTGGATCATCAGTGGCCGTGACCAGGCTTTCCTGGATGAGTGGATGGGTCACATTTCGGAGCTTGGACTCAGTGCCGAGCATGGTAGTTTCCTACGCAAGCCCAAGAGCGAACACTGGGAGAACCTGACAGAGAAGGAAGACATGTCTTGGCAACAGAAGGTCATTGACACATTCCAGCACTACACCGAGCGCACCCAAGGCAGTTTTATTGAGCGCAAGAAGATCGCTTTGACCTGGCATTACCGTCGTGCAGACCCTGACTGGGGTGTGCACCAAGCCAATGAGTGCCGCAAGCTGTTGGAGAACACCGTTGCCAAGGAGTACGATGTCGAGGTCATGCCTGGCAAGGCTAACCTAGAGGTTCGTCCCAAGTTCGTCAACAAGGGCGAAATTGCGAAGCGTCTGGTTGAAGAGTATGGCCACGAGAAGGGCATGGCACCCGAATTTGTCTTGTGTCTGGGAGATGACTTTACCGACGAAGGTAAGATAAGACTTGCACCTGAAAACCACGAACAGAAAGCTAATACCAATTTCTGCAGATATGTTCAGATCTCTCAGCAACTCGAGACTGCCCAAGGAGCACGTCTTCTCGGTCACTGTGGGCGCAAGCTCCAAACAGACACTGGCTAGCTGGCACTTGCTTGAGCCATCGGATGTCATCTCAGCTGTTGCTATGCTCAATGGTTCTGTCGATGCACCCAACGTTGGTCCAATCTCTGTTGTAGAGGGAAGTATCCCCGAGACTCGCAATGGATAGAAGGTGGAAGAAAGATTACGGAGGATTTTTTCCTTGATGCATCAGGCGTAGAGGTAGAGCTTCATAGGCATGTATGGGTTAGGCTTTCATCAGCGAGGTAGTCGCAAAACATGGCAATTCCAAACATCCATGGTCCGTCATGAAAAAGATCTTTGTATTGTGGGGATGGTAGATATGTCGGCAGTAGAAGCCTGAATCAGTCAAAAGATAACGTCGAATGTTTCACGCGCCGTTGGGAAGTTAGCGACAACGTGTTTTTGGTGGCTTGCCGAGACTCTGGGCAAGGGTCGGTCGAGATCACCTCCAGTACTTGAGTGCAGCGAGATGTCACAGTCAAGGAGAAGCAAGCGAAATGCAGGTCCCGATATGATCAAGCAAAGTACGGCCATGATAGGAATGTTTGAAGTAAAGTGACCCAGAAAGAAAATTAGCGTCTTCAGGACAGACCAGTCTCCACGCGTGAACCCCTCGTTAGCCCGAGTCAGTTGGCGAGATGTGCATATCACCCGGCTCAGGATATCAACCGTGCGGGCGGAGAAGCCTTATCCATGGACCATGCCCTTCGCTCTTTCCCCTCGTGCCCTTTCCCTTCGACCTTCTGTTGTTCTTTCCCGCCCTTGGATCTGTTTTTGCATACCGCCAACCTCACTCTCTTTTCACCTCCGACCTCTTTGGACAAGCCACTTTAGGATCCCTGAATCTTGTTACAGAAGGCGACCCTTTCACTCGTTTCACCATTGGCCTGAACAACGACCTGCCATAACGACCACACTATCTGCACACGTGCTCATCTTCTCTCACGACAACATCTCGCCAATCAACACCACAACCTCCAAACTCCAGCTCTCAATTCCTCAAAGAACAAGATCTACACAACCCACCTACCAACAAAGCAATCCACTGCGACCAGCCGTGCCCGCCCAACCAACCTCCCTCCCTCTCCACATCCCCAGTACAACCCCCAACCCAAACACAAAAAAGAACCAAACACACGGCAAAAACAATGGGCTTCATGGACTCCCTCCGCGCCAAAGTCGAGCTCTACCGTCTCGAACAGCGCTACGCCCGCAGAGACAAACGCACAACCTTTTCCACCGGCGCCCGCTACGTCGATGGCGAGTACGTGTTTGACGAGTCGCCGGGTAGTCCCACCGGCAGCACTGGGTCCTGGCAACGGAGTGCCAAGGCTTCCAAGTTTGGGCCGGCTGTCAAGGTTAAGGAGTTGGTTGCTAGGAGTGTGCGGTGATGTGATGGGACTTTCAGCCATTGCTGGTCTTGTCATCGTGTTGTTTGGTTTGGTATTTATGTTTGGTATGTGGGGGTTTGTTGGGTGCTATTGGTGTTGCTTTTTTGACAAAAGTGGATTGGGAGTCTTTTTGATGGGTTTGGTATGCTTATGGACCACGAGCATTTCTGTTTCCTTCATCTCTCGGTCTTTTTTCTTTTCTTTTCTTGTCTCTCCTTCCTTCTTCTTCTTGTTGGCATCACTCTTCCTCCTTTAGCTTTTGACGATTTGCTGGGGTTGGTTTTTCCCCCCCATTTGTTTCTTCTTCCCTCGCTTTCAGAAAAAAGACAGCATAAGACCTCGGCTTTCTTACGAGCCTTGTATGAAATTATCATCATCATGTGTCCTTGGTATAACCAGACACACGACATTTTTCCTACTTTACTCCGACCTCCTTGTCAGATTTGCACTTCTCTCTTGATGAGGTTTCTTGACGTTAGCATCGTTGCTGCTATACATGTGGGCATCTAGATGTGTTTCGCTGCGTGGGAAAAAAGAAATACAACAGCCTTCTTTTTAACACTTACACCTTACCAGATAATCCAAAAGGAGCAAATCAGGTAAAAGAACACTACAAGGAAACATATTCGTACAGAGAGATGACAAAAAAGGAGAAGAGAAGACAAGATAAGAAAAAAAAAAAAAAAGGTATCGTTCAAAAAACTCTATACAAATAGTACAAGAAGAAAACAAAAACCAATCCCAGTGAGGCTACCATACCCTTTCCCACGCAAACACCCCATGTGCCGCTGCACCGCTGAGAAAGCAGCTTTCCATCAAACAAAACGATGCCAAAGAAGAAAAAGACACAAAGATAAAACAGAAACGTTAGAAAACTAAAAGCACCATCTTGCTAAAAACACATTAGAAACCATCACTTATTTCTCGTCGGCAGAGAAGCAGACGCGGGGTTGACAGTGGCAGGAGTAGGCGTTACTTGACCATCGGTCTGTGAATCATCAACCTGCAGCCCATCACTCGATCCCCCATACCCCTGCGGAGTCTCAGAAACCTGGCCACAGGTAGCAGAAGATGTATACATTGACGCCTGCTCGAGCACATCTTGACTCAGCTGATTGGCCTGCTGCTGCAGATTGGTCATCGTCTTGGGCACTTGATTGAGGTATCCCTCCAGCATTTGCTTCAGCACGTGTGCTCTGACGGGCTTGGCGAGATAATTGTTCATGCCGGCCTCGAGGCACTTTTCCTTGTCGCCGCGGATGGCCGATGCCGTCATGGCGATGACCAAGACTTCGCGCACGGTGGGGTCGTCGTGTGCTCTGATTGCCCTGGTGGCATTGTAGCCGTCGAGAACGGGCATCTGGACGTCCATGAGGACGAGGTGGAATGGCGTGCCTGCTTTGCTTGCTGCGGCGAGGGCGTCCACTGCTTGTTGGCCGTCGCCGTATGCCTCGCACTTGAACCCGAGCTTCTTGACGAAATTGATGGCAATCTTTTGGTTGATGGGGTTATCTTCGGCAATGCAGATTCTGAGCTTGTCGCGAGGGATATGCGCGAGACTGATGTATGACGATTTCTTCATCTCGTCTTCGCTGGGCTTGTACGCGGCCGCCATTGGATCGGCTAGTGGTCCAGCAGCTCCATTCTCAGCACCGGGCCTGATCTTCTGGAAGGGAAGGGAGAAAGAAACGGTCGTTCCGACGCCGATTTCACTTTCGAGCCAGATTCTTCCGTGCAAGACCTTTTCGATAATGGCTTTGCAGATGGAAAGACCCAGACCAGTACCACCATAACTGCGTGCTGTGCTGCTGTCTGCCTGACTGAATGGCTGGAAGAGCTTCTTCTTTTGTTCTTCTGTAATGCCGATACCAGTATCCGTCACGCTGCATGTCACCTGAACGGTATCTTCAGTCTCGTGTTCGATGAATGCCCTGATAGTGACCGTTCCCTTTGCCGTAAACTTATACGCGTTGCTGAGCAAGTTCATCAAGATTTGATGCAAGCGCACAGGATCACTCATGACAAGCAAGCTCGAGGGCATTTCAAGCTTCTCGACAGTCTGCAGCCCTCTTTCGAGATTAGTATAAGAAAGAGCTCTGACGACTTCGGAAATGGTCTGAGTGAGGGATAGTTGCACTGAGTATACAGCCATCTTGTCAGCCTCCAGTTTGCTGAAGTCCAGAATATCGTTGATGACCGAAAGCAGAGTGTCTGCGCAAACACGAATGCTGTCGGCATAACCCTCTTGCTCGGTGTTGAGGTTACTTCCCTTGAGCAGCTCGGACATGCCGATGACTCCGTTCAGCGGAGTGCGCAGCTCGTGAGAGACGTTCGCCAAGAACATGCTCTTTGCTTTGGCAGCCTCCTCCTTGAGCTTGACCATCTCCATAGCCTTAGCTTCCGCCACCTTGGCCTTGCGCTCAGCCTCGCGTGCCTGCTCGAGAGCCTGCTTCTGCACTTCAAGCATGGAAGAGTTGCTCGCTGAGACCTTCTGAACCTTCTTGAAAAGTAGTGCGTTGGCAATCGAAATGGAAATCTGGTTGACAAGCAGACGTAGGACAGTGATGTTGCGCTGAGACAGCGAGTTCGGGGGTCCCTCGATGTATATTGAGCCGAGCAGAGTATCGTCACCATGCAAGATAGGCAAGGCAATCACGGCCTTGCCTTCAGGATGCTTCTGTCTCCAAGATGCAGGCATGTTTGCAAATCGTTCATCGTCGAGTACGTTCCGTAGGAAAAGCTCCTCCTTGAATCGCAGTACGTAGAACGTGATTTGCTTTGACAATGGATCGTCGATGTCGCTGATTGGTTGGCCGACATTGCCCTGGTAAGAGATATCCGGTCCTCCCACAGCTGCGACGTTCCAGCCAATCTCGTCGTCATTGACAACAAGCCCGCACAGAGCGGCTCCAGTGCTGTCGACGATGATATTGGTCAATTTTGCAAGCAACTTGTCGACCCTAAGCTCCGAGGACAGCAATTGCGATGACTCCAGAATACTGGCGAGGTCAATCATGTCAAGACCGACAGCAGAGAAGCCTCCTTGCAAGTCGTGCTGTGTTTCATGCTGATGAGGAATCGTTCTTGCGCTTGGTGTCAGCCACTCATTTGTCCTGTCTCCAGAAGCTTGAGGGGCTTCATTCTGCACCATAGAGAACGACATGTTGTCATTTTCGACCGTCTGTGTCGCTGCGTCTGCATTTCCAAATGATCTTGAACCAATAAGCAAAAATTCGTGTCTTTCGTTGACATGGTCCGCCTTTGCTGTGGCGTCTATACGACGATATGCGGCGATGGAATCTCGGATCATCGCACGAGCAGGACGAGTGGCTCCTCTTCGGACCAAATAATCGCCATAAAGCTCGTAACATAAAGCCTCGTCAGAAAGAAGACCATGGACTACCGTGTGGTCGATCGCGGCCTCATACGATAGGGTAGCTATGTCAGATTGCATCTCAATGTCAGCAATCTCTGCGCGGAGCAGGTGCAACCAGACAGCAAAGTTTGACCCGTTGATGCGACTCGCGGTCTCAATCTTGGCCTTGAACTTGTGGATGATTTCGAGGACACTTTTGCGATCCGCACAACTTGGCTCTTCACGCAGCTTTGCAACCCATGCCATCGAGATGTAGAAGTAGCAATAGTAGGCGTGCCGTATGCACCAGACGTCTGATATAGATTCCAGCACCGAGTTGCCAAGCTCCAGTGCTTCTCGCCAGTATCCAAATCTATACAAGATGGCGATTCTGTAGCTGTTGTAGAAGAAGAGAGGTCGAACAGCAGAAGTGGAATGAGATCGAAGAAAGTCGACATATTGTTGCGATTGATGGAAATCGTCGTCGAAGATGTGCGAAGCTTGACGCCAATTGGTCCTGCCCTGGAGCGCTTGGATGAATTGACGTACTGAGACCAGGAACACGCCCCCACGTAGATCCGTAGGCCAGTCCGGGAAATTGTCATATTGGTACTGGATATAAGCGCTAACCTCTTCGAAGTTATGTGAGGTCCAAAGCTTGTATGCACACATGACGCCAACGTTCAGAAGATGAACCAACCTATCGCCAGCAAGAACGGTCGCTTCCATACCACGTTCCAAGACAGGTATTTGATCTGAAATGTCTGAAACGAAGTGTCCAAGGAAGAGACTGTGCAATGTGACACCACGGCCAATTGTATAGGAGTCTGTGTCAAAGAGGTCGAAAAGCTTCAAAGCTGTGTTTCCAAGCTCGACGCCCTTCTCTATCATCTCAAAACGGCCAATAGCAATAGAGGCTAGATGAACAAAGCCCACGGCAATCTGGGGGAAAAGTCCTCTCTCAAGGAATAGTCGCATCATTTTCAAGGTTAGGTAGTAGAACAACAACGAGTCAGTCCAGAATCCAGCGCTGAGAAGCTCAATCATGACAGCCGCGGTTGTGAAGAGATCTCGGTCGATCAGCGCATCCCTCCCCTCGAAGAGTTGTCGGTCAGAGACATTAACAAGGTTCACGATTTCGTAGAACTCCTTGTCACATTCTTCGTACGTCGTGTCGACGATATCAATGCCAAGATCTGCCAGTGCTCGCTTCATGTTGAGGAAAGCAATATGCGAATCTCCTTTTTGTGCATGCATTCGACTTTGAATTATGAATGCCGGTGTTTTGTCTGCGGCGGCTTTGGCATTTGTCATAATCTCCTTGAGTATGATTTCGGCCTCTTCAAAGAACCCAAGGTACCAGTAAGACGCAGCTGCCTTGGTCATGAGAGTCAACGTCTCTTGGTAAGAACCTTCTTGAGAATCTTCTTTCCAAGGGTCATCAGGAAGTAACATCAGACAGTGCTGGAAGAAGTAGAGCGATATTGATCTTGCCCCCTGCTCTCGAGAAGTCTCGGCTGCTTGGTAAAGCAGGTCTCTAAAAGGACCTTTGCCAATACTGGACCGAGCTTGGATGGCCTCTACTGCGTTGCAGATATGTCTGGCCTGGTCGAATAGAAGCTGAGTAGGTTTGGTAGCGCTATCATAAGGGTCGTGGTACATCAAGGATGCCGAAATGATGTAGTGCATCTCTTCCTTGCGACAGTCATTGGCAAGAAGTTCTGCGGCCTGCATGTATCGATCGTGCGAGAATCTGAACTTGTCCTCATCCTCAGTGGCAACAATGATGTAAGAACTGATAGCATCTTGTAAGCCAGTTACTGGGTCCTTCTTTGGTGGCAGATACTCATCCTTCGACTGCTTAGAACAGTCGCAACTCATAACTCGCTTCACAAGAGTGAAAGAAAAGGTGTTGCCGATGAAACTAGCCCAGCAAAGCACGGACTTACAGTCGTCCGAGAGATCTTTTAGTCGTTTTACAAGGTAGTTGTTTGTCGAGAATTGATTGGCGTCTGGCGAAGCAAATTCGTCAAAAGTTTTGTCAAGGTCAAACTCCCATTGTGAAGAACGCCATGAGTAGTATATGCAATGCTTTCGATAGCAAGAATCGAGCATCTCTCGGACAAAGAACGGGTTGCCCGCAGTCGCTTGCTGAATGACAGCGGCTAATGGTAGGACGTACTCGGGAGAGCGATGCAAGGTTATGGATACATATTTTGCCGTCTCTTCCTCACTGAAAGGCTTGAGATCAATCTTCGTCGCTTTTTCAAGCAGTGGTCGGAGTTTGACGGGGAGACCTTCTTCGTCGCGGTATGTAAGAACAAGTACCAGAGGTATCTTGACTTGAACAATATTGGTTAGAAGTTCAATACTTTCTTCATCTGCAAACTGCAGATCGTCGAGTGTTATGCAAATGAACTTTTGCAGCGCTAACAATCGCAGAACGTCAAGGAAAGTGCGAACAAAACGATTCGACTTGCTCGAGTTGCTGCCTCCGGCACGTAGCCAATCCGATGCAGTGTCGCCACTGCTACCACACTTCTCACGAGGCAGCCGTAAAGAGGCGGCGTCTGAGCTCAAAGAAGCCTGGTGAGTAGGAAATTGTGATAGTAGCCAAGGCGGAAGATCGAGGAAGCCGGAAAGGAAGCCCCAATAAGGCTTTATGTATGTACGGATATTGTCGTGAAATGGTGTTGAGACGTCGCCTTCGGAGAAAATCTGACGAAAGAGAGAGGACATCACACGCACCACTGGTTCGAAGGGTGCCCGTTTAACTTGGTCGAATTTGGCCGATGCGTAGTAGCCGTGTTTTCTCGACATGTTTTGAACATCATGCAATAAAGAGCTCTTCCCAAGGCCTGCAGCACCGCTGAGGCACAAAACTTCAGTGTGGCCAATCTGCTTGAGGCGTTGCGCGGCGCGAAGGGCAGAACCTTCTGATTGGCCAGTGTATGAATTCGATACGGTAGACCTTTGACTGCCCTCGACGTTATAAACAGACGGCTTGCTCTCCAGCGACGACTTGTGCTCAGGTTCGGGTCCGTTGTGGGTCATGTTGCTCTCCTGCGAGCTGTGTTCATGGTGTAGCTTTACGAGGTCGGTTCTATCTGACGAGACGGAGAATTTGGGCTCCTGATCAACAACAGAACCAGTACTCTGAGAAATTGTGTCGTCTAAAGTATTGCTTTCGTTCCGGTCGGCTTGAGTAGGCGTTGATATCGAGGCCGAGGACTGCGAACTCAGGTTATGCAAGCTTTTCTTAGAGCTTGAAATGGCCTGAGAAGCACGCAAGGCAGACTTTTCTATAACGTCCATGATCAGTTTCCGTTGCTCTTCGCGTCCAATTTGCGAATTGGGCAAGTTGAAGAAGCAAGAGACATCCTTGGAACCAAGCTTGAGAGATTGGAGTGCGTCGACATCTCCATTGGAGAGTAGCCGCTTCACCTCGAGCAGGTCGTGCTTCAAGCCAGATGAGGATTGGTAGCGATCACCCATTTTTTTCTGTGTCATCCTCTGTATAACATTCGAGATGATCTGAGGCACATCGGTGCGTATGCTATCGACTGCAGGGATACGGCGTGATAGCAGATTCTGCATAATCTCGAGAGGGTTGTTCCCATGATAAGCGGGCACTCCAGTCAGCATAGTCCAGAACAGAATGCCAAGCGAATAGATGTCAGTTCTAGTGTCCGGTTCGGCAGGCATGCGACCAGTCTGTTCCGGAGCAATAAACTGGAGACGATTTTCGACGCCGGCCTCCGAGGTGAGTGAGCTCCAGCCAGCAGATGTAAGGCCATTCTCGAACGACCGAGCACCAGAACCAAAGTTGATCAAGCGCACAGTCCGATTCTCCTTGCTGAAGTGAAAGGCATCACCGCGAAGTTCTCCGTGGACCAGCTCTCTGCTGTGGTGAAGGATCTCGCAACACTCAGTTGCGCCGATAGCAAAATCGAGGAAGAGGCCAATAGGTAAAAGTTTGGGCATGGGTAGGTGATCAATTTTGGGGTCTCCATGCGGACTGATAGGCGAGGTAGGCAGTTGCGGGTGACGTGGGCTTGGGCCGAACTCGACCAGCTCTTCCATGTAGTCCCCGCCGCTATCAGGGGCCCGGGCGATGAAAGCAACGAGAGCGACTTCTCCAGGTTGACGCGCGGGCAGGCGGCGAAACTCAACAGGATCTATAAAATGGCGACATTCCGGATCTTCCTCTGCTTTGATCTTCTTTGCAAGGGCAAACTCGCGCTCGAGGCGGGTTGTGTGGCGAGAGATGCGAGCGACGACCTCATAGCCCTGTTGCGCATCGGATACACTTCGTTCGCTTTCCCTGTCTTTGTTCTTTTCTGATTCGCGATCCTTTAGGCGGTCCTTGCTGGTGGTTCTACTCGAAGGTTTGCTCGATTTGCGATCAACGGGTTGTGAAGCACGACGATATCCATGGACGTGCCAGTTGTCGTAGGACTATACTCCGGCGTCAGCAACCTGGACGTGTCGGCATCAGACACAAAGCAACGACGTACAGAGTGGTAAGGAGCGATGGCCTCGTCCCAATCATAGGCAGGGGCTTCAGTTCGTAGGCGTTCAAACAGGCGGGCAACCAGGAACTGCATGTCCAAGTCGGCCTTGACTCTGGCCTCCATCATCGTGTTCTGAGGGGGGCGTTTGGGGCCTGATTGTGGCCGTCGCAGCCGTCTATGCACTCATGGAAGGGTCAAAGGGTCTTGCCGTAAACAAAGATTCATCCAACGAACGACATTCGACTGCAGGTACTGTGATACCAACGCGACAAACAAGCAAGTTTGACGATGCGACAAGCCCGCCGTGTGTCTCCACAAGGCTGCTCAAACCGCCTGTTGACGTAGTGGCATTTTTCCCACCGCTTCAGTCGACCCATCAAACCTTATGTGCCTCGCCATCTTGTACTATTCCTGTTTGATGCAATGTAGCTGCCCGTCATATTACTTGCACCAACACGATTTCTCTCTACCACTACCATCCACACAATCTTCCGACAATCCATCACATCTTTACAAGACACAGGAGCTTGAGCCCGTGCGGCAGCTCAGTGCAATGCCGCCATTGTAGATCGACACTCGTGCCTTGGCCGAGGACCGTGCTTTCCAACGAGCTACTCCGACCAATATTCTGCCGCTCGCTCGTACTCGCGTGGAAAAATGACCCCGAGGCTGCTTTTGCTGCTTTGGGCTGCCTGCAGAGAAGCTCTGTCGAACTCGAGTTTGGAATGTCGTTCTTTGCAATCCCTGCATACTGTCGGGCTTGACAACCACAAAAGCGTCAAAAGTGTCCAACGTGACGCAAAATCAAAACCATGTCTAAACAAGAAATAGAGACTGAACGTAAAGATCAAATAGGCTTTATCATTATTACTACAGTCGTACAGTGTTTGCTTGTATCTTGAACATCGTGAGAAGAAATCTAAAGGAACATGAACATGGCAGCTCCAAGTGCTGCGACCAGGGCCAAAGAGCTCTGTGCGCCGACAACGTCCTTGCTCTTGAACGCAGATGCTCCGCTCTTGCCTGTCTTGTTGGCAGCGCCGGTGGCGGAAGCGTTGACAGCAGTGGGAGAGTCTCCAAGACCAAGCGGCAGTCCCTGGTAACCAAAGGTCAGGTTCTGCGCAATCGACTGGTTGTAGCACTGTCCGTTGGCAATGTCGAGACCGCTGAGGTCATCGGGGTTCAAGAAGAACATGTACTTCTGTTGGTTCAAGTCCTTGAAACCGCTGGTATCGTAAGGGAACTTGTCGCCAGAGTCTGTAGCACTGGTGTTGCGGAGGAAGATGCACTGCACCTGGTCCGGGTAGGTGGTTGCCATAAGGGGGTAGTCCTTCATGACATCGCTGTTGCTAGTATCGGCGACAAGGATGAACTTTCTCTCAGGGAAGGTCTCGAAGATCTTGGTCAGGAGGAACTTGCGAATCGAAAGAGTGGCAGAGACATCAGAGAAGTTGAGAGGGCGGGTATCGAAGGAGCCACCAGGGTAGTGGTTGTAGGTGAAGTTCATGTAAGCTCTGGTGACTTGCTCAGGGGTAGTTGTCAGGTAGTGGAAGTGCATGTTGGGCAGACTCTTGCTCCAGTTGGCATAGATGTCGGGCATGTTCTCCCAGGGAACGTACTCTTTCGCAAAAGAGTTGAGCAGGCCTTGGGAAGGCTCGTAAATCTTGGTGACACGAAGGATATCATCGATATCACTGACAACAGTAAGACCGGTGGTGGGTACGAGGTAAGCGGTTGCGTTGCCAATGGAAGCACCCTGAACGTGGGTGTTCAGGCGCTGAACCTGGTCAGTCTCATTTCCGTTCGCGAGACCATTGCCGTTAATGGGAACAAAGACATCAAAGTCGCCTTCAGCAGTGGTGTTGTATGGAAGAGTGATGGTCTGGTTTCCGCCGCTGGGAGTCACTGCACCACCGCCACCAGGCTCGCCAGAGGAACCTTGCTTTGCAGCAGGTTCAATGCTAATGGGTGCCACGGCTACGTCTCCCTGCTGGATGACAAAGATGCTGGCAGTCACGTTGCGGGCACGGTCTGCTTGATCCTCGGGAAGTTCTTCGACAGAAGTGTCAACGAGGAAGATATTGGCCAGGCGGTTGAGGTCCGCAGTAGAGGTGTTGGGCTGCTTGTAGACATTTCCGTGGAATCTCACGTTCCAGCCAGATTCGGTCCAGTTGGCGTAAGGGTCGAGGTTGAGAACCTGGGTTGGCAATGCCGAGACCTGAGCATCATTGAGGCCGAGCGATGAAACAACAGCGTCTCCAGTGGGGAAGCCTTGGAAATAGTTAGGGATGCCTGAAGCAACCCATGATGGGAGATCTGAGCCAAGTCCTCCGAGGACCGAACCAATATCCGACTTGATATCGCCGATGAGATCACGGCGGAGTCTCTTGTCGGTGCGTGACGGGGAGAGGTCGACTGGCGATCCAGTCACTTCGGGTGCCAGAGGGCCAGCTTGATAGACGCGACGAGGTGTAGGTGCTGGCGAAGCATTGGCGAAAGAGTATAGCGATGCTTGGAGCAGGGCTCCGTAAGCCAAAGAAGAACGCATGGTTGCCGCGGAGGCTAAGGCTAATGAAGCTTGGCCTTGCTTGTGTTTAGGGCGATCGCGTCGACGAGACTATGCGCAAGAGGAGCGACAGTAGGTGGGTGAGTATGAAACCAGAGAGTTCAAACAGCCACGCGACAGGAGCCAAAAGCTGGAGCGACGATCCAAAAAGCCGGCAGGGAGATGGCGTTGTATACCTTTATAAACAAGCCCCCCAGCCGCGCCCCGTAAGATAATCAGGGATTTTGCCCCGAAGCCGATGACGTTCCTCTGTGCATCCAGCTTCACCGTGCATCGCCTCCCCTAAACTCGCGGATCTCATGCCCGCGGAGAGAGTATCCTGTTTAACGATTGGAAATGTGGGCTCTGACACTTGAATCCGGATTTCGGCTTCGTAGGTACCTCTACGGAGTACTGTACTGTACACATCGAGACGTTGTCATCCTCATGCGAACTGTCATCGGCAAAAAGTCTGTAGACACACGCGACCTTGCAGGCAGGTCTAGGCTACACAACACATGGCTATAAAAAGATACACCGATCTTTCTCGAGGTCAACGGAATTTTAAAAATCTGAAAGCCCACAATTCACGTCGTCTCAAAAGATGAACAAATTTTGACAGAGACACTGCGTTTCAGAAAGCGGCGCACAGAATGCCAAGCCTAAATCCTCCATCAATTGCTGCCTACGTGCTGCCTGCAAGAAACTAAAACGTGTATACCTTCAAATCTAGATACAGTACTCCCTTTGCCAGATATTTCAACCTCGACAACTGCAGCACCATGGCACTTCCTCCCGTGATAATTTTCGAGCCTGGCAAGCATGATCGCCTTATACCCGCATTTGCATTCATCCATGAGGACTGCGTTGAAACAGACAACACTCTGGCAACTTTCCAACCACCTTTCCAACACCCGAATCCCAAAACACCTGATCCCAGAGTTCTCCATTATTGGATGAATAATGCTGCTAGGGTAGAAGAAGGCACAAAGGTTATCTTTATGCAAATGGCGATTTCTGAAAGTGGTCACGAGGAGTTGGCAGGCTATGTTGCTCTCGCAAGCCAGGCCTGCGAAACAGGACCATTCAGGGGCAGCGTCGAGAAACTCTTGGTCAGCCCGCGGTATAGGCGAAGAGGCATTGCAAAGCGTCTCATGTCAAAGTTGGAGGAGGTGGCACTGGCGAGAGGAACTACTCTGCTGGTAAGAAAACTGATGGGTGCTTTTCTGATGGTCTAGCTAAAACTGACTGCACACAAGACTCTCGATACCGAGGCTGGCAGTCCTGCAGAGGGCATCTACCCTCGACTTGGTTACACTCGGCTCGGTGCGATTCCGAGATACGGCGTGTCGCCCAAGGATGGCAGGTTGGTTGATGAGGTCTTCTTTTACAAGGATCTCAGGTCGACATAGAATTTGGTCGAGTTTTGAGGTCGGGATGATCCGAATGCTGAAGGTAAAGAGATATGGTCATGCAAGAAATAAATGTACAAGGAACGAATCATTAAGATTTGGTGATGGTGACCTTGCCATCACCTTCCACCGTTGCATAGCTGAGCTTGGTGGGAGACACCGGGGCTGAAGGAGGTTCGGTGATGGACGGTGTGACGGGCTTTCCGGCCTGGATGACACCTGCAGGGGTATCGGCAGCCTCGTTGACATCGCGAGCAGTGAAGGCGTCGCTCAGCTTGGCGGCTCTGGACTGTACAAGGATGTTGGCAGGTCCCTGGAAACGGAGGAACATTCTGTCACCCCATATTGAGCGGCGGGCCCAGGTGCGAATGGTGAACAGAGTGCTGGCCACGAAGCGCCAGACGTTTGACTGACGAACGACCTTAAAGAACCTGGTGTCGGGAAGATAAGAAAAGGCGTTGGGAATCTGCAGACGCAGGTTGGACGACCTGAAGCGGTATGGCTGGGGAGCGTGTTGCATGATGCTATAAGCGATGACATTGCTGGGGTGAACAATGTACTCCTCGCCAGACTTAAGAGCGAGCTGATAGACCTGGCCCTTGCCCGACAAGCAGAGAAGCCCACGGCCAGTAACACGAGAACTTCCCCAGTGCGCGAGGCTCATGGACGTATTGATCTGAGGTTTGATGGAAAGAGTGTGACCGGTCCAGGCAAGGAGAGCGTTTCTTTGGGCGATCATCCAGTCAAGGCGACCATCAAGGTGAATGACGGAGAATGTGGTAAGGGGAGACTTGGTCGAGATCAAAGCGGTATAGGGCGCGGTTGATGTGACCTTTTGGTAGAGGAAGGGAATGCCAAAGGCGGCACGGCGGAAAGGTTCGAGCACGGAGAGCGAGGATACGGTCTGCGATTGAAGATGAGTATCGGAGAACAACAAGGAGAGAGTCGGGTGTGCTCACGCTCTCAGCATTGCCGTGGAAGCCAACCAGCGAGCCCTTGCGAGTATAAAGGTTCTGCGATGCCGAGATTGACGCCGAAAGAAGAGAGAAGGGGCTGCCCAAGACCTCGAATTGAGCATCTGAGTGGTTGTGTCAGACAAATAGAGAATGGCTACGCGCTTGGCAAGAAATTGGTACCTGGAGCAGAGCTATCTGCTGCAGCAGAGGCAACGGTAGGGTTGGTCGACGACGGGGTGGCCGCAATCTGGACGCATCGTCGCGGCGGCGAGCGCAGGGCGTGGCATGGGCGACTACGACAGAGCAGCTCTTGCGCACGACGGCGCATTGCGATAGACATTGCGCGACAGACGATGTGCTCAAAACGAATCTCTTGCTGCCTTAGTCCAGCGACCGAAACGCGTGCCTTCCCGAAGCCGACAAGAGAGTGACGTGCTCGTCGTCTGTGCTGAGTGTGGGACATGATGCTTCATCCCACTCCGTCCTTTATCTTTAGCAATCCATTGTCGCTCCTGCCTGCCAGTAGCCTGCCGTTGCTCTGTTTGCTTGCGTTTGCCTCTTCTCGGCGACAGAGCCTGTCCCTCTTACTAACCCGTATCTCATCTACAGCAGCCTTCCTTCTTACGAGAAGCTGGCCATCATGGTGTTTTGAGCTATCGAACATAGCAACCATACGCAAAATATCTCGCCATGTCCGCAGCCTGTGCCCTTAGAGGCATCTACACTTGCCATAAGTTGGCCCACCCCTCCCTTGCCTTCTCTCGCATCTCGACCTGCCAGAAAAGCGTCCGCCCCGCCATCCGCGTCTTTACCACCTCACCATGGCGCCAAAAAGACGACACTGCCGTCAAGACTGCTCAGCACGAGATCAAGGTCCCGCCTGCTGAGCCTACCAAAACTGCCACCGTCAAGAAAGAGAGGGTCGACCCGCTCCTAGCAGAGCAGACTGTTTCCAACAAGGAACAACGCAAGGCTGATTGGGCCATCATCAAGGATATGGCCCATTACCTATGGCCCAAAGATGATTTCGGTACTCGGTTCAGAGTCGGCTTGTCTGTCGCTCTTCTTGTAGGCGCAAAGGTAGCTATCGTCCATCCATCGCATGTCGCCTGCTGTCATATTAATCCCATCATAAGGTTTTGAACGTACAAGTCCCTTTCTATTTCAAGTCCATTGTAGATTCCATGAACATAGACTTTGCTGCTGTTGGTGGCACTGCCGTTACCGTCGCTGGCGCTACTATCTTTGCTTGTAAGGCTATGCGCCATCTCCATCTTCTTGTTCTTCTCTAATAATCCCCCAGACGGTGCTACCAGGATAGGCGCTGCTGTATTTCAAGAGGTCCGCAACGCGGTCTTTGCGAGTGTTGCACAAAAGGCCATTCGTCGCGTTGCAGCCACTGTCTTCGAGCATTTGCTGAAGCTGGACCTCAATTTCCATCTATCTAGACAGACTGGTGGTCTAACGAGAGCCA
Source organism: Aureobasidium sp. EXF-10728 (assembly GCA_023848605.1). Lineage (NCBI taxonomy): Eukaryota > Fungi > Ascomycota > Dothideomycetes > Dothideales > Saccotheciaceae > Aureobasidium > Aureobasidium sp. EXF-10728. The sequence continues at coordinate 371,467 of SWBG01000018.1, read as the reverse complement.
TCGATCGAGGTACAAAGGGTATAAGTTTCCTTTTACAATCCATGGTCTTCCACATTATTCCTACAGCCCTTGAGATCTCCTTGGTCTGCGGTATTCTTGTAAGCTTGTCATCAGATCTCATTCTTATGCGCCTCTAATGTTTCCCTAGACATGGCAATACGGCTTCAAGTTTGCTCTCATCACGGCCGCCACCATGGTCGGCTATTCAGCTTTCACGATCCTGACAACATCGTGGCGAACCAAATTCCGTAAGGCTGCCAACGCCGCTGACAACAAGGGCGCCACTGTCGCGGTAGACTCGCTAATCAATTACGAGACTGTCAAGGTAAGTTTCGTCTAATATATACTTATGAGCACCACTGATTTCTCTAGTACTTCAACAATGAGCGATATGAAGTTGGCAGATACGATGCCGCGCTCAAGAACTACCAGGATGCATCCATCAAAGTTGCCACTTCGCTGGCTTTCCTCAACAGTGGACAAAATCTCATCTTTTCCAGCGCTCTTACCGCTATGATGTACTACGGTGCCGATGGCGTCGCCACTGGTCAACTGACAGTTGGTGATCTGGTCATGATCAACCAGCTTGTCTTCCAGCTCTCTGTACCTCTCAACTTCCTCGGCTCCGTATACCGTGAACTCAGACAGAGTTTGCTGGACATGGAGACATTGTTCAACCTCCAGAAGGTCAACGTGGCTATCAAGGAGCCTGAGAATGCCAAGCCTCTCATGCTTACCGGCGGAGGCATCAAATTCGAGAATGTCTCATTTGGCTACCGCCCTGACAGGCCGATCCTGCGCAACCTCAACCTTGAGATTCCTGCTGGCAAGAAGATTGCTATTGTTGGTCCTAGTGGATGTGGTAAATCTACCATTCTCCGTCTGCTGTTCCGCTCCTACGACGTTCAGGGTGGCAGGATCTTGATTGACGGACAAGACATCCGTGACGTTCAGATCGAGAGCCTTCGCAAGGCAATTGGTGTTGTCCCGCAAGACACACCTCTGTTTAACGATACCATTGAGCACAACCTGAAGTACGGTGATCTTGAAGCTTCCCCTGAGAAGGTTGAAGCTGCTGCCAAGCGTGCGAAGGTCCACGATATCATCCAGAAGTTCCCTGACAAGTACGCCACTATGGTTGGTGAGCGTGGTATGATGATCTCGGGTGGTGAGAAGCAACGCCTGGCCATTGCCCGTCTGCTTCTGAAAGACCCGCCGTTCCTGTTCTTCGACGAAGCAACCTCGGCCCTCGACACACATACAGAGCAAGCACTTCTTGGCAACATTAACAGTATTCTCAAGGAGAAGGCACGAACAAGTATTTTCGTTGCTCACAGGCTCCGCACTATCTACGACTCCGACATCATTATCGTCTTGAAGGACGGCGTTGTAGCAGAGATGGGCACACATGAACGACTTGTCGACAGTGGAGGTGTGTACTCGGAGCTGTGGAGCGCACAGGAGATGCTGTTCATCGACGAAGAACAAGAGAAGTCCGAGGAGAAGAAGAAACAAGATAGAAAGAGGGCCTAGATCTGTTCCTCAGGACATACGACGCCATGTCCATAATCATGTACATATTGTAAAATAGATGTCTCGAAAATGGCATATCAAAGGTGATCTTCAAGCACTGCCTAGTTTCTAGATTGGCGGGAATCCTTCGCATCCTGTATGCTGAAAGTTTGTCACATTCATCGGCAAGATCGTCGTGCTTGGTGTGACAAACTTTCTGACAGGGCTATGCTTGGCGAGGAAGCGCATGACTTCCACTTTGCCGCCATAATCCACTCGATAAATAATTGGAAGGTCCCACAGGTCCGACTCTTCGGACTTGCCCAAAAGTATAATGCTCCGATCATGGAAGCCAATCCACCATCTTATGGACAAGCCACGACTGTGAATGCGTGGGACCTGGTTGCCGACTACATCCCATCCTCAGACCTCTGCTCTGCCGCCTTGGTATGCCAGCAATGGCACACAACGTTCGCACCACATCTATGGGGCAATCCTGCTTCTCACTTTGGAGATGAAAATGACAGAGTCTATGGTGAGTAGCACCGAAGATATTGAGACTCCACGACAACCTGCGATGTCATCCCATCAATAATCAGTGGACTCACGCATATTCATATAGTGGCTTTGACTCGGTTCATTCGTACCCTGCCATGGGCAAGACGTGGCGTCCGATCTTTGACACATACACTCCATCTTCCTCCGGCACATGCTGAGATCTACAACGGCCCACATGCAGACTGGTTGAGAGAGGTACTCGAAGGTCTTCCGAATCTCCAGTCATTGATTGTTCGTGGCTTGCCTTTCTTCGACCATGCAGCTCTGAATGCGCTAAGATATACTCGGCTCTCTGGCGACAGGAACCAGATAGTCCCTGCTCAGACACCTTTCGGCTTGCGATTGCTGGATGCGTCAAGATGTAGCAATGTGACTGCGACAGGTCTCCAGCAAGCTCTCAGACGATTTGATTCACTGCTATATCTCGACCTCTCATGGACATATCCTGCCAAAAGTCCCGAAGTACTCCGAAGCCTTAGCCAATTCCGAGGTCTACAAGTTTTGAAGCTCCGGGGTATATCGCTGAAAGACGACGATGTGCTCGTACTAGCGAATGCAATCAAAACTCGGGTTCGAAGCTTGGATCTACGAAACAATCAACTGACAGATCGAAGTGTGCGGGTCCTGCTCCAGCATTGCTTCACGCCACCGCCGCAAAGAGACAATGACGGTCAATTCATGTCCCCCTCGCTACTGCCATACCTAGGTGCCGAGATGCTCGCAATTTACCGTGGAGTTAACTTTGAGGCCTTCCTAAGGAACGAGTTTACAGACAAATTTGTCGGCCGCTTGGCTATTGAAGACGCCCCAGAGAGTGGTACTACCCATATTTATCTTTCAGACAATCAACTTACAGTCGAGGGGCTTTCTGGGCTGATCAGATCTGGAAGGTTGCACGTACTCGACGCTGGAAGTCTTTTGCCTGCGGTGGCCTCACAAGATGGCTCTTTCAATATGAACTTTCCTAGTCTAGCAAAACTAGCGCCTGTGTTGGCCGAGTCGGCAAGTCATAGCCTGACGTATCTGAGAATCGACCACAGCTTAGTGACTGGAGAGCCACCGGTGATGCAGGAAGATCTTAATCAGCCGAACTCTCAATACTACGAGCTTGCAGATACCTCCAATTACCCATCTGGAGTCGCTGAGCTTGATCATGATACAGAGGTCTACGAGATGATGGGAGATACTTCTTTCGCAACGGAGGTTCCAGGCGATTCTCTCTCTGTCGTGGTAATGCCTGCAAGCGTCGAGAAGTCCACTACACGCATACATCAAGCTCGGAGGAGAAGTCAAGATCTTCCGATACCTATTCAGGCAGAAGAGATGAACGAAACGGGCTTACACGTAACTGCACTTGAGCAGGGAAATGACGGACCAACAACATCGGTCGACGAGACTCTGACACCAAGTCCAATGCTTCCCTCTCGTGGCCTTGGTCGCAGCTACTCCTCGATCGTCAAAGAGCGCAAAATCCGGTTACAAACACACTTGACCCAAGCAAAAGGGTTCCATCCAGGCATCCTACCTCACCTAAACATTCTGGTTCTAACCGAAGTCCCCTCAACTTCAGCAACACTAGACACTCCAAACAAATTAATCTCCTTCATCCAAGCCTGCGCCGAAGAAACCTCTCTCGCAAAACTCCAAGCCCAGCTAGATTGGACACTGCCACCAGGCCGCAGAACAAGCCACTCACACCAAAAAGAGCTCGTGCGCAAATCCTTTGCCCTCGAGCAACTCGTCCTCGAAGTCGCACCCTGCAGCGTAGATCAGAAAAAGGCAGAAGCAGCCAGCGCATGGCGACACCGCGGCACCAAATCCGTGACTCAAGACCAAGACAGCGAGGCCCTGTGGGCAGCCTCCCAAACCGACTTTTCGTTTTTCGGCGAGGGCGAGACGAATAGTTTGGATACCTATCTCGAACCTTGCAAGCCACTTGGCATTATGTCTGGCATGGAAGTTTCTATGGGTCAACCATCGAATTCTTCCAATCGCTTACCCAACGACAAACCAGTCACAGAGACTCCCAAGTCTGATATCGATGTACTAGCTCGCCTTTCTGCCTTTCGCAAGGCGAGGAAATTAGCATATCAACAGTTAAAAGCACGGGGAGAGGAGAACTCCGAAGTATCAGGGTTCTGGGATGGCAATATTAAGGTTGTTAGGAGAGCAAAAGATGTAGATCCCAGATTTGAGGACGACGAGGTATGGGCTGATTATTACGGTAATCGTTTCTCGAATGGGTACTTGTATCGGTAGATAAGTTGTATAAGGTGTGTAAGGTGTGTAAGGAGTGGTTGGGGAGCATATCACCCTGTCCTGTATTTCGATCCTCCTCCTTGTGATGTAACCAATTAGTTACTTGCGGTGATGCTATAGGCTTTTGAGGTATTTTGATCTTTTGCCGACTCAGACATTGTATTTTTGCTCATCGTACAAGTGTTCTGTTACGGTCATGGATGCTTAAATTCACGAATTGTGTGTAGAAATGCAGACGGCCTCTTAGCAACCAACATTGTCATCTTCCCCCCACAATGATTTTAACATTTCGCAGGTTTACCCGTCTGTCCCATTCAACGAGGACTCTACAGTGCATGATAGCCGATTGCTGAAATGCTCCTTGCCAAAGAAAAGCTCACACCAAGAACATGGAATAAGAAAGAGAGACATGTGCTTGCTTTCCATTGCATTCGCCTTCCTTGCCTATCCCTCGCAAGAACAAAGATCCCGATCACACACGAAACCAAACCGAAAAGAATCAAACATCACAAAAGCGTTCACCAAAGAACATGGCACACAGGCGACATTGAGCAAAAGATTATCATATTTGTGATTTAGCCCAAAAGAGCAAGAAAGAAAAGAACTAGCTAGGCAACAAAACGATACCTTCCCAGTCAAAAAAGCAAAAAAGCAAAGAGAGACATCCCTTTATGTGCGAGAGAGAAAACCAGGCCAGCAAGCAAGCAAGCAATTCGTGATTCTCGTTAGAAAAACAAGCAAAGATGAGGCAAAAGAAAAGGTGAAAAACATCGGTTGGGCAAAAACAAAGGGGGAAAATGAGGTAGCAAGGGATGGTATCATCGTCGCTTCTTCGCAGCACCGTCACCAAGGATGTCGCCAGTGAGTCGCTTGAAAATGCCTCCAGCGAGTCCTTTTCCACTGAGCAAGTCTTCGATCTTGTCGGCCAGAGGGTCTTCGCCGCGTTCTGGCACTTTGCGGCCTTCTTGGTCGAAACGTGGTGGCAGTTCGACTGTCTCGCTGGAGTTGACGCTGTCTGGTGAGCCTGTGCGTCGTTGTTGTGAAGGGTCGCGGGATCTGTGGCGTCTGCGACGGCGATGCTGGGTATTATTGTGATCATCGTCACGTTCGTGTTCGTCAATGTCTTGGTCGTGGTAGCGATGGCGTCTACGTCTTCTGCGCTTGTGCTCTGTTTCTGTAGTGCCGTTGCTGCTCAATTCGCTTCTCGTTCTGGTTCTGTCGTCGTGTCCGTCGCTTTCCGAATAGTCCATATCTTGGTCTGTGTCTCGAGGATTGGGTTTCTTTTGTGCATCTGGCGAACTCATACCTTCGCTAGGCGGTACATTGAACTGCACACTCTTCTTATTTACACCATCTACATGCAATGTTAGCTTCAATCCGATCGTGAGGACAAGTAACCGAACCGAACCACCCACCAGAAGAATCGTGTGGATCAGATGTTGTGCCGGAAGGAGTGGAACTCACATGTTCTGGACCCGGCCTGCCGCGATTGTCGCCAGCGTAGCGCGAGTCGCCCGCAAAGGTCTCATTCGCAGGGGGATAGCCCAGGTTTGGGTCGGGACTATGATAACGTTCATCATGTCGGCCACGAGGAGCGCCAGTCGCTCCTGGAGGCGGAGGGAAATCGGCAGGATTATAGGGAGCATATTCGTGCGGAGGATAGTCTGGCTGATGTCCGTAGTTGTTGGTCGGCGGAGGCGGGAAAGAGTTGGTGGCAGGGTAGAACTCATGACTTTGAGGTGTTGGAGGATAGGCGGCGTTGGCGCCCATGGGTGGTGGAGAGTATGGTCTGTCGTGTGCATACATGTCGTCCTCTTCCTCACGACCTAAGACATATTGTTAGAGGAAATTACTAAACACGTCTCAGATTCGAGAAACTCACGTCTGCGATCGCGGTCCCGCTCACGGTCTGACCTCCTACGCTCATCCCGTTTGCCCAACTCGTGTGCAGCTACAGCAGCAACGCCGGCGGCGGCAACACCCTCAGCCAAACCTCTAGTTCTGCTTCGGCTTCTCGACCTTGAGCGACTTGATCTGTCGTGTCTGCGTCTGTCAGGGCTCAACGAGGCGGAACTACCTCTGCGCCTGCGACGATACTCGGCTGGTGGTTCCTCGTAACGTCGGTTCGGGTAGATCGGATCGTCGCCGTATTCTATAAGCGCGGGATCACTCGAAGCTCTACGCAAGCGAGGCTCATCATCAGGGTAAGGAACAGATCTGCTACGAGACCTGGACCGAGGACGTCCGGGTTCGGACGCGTCGTCTCTGGCAGCTTCTTTGCGAGCCTTACTTCGCTCATACAAGCCGGCGAGAGCAGCACCGCCCAATCCAGCCGCAGCAATCGGCGCACCGGTACGAACCCTGCTCTTCGAACGAGACTTCTTGCCTCCTCTCGAACGACTGCGCACACGATCCAGGATACCAGCAGCCGCAGCACTTGCAAGGCCAGCCTGAGCGATACGACGGTTGCGATGTTCTGGATCGCGATGTTTGCTTTCGCTCCTGCTTCGGTTTCGGGCATCCAGCGGGGGAGGAACACTGCCAACAGAGGAACGGCGTCTTCTAGACCTGCTGCGTCGTGGTGGTGGGAGCTCGTTATTAACGATCACCGTTTCCTTGTTGCCCCTGTTGCGAAGAGCATAGGCTGCGAGAGCACCAACAGCAGCGACTGTACCGACTTTGGCCAGAGTACGCGCGCGAGAACGACTCCTACTTCTGCTCTTGCTGCGGTGACGGCGGCGTCTTTCACGTCGGCTGGAACGCTTTGAGCGATCGCTTGAGACTGACCTTGAGCGGGAGCTTCGCATATGGCTTCGGGCACGGCTGAGGGCTTCGGCACCAACAGCACCCAGTGCAGCACCGCCCAGAAGCTGGCGACCACGATGACCGCCTTCCTCTCCCTGTTTTCGACGATGCTGGCGAAGGATTTCTGCAGCTCCAAGACCGGCTATGGCACCTTCGGCTAGATGGCGGCGGTGATGTGGTGAGTGGTCGCGCGAGCCGCCGTTTCGTTCTGTGCGAGTGATGACAATATCCTCGTCGCTACTGTAGCGATCATCGTCGTAGTTGGACGCTGAATCCCGGGGGTCAACATCGCGTCTATAATCACGGTCGTCATAAAAGTCCTCACCACCGCCTCCACGACGCGGACCTCGATCAACCTCGCGAGTAGTCCGCTCGTAGTAGTAGTCATCGTCATCCCTCCTTCTCTGCGCATCGTCGCGCTCGATGAGTTCGTAGTGGGGGTCCTCTCGTTGGAGAACAACGGGCTGTCGAGGGGCGTCCTTAATGATGATTGGTTGTGGTTGTTGGCGTATGATGATGGGCTGGGGTTGATAGTACTCGGTGGATCGAGTGTACCTTTCCAGATCCCATTGGTCGTGACGGGGTGGTTCACGCTCTATTTCTCGTTCGTAGCGAAATTCGCGGACTCGATCAGGCGGAGAAGGCGCGCGCTCGACATTTCGCTCATAGCGGATGACTTCCCTTGGAGCATCTCGCTCGCGGGTGCGGTATTCGAGATCGCGGTCATACCGGGAGGCCTGTTCGCGGTCGCGCTTGATGACTATCTGTTTCTCATATGTATCTTCCTCCTCGAATGCTCGGTCGGGTACTCGATAGCGGCGGACGGTCGTGTAAGTGCGAGGTTCGTCGCGATCTTTGTAGACGACAGACATGACGACGGCGCGGGACGACCAGTGACGGCAGTTTGGTACTGGCCGTTAAGATCCGCCGACGACAAAACGGGTGGAGCAGATGGCCGCGTGGAGAGTGCGTGGGGAAACAAGTTGACAGTGGGCAGGCCGCAGTTGCAAATGAACGAAACAGCAGCGGAAGTGACTGAGGCTAAGCAGGTCGGACGGTGAGATTGCGCAGAGCCAGGCAACAAGGCGCAGACGGATGCAATCTGCTGCCACCAAGAGACTGCCGACCGTGGTGGCTGGTCGTGACCCAGCCCTCCTTCCTGCTGCACACTTGTTCCTTCCTTCACTCGAGAGCGGTGACGTGCGTTTTCACACGCACCGACAAACCAACCAGACACGCAATCATATCAAGTCACTTCTTTGATCTTCACTTTGTTGCTGCCCAAACACTACAAGGTTTGACAGGAACCAGCTCGTCTCACGGCAATCCATGCCCTCATCCACTCAAAGAAAGATCGTCAGGACTTTCTGTCAAAGCCGAAGCCTGATTCAGCCCCTCCATCTCAAAATCCTGCTCCTGCTCCTTCAGTCATCCGGCCGGTCAGATGCACGCTGACGTCTGCGTTGCCCTGCCGCCCTTTCCATCTCGTCGACTTGCATTCATCACATGTTACACGCCAAGTATATCCTGTGAATCGTTCTTCGTAGATGTAAATATATACAGTAGCCATGCTCTGGGTCGAGTCTATGGCTCGACTTCTCTGTCGATCTTGAACTCTGGGAGCTTCGTCTGCTCTGAGACGCGTGTGCCTATATCTTCCAACGCGGTCCAGATCTCTGGATATCTCTCCTTTGCCCATGCCTCTACCACACCTTTCTTGACTTGCCCTGGAGCAGCATTATACATTGATCCGATCCTATCCATGTGTTAGTTCTTGCTTTTGGAGTCTCTGCGATGTTAAAACCTACACAAGAGTATCCATGTCGAGTCCTTGTGCGACATGTGCTTCCTCCAACAAACTGATAGCGTTGTCTACGTGTCCGTTGCCTATCAAAGCGGCGGCATAGCTGGCCCAGAGATCTTGGTCGAGCTCGATGCCAGTGCGGCTTAGCTTCATCCATATCTTGCGTGCCTTCTCGTCACCCCACGGCGCGTCTTCGCATGCTCTCATTGCAAGGTGAATGCTGTTCATATTGGGCCCCTCACGACTTGTTGCAATGTCGTCCCAGAAGCCCAGTGCTGTTCTGGGGGCCTCGCAACTCGTGTATGCTTTCATCAAAGCGTTGTAGAGAAGTGTGTTTGGTTCAATGTTGAAATCCAGTTTGAGCTGGTTGTAGACCACTTCGAGGCTTTCTTCGTCCTTCAGTTTACTTATTCCGGACAGACATGCCACATACGTATCGACCGTGGGGATGGTATCCTGGCGATTGTGCGCTCGCATGTGGTTGAAGACGTGCACTGCCATATCCGGACGCTGGCGCCTGAAGAAATCGTTCATGATCTTGACACGCTGCTCCCGAGCAGTGTCGTCGAAGACCTGCTTTAAGATGATGTATGTATCCCATGCCTGAGCTGTCGTTGTCGAAGGCCTGAGACAGTAATCTATTAGGGTGCTTTGTACCGATGCACGTCCAGCCATGTCGAAGCTGTAGACGTGAGTGTTGATGAGATCAATCACGTCGTGTACCTCGTCACGAGAAAGATGCAACACCGACAATGCGGACACGGTCTCGGGGTCGAAAGGTGCTTGTCGATCTGAGAGATCTGCTGCGACGTTCATGATGCTGTCAAAGTCCTGGCGTCCGGAGGCGCACATGGTCCGGATGAGCTCGTTGACAACAGAGACGTCTTCGTTCTTTGAAAGGTCATGAGACTGTAAGTGCTTGTATACCGTCAAAGCACCATCCACGTCCTTGACGGCGAGGCGGTACTGCATCTGATAGATGAGGGTCAGTGCATCCGGTTGGATGTTCCTCGTCCTGCCCACAGCAATGAGGCGTTCGGCGAGATACGGATCTTTGCGGACAACAGCCACCTTGACTAGTATGTTCAGAGTGAGAGTATCAGGAATACGCCATTCGTCTCTTGGAAGAGATTGGTTGGCTCGTTCCATAACACCAATCATGCGATCAATTTCGTCAGCTCCCTTCCCGGTCGCCACTGCCCACTCTAACATGGTATCCCATTGATATTTGGTCGGTGTCCCTGCTGTGATGTCTCGAATGATAACTTGCCCAAGCTTCGTGTCTGACGCACGCATGCTTAAATTAAGCAGGGTTCGTTGCGAACGCTGAAGGCTTTGCCCTTGGAGATCATGCTCTTTGACTTTGTTATACCACTCAATTGCTTTTTCAATGTTTTCCTCTTTGAGATAGAACCTCAGTACTATTTCATCGGCCAACTTTCTAGATCCTTCATACTCATCGATATAGTCAAGGGTGCGAAGAAGTTCCTGTTCGTTTCGTTCCCTTGCGAAGCCTCTGACAATGGAGTCCCATGTGGGCAAGGGCTTGTAGCCTACTGCGTCGCGGTATGTTTGTCCGTACTTAATGGCTTCGGCTCTAGCTGATTCTGTACCTCCTATAGCGCACATAGCGTTGACATATGCGTTGGTGTCTTTCATGGTCAAGCGTTTGGCGTTCTGCGATCTGTTCTGAGAGAGAGCGTGGTATAGAAGTTCGACAAGCTCTCGATGGATAGAAGAATTTTTATGATTGCGATGGTCAAAGACGTATATCCATCGGCGGAGCAGGTCGGGTTCAATGGATGAGAGGGCAAAATGTTGATCTAGGTAATGTAGACAGCGAAGAAGGGGTTGGGCCTGAACATCGGGGATTGTTTTGTTGCCAGTGTTGGTAGTGTCCCATCTGGAAGACATGTAGTCGGTGACTGCTTTGCGGATGTCGTCGGGCGGTGGTAGTCTGGCACTGAGTCTTTCCATTTTGGTGTATTGCATCATCTTTTCCAGGCCGGGTGCCATCCTCGGTTCTGAAGTCACACGCTGGGGTTTCTTGAAGATGTTCATGAAGGCGCGGCGTTGGGCCCTCGGCAGGGCTTGGATATGAGGCGGACATCTCGATGTGTGTTGGTATGGATGAAGACAACCGCGGTGTGCTATGGGTTCGCTGGCCAGCAGTTTGCGAAAGACGACGCGATTGAGGTGAGAGCGCATGCCGGCGCTCGGATTGGACGTCGCAGTTGCGAAGAGAGAAGCAGGAATAATATGTACACGAAAGAAATCCAGGCCAATGTGCGATAGGGTATCAGGGCGGAGTGTTTGGTGACATGGAATAATTCGTAGCTGTCGCGCGGGTCGAGTTGCTGCTCTCCACGCCCGATTGACAGCCTGCGAAACTCTTCGGTTTTTCCCGAGCGGCCTTCAATTGCGGCCGACTAGAGACTCCCGAAGCATTGCATCAAGTCGACGACGACCTATCCGCCCTTCCACATCATCGCATCATGTCTGTCATGCGCCCCTTTTCACGGGTTGCCACTCGTGCTGGCTCTTCATGCCCCTCGTGTGTGCGCACATTCGCCTCGTCGACACCACGCGCCGACGAGCCCCAGCGATCTGATATCTTCGGAGGTACCTAGCACAACACTACTCCCAGAGCCTACATTTTCTGACCTGTCTGTTCCAGGTCTGCTGGAGTCCCTCAAAGCCACAAGCGACAGAGCCCGCCCAAGCGGTCCCCCAAGAACAACCACACGCACCATGCCATACAATTCACAGGACTCTGGCCTTGCCAGGAACGACCCTCACAAGCTTTTGGAGCAAACCGCCAGAGATCTCAGGAGAAACAGACAGGACGAGGCCACCATGACTGCTGTACAGGAGACGGTCGACTTTGAAAGACAGATGACGCGCAAGTGGAAGGACGGAGATGTCTATGCCCCTCACGATCTGAGCGGTGTCGAGATGGCCAAGTGGCAGCGGGGTCAACCAAAGGGCAGGCCGAAGAAGGATGTCTTTGACATGTTGAAGATCAACCCTCTGAACCACTATTGGGTATGCCTTGTTCAGCCCGAAACTCTCAATCTCTTGCTGACCTGTTCCAGAACTTTTCCATGATGTCTGAATTCATGACCGAGATGGGCAAGATCAAGCACTCCAAGGACACAGGATTGAGACCGGTCAACCAAAGGAAGGTGGCCAAGGCAGTCAGAAGAGCAATTGGCCTCGGCCTGATGCCCAGTGTGCACAGGCATCCCGAGATTTTGCAACCGAGAGGTGCTCTAGGTCGATAGAAGTGCCTAGCTTATAAACTTTTGTACAATTACATGTAAAAGTTCTACATTTTCTTGCGACTTTTAGCTGCCAACACCGCCCATGACTGTACACCAAGTACTCTGTTAACAAAGGCTGAGTACTTCTCGACGCTGAACATGTCGAACGAGCCTTCTGGGGTCTGAAGACTGGATATTGCAATCGTTATAGATATAGATGGAGCATGGTTCAATGGAATAGCTTCTTTGGTAAGCGTCACGTGGAAGGGCGACGTCTGATTGGCCGAGCGACGCTGACCACGACGCGGGCGGCGGATCGAAGTTGAAGTCGGACTCTTGACGACTTGGACCTGGAGATCGCATCTCGACCCAATCCACACACCACAACTCTCTCCCGACACAATGGCCTCCAAGCTCGCACCCATGGCCTTCAGAAGCAGCAGCAGAGCTCTGCGCGTCCTCGCCAGACAACAACCCCGCCGCTCCTTCGCCGTCTCCTCCATTTCCCGTAGCGACTCGCTCTTCGTCGTATGTTCACTCGCCTCTCGGATCGCCTAGCACACTCTAACCGCATCTCATCAGCACCGCGACTCACCAGAGAACAACCTCGACGTCCCCTTCAAGTTCAATGCCCAAAACGAGAAGCTCATTGAGGAAGTCCTCAGCCGATACCCTACACAATACAAGAAGGCTGCCGTCATGCCCCTGCTCGACCTCGGCCAGCGCCAACACGGTTTCTGCAGCATCAGCGTCATGAACGAGGTCGCCCGCAGACTGGAAATGCCCCCCATGCGTGTCTACGAGGTTGCCACTTTCTACACCATGTACAACAGAGAGCCCGTTGGCCGTTACCACGTTCAATGCTGCACCACCGTATGTCTACACGACCGAAAATCCCAGCAAATCGCAAGACTGACACAAAGTAGACCCCCTGCCAACTCAGAGGATCCGACGGTGTTATGAAGGCTATTGAGGACGAGCTCAAGATCCACCACGGCCAGACCACAGAGGACAAGCTTTTCACTTTCACCGAAGTCGAATGTCTGGGTGCATGCGCCAACGCACCTATGGTCCAGATCAACGACGACTACTACGAGGACCTGACTCCCGAGACGACAAGATCCCTGCTCAAGGCTCTCAGGGAAGCCGCACAGAAGGCCGGCGCAAGTGGACAGGCTTCCGGTCTTGCTGGCGAGGCTGGAAAGGCCGAGGGAGCTGGAGGTTCCGGCACCACAATTCCCGAGCAAGGAAGAGGTTACGCTGCACAGGGTGTCAAGCTCCCTACCCCTGGTCCTCTCAGTGGTCGCGAGTCCTGCGAGCCTGCTAAAGGCTTGACCAGCTTGACCAGCGAGATGTGGGGCAACGAGAAGCTCAGAACCGATGGTGCTCTCGACTAGATGCTCTTAGAATTTACAGTATGTTTCTGCCGATATTTTTTATTCCCAAGGCATTGTAATGTCAAGCCTGTGTTTTCCCTCTCAAAGAATGCACCACACCTTGAAAGGTTGAGTTTTAATCTGAAGAATTTACAAGTGATTGTTCTTCCTGTTTGACATTTCTATTGTTTCCTAGGAAGACAGGAGATTTTTATCCTCTTCTCTTTCTATTTTCATGATCGGCCTACTCAGACTGTACTGACAGGAGGATATCCTGTGGCATGTTGCAGATACTGGACATTCTGGGGGATCCATGGAGTCATGCACATCTACCAAAGGATATGGGTTTGATATACAGGTCGGCTATCTTCATGTCACTATCCCAAGAGATCTTGTTGAATGCACTCACAGACCCGTCTGCAGCGAGCAAATCTTCCGCGGAGCGTCTATTCACAAACAGGTAGTCGCCAGCTTGACCACAACCCATTTTCGGAAGGCGCTACTGACATCCAAACATTGTCGCTTCACTTTTGATCCCAAAACAAACGCGCGAACAACCACCACATCACGCACGCACTCTTTCTTCTTTCTTTTCTCTTTTCCCTCTACACCACGCACACTCCTTTGCCCAACTTCTACATCAAAAGCATCAGAAATCAACATGAAGTTAATCACTGTCGCTACCACTTTCCTTTTTGCTGGCCTCGTCCATGGCGCCGCCTTGAGCGAGAAGGCTCTTGGTATGCCGGCTTGACTTACATCATTTATATGGTGCTAACAATCTTTAGCCAGCGCCCACTCACAGATCATGGGCAATGCCTCCTCTATGCTGGGCTGGCAGGTCGCCGGTTCCCTGCAGAGTCTCGCCCCCGTTAACCAGGGCTGTCAAAACATCACCTCCTTCGGTCACGGTCATTGGGCTGCACTTGGTCTCAAACCCGCCATCATCCAGCGTAAGTAAACACTCGACGAGCAGTTATCTCAGACAGCACTGACGAACATACCAAGAGGCTTTCTGTGTCGCTACCGCCAGAGTGTCCAACTCCTCTGCTCTTGCACTCAACCAGATTAAGCTTGCTGCTACCGACATGTTCATTGCCCAGCTCCTTCATGCCTTTGGTGATGACCCTGAGCCCAGCTACAAGTGGCTGTGCCAGAACTTCAACTACACCGCCATCAATGATGACCTAGCCCTCAACTCTGGCCGTGTCGGACAAGCTTTCTGCGCTAACCGTCCTTACGCTACCGCTTGGGTCAACCCTTCGCACGAGGTTCTCATCGTCGCCGACAACTACATCTACGACATGGTCTCCATCCTCTTTGCCGATCTGTATAGCTTCAGTGCCTCTACCCCTACTGAGCGTTGGGTCATGTGCGAGCAGTACCAATACATGTCTGAGGCCCAGCTTCAGGTCGGTATCAACTCGACTGTTGTCCGCAGCCAACTCTGTGTCGACCACGATGCACCCCTGATGGCTCAGAGCTATTCTCAGTTCGTCATGACTGCCATGTCGACTAGCATCTTCGCTCGCCAGCTCTCGCTCGCTGTCAATGCTGTCGACGATGATGAGAAGCGCGCTTGGCTGTGTGAGAGTATCCAGCACGGCGACCTTGGTCTTCTGGGTATGGCTGCCAACAACACCTTGTTCTGCTAAGCTTGGTCGATCACCAGAAGTAATCTCTTCTTTGAGCTACTACTTTTGTCTCGCAAACACGAACGTGTCTCTCCTTGAGGCCCACATAGAGAAAGCATGACTTGCTCAAGGGGACAGGAGGAACATAGGGAAAGGTTCATGTTGTCTCTTGCCTTGCATTGCTTTCCCTCGCTGCTTATGAAGATGTTGTAAAAAGTCATACAACACAGATGAATCAAACATCAGAATTTCCATTAGAAACGATGTTTCTTGGAGCATCTTTACTTTTCCACTCTTGTTTCGTGACTATAAGACTGTCCTGTCCAGCACAACCAGTGTCATATAGGTGGAAGATGACACGAAAACACCCACTTCACATCCACCTACCCACCCTCTTCCATTTCCCATCAAACCTCAGCAACAACCTCCAACTCGACCAACGCGCCCTCTTTAGCCAACCCACTAACCTGCACACACGTGCTCACCGGAAACGGCGCCTCGAAATACTCTGCCCAGATCCTATCCACCTCTCTGAAATCCTTCATGTCCATAATGTAAATTCTGCGGCGCACGACCTTGTCTAGAGAAGCATTTGCGGCTTCTAGACATGCTTTTATGTTTTTTATTGCTTGGTGCTGGTGGGAGGTGTTAGAGATAGGGAAGAGGGGAAGGGAGGGAGGGAGGGAGGGAGGGAGGGAGGGAGGGAGGGAGGGAAGAAGGAAGGAAGGGTTTGGGGGCAAAGGTAAAGGTAAAGGCAGAGGGCATACAGTTTGTGCAGATATACCGCCAGAAACGATGTTTCCTGTGGTAGGGTCATCGCCCATCCAGCCAGCTGAGATTGTGATCTTGTCAGCTTCTAGTATGTTTTCTTCTTTGTGTTTCTTGATTGAAGAGGAGGAGGCTTGGGGGCAGTGAGAGAAGTTTGTAACTTGCCGATGTGTAGGGTATTCCCTTCTCGGACTACATGCGAGTAATTGCCGTTGGGCTTTGGTGCTGAGGGAGCGTGGATGGCTTGTCTTTGGGAAGGCATGATGGTCGGGTAACAAACCGAGGATTCGATACTGTTGGCTTTTGGTTATGCAAGGGGAAGTGAAGTTCTTTGGTATTATACAGTGTATGGGATAGGTATCTACAGATGGACGTCATGTTGATCTGACGTCACCTAGCAGAATAAAAACATGTAGCAAATGTACAGAGATAGAGGGGTTGAATAGAAAATTTTGGGGAGGAGAGGTTTAGATGGTATATCCAATGTTGTCGCCTTGGAGCCTGAGTCATACATGGGCAAACGAGTTGGAAGTCAGTTCAACATCCAGTCGCGTGGGAGGCAGCATTCTTCAAACAGAAGGTATCACACGGATTTGGAACCATTCAGGGAGTCCTGACAAGTTGGGATCGGTGAGATCACGTCTTGCTGCCAGACAGGGTGACCGGCATATGTTGACGTACAGATGAAGATATGTTCTCTAGTCGGCCGATCAAGATGAATAAGAATAGTGATAAATATAGTGTAAATGTTTTTCATTACTACATGGCCCTTGTATATTCGGATGTATGGTATATGGGGCAGAACATCTAACCGAGGACCTTGTCGACGACCGAAACTAGAATGGAATCAATAATATGTTTTGATCGAGGGTCCACAAAAACTCACCACTCATGCCAGTGTTGTCGGGCTCGACGTGGGCCTCCTTGACCTTGCCGTCCTCAATGACCAGGGCGTAGCGCTTGCTGCGGTGGTTGCCGAGGATGGGAGTGGCATCGAAGTCGAGGTCGAGGGCCTTGGTGAACTTGCAGTCGGGGTCGGCAAGGAAACGGATCTGACAAACAACGATTTAGCATGATCGCATCAGCAGTCACAGGATATGGCTACTTACGCCGCTCTTCTTGTCAGCGTCAAGATCGTGAGCCCATGCCTTCATGCTAGATTGTGAATCAGCGGGTTTTTCTCAAAGCGGTCTTACAGCGTTGCAAGCTCTTACACGAAGGGGTCGTTGACGGAAACGACAAAGACATCACCAGCATCCTTGAGGTTCTGGTAGTTGATGTAACCGGGAATGTGGGACTCGGAGCACGAGGGGCCTGTAAGGAGTAGGAATGTTAGCCAGACCTTCCTTCTACACGCTAGTTCATTCTTCAATTGACAAGAGGCGGCTCAAGAATTGAAACTCGGGATTTGTGGAAATTGAAACGCCGAAATGCATTGGCGGTAATGGGCTAGCGAGCCTGCAAGTCGTTCGGAGAACAATCCGTGAGTTGCGAGCGATTGACCCAGCACTAGACTTGGTGCGGGCATCGCGAATGCTTAGCTCTGGGCGCAGGAGGTACTGGTGAAGCAGACGATAGACTAGGAGAAGAGAGCAATCTTACTGAAGGCAGCAGGGACACCAATGATGAGACCCTTGCCCTTGAGGAGCTTGGGGATGGAGACCTTGTTGCCGGGAGAGTCCTCCATCAACTCAATGTCCGGAATAGAATCGCCGACCTTGACCATGATGGGAGCTGAAGCGTGGAATGAACGGTTGACGAGAGGGGTGCGGGAGGAGCGGAGAGTCGAGGAGAGAGCAGTTCTTGCGCGAGCGGTGAACATGGTTGCGAGCTGGGGAAAGGTGTTTCTTTAATTGACCGTCAACGAATAGCAGATGAGGGGTAGGTGGGTGATTTGGAAGAGGCCAGAATATCGAGCTCTGAGCTTAAGCTGGAGATAACAACCAAGCTTTTGTTCTCAACATTTGATTGGTGCTTCTCTACCAAACGACTGGGTGCGCCATCACTCCCATTCAACTGACAGGGTGCATACAGACGGTGAAGATTAACCAGATTAAAGTG
The DNA here is from genome assembly GCA_023848605.1 of Aureobasidium sp. EXF-10728. Lineage (NCBI taxonomy): Eukaryota > Fungi > Ascomycota > Dothideomycetes > Dothideales > Saccotheciaceae > Aureobasidium > Aureobasidium sp. EXF-10728. The sequence continues at coordinate 353,427 of SWBG01000018.1, read as the reverse complement.
CATCGCACGTATTTGACGTCTCAGACTGCACGGAGCTATGGGCAGAGGTCGCTATCCCCTCCTTCAGGACCACTTCCCGACACCGTCGCCAAAGCTGTAGCAGGACGTTTACTCCGAGTTTCAATTTTCGAACAGTTTTGGCATTATTGGAGACCCACGATGCGTTCAGCCTTTTGACCCGGATGGCTTGCGAGAGGCAGCATCAGCGGAGCCGTTGACGCCATCTCGACTATTAGTTCCAAGCTTAACCGTAAGAGTCGTCAGCTCTCCTTTGTCCTGCAGAAGTGGAACACATGTCACGAAGTTCTGACGGGACGTGGGCGCTCGTGCGAAGACGGCACTCGGCGGGAACAGCGTGGTATACGGCCGCGGACATGTGGATGTGGTCGCGGTGGTTCAAGGGAGTGCATTCCACATCGGCAAAGGAAGCTTTTGGGGGCGCCGATCTTGACTCTGCCATGGACGTATTCAACCACGGCCAAGGCGCAATTATTGTTTTCTTTTTCTCCTGCGACTCGAGCGATAGACAAGGAGGGCAGATCCACTTTAGCACACGCTAAGCCCCGGCGTCCTTTTGCACTGCAGAGCCTCGGGTTTCTGGCCTCGACACTTGCACCCTGCTTTTCGAGCTTTCTTCCTTTGATCTTGCTGAACTTTGACCCTGCCGACTCTTCGCGCTCGCAACCTCGACTGTCGTCGGTGCCCTCTTCGCACGCCCACCGCCAGAGGCTTCAGCCAGCGCCGTCGCTCACGAGCGCCCTCTCGCACTCCTGTACCCTACTCGGCTTCAGCCTGTTACATCACCCATCTCGGCAACCACCCAATCGCTCACACCCAAACCCCGCTTCCATCTCGACAGAGCCGCCTACATCGTAGAGACGGCCATCTCGACCCGTGCAAATTCTCTAAAGCGCGTCGCATAAACCAGACAGAATACGTCATCGTTCGCAGCACAACCCATCGCAACCATGGACAACAATCAGGGTGGTGGAAACACATCAAGCGACTTTGTAAGTTGAGCACGCTCGTGTCTGGACGACAAAGGCGCAATCGCTTCGCTACAATGGCTAATCTCTGTTTTCCCGTGTTGGCAGGTTCGCAAGTTGTACAAGTAGGTCATCGGCTGCGCGCGAGCGCGTCAATCTCCCATGGCGTCATCTAATTGGCTTATGATAGGATGTTGGAGAGCCCACAGGACGAGAGCGTAGTACGATGGGGCAACGAAGGCGACAGTTTTGTCGTCCTCGAGGTGCGCACGCCGACTTCCTCAACACACCGAGGCTTTGCTGACCAAACGGCTTGCAGAACGAGAAATTCACAAAGCACATCTTACCCAAGCACTTCAAACACAGCAACTTTGCCAGTTTCGTGCGTCAACTCAACAAATACGACTTTCACAAAGTCCGTCATAACAATGAAGAGGGCGGCGTGTCTCCCTATGGCGCTGGTGTACGTCGCTCCAGCTTATTGCAGCGAAAGATAGAAGGACTGACAGATCGATAGGCGTGGGAATTCAAGCACCCTGACTTCAAAGCCAACAACAAGGATGCCCTGGACAACATCCGAAGAAAAGCGCCTGCGCCGCGCAAGCCCAATGCCATGATGGACGATATGATGCCCACTCAGCAGATGGATCTTTTCAACACACAACTTGTCGCGACGCAGCAGCAACTGCAATCGTTGCAAGAGCGCTACAACGAACTCAGCATGCACCACTCGATGCTCCTCCAGGAATTGATTGGTGTCCAGAAGACAGTCGTCAACCACGAGCACGTTATGCAATATGTCATGAATTTCCTGCAGTCGGTCGATGGTCAACGACGAAGAGAAAGTCGCGTTGCCAATCCCTTCGCGCCACCAGCCGCCGGTGCTGCCAATGGCAAGCAACTCCCTCCTGCCCCGATCCCAGAAGACGAGCCGGCGTCACCACTGCAACACGCCGCAAAACTGCTTTCAGAAACCAATGCCGACCATATCTTGAACACGCGTAACCTCGAGCAAATGAATGAAATGTCGTTGAGGATGAACCCGGCTCTTACTACGCCTCCTCCGGATCTGGCTCTGCGAACTGGCGCCAGAATAGCCAGAGGTGGCCCTAACGGTCCTCACTCTGCTGCATCGTCCACATCCATGTCTTATGGTGAACTCGACAATCTCGTGTACCCTGTTGGCCAGACAAATGGCATCGACCCCATGTTCAGTGAGCACATTCACAACATTCCTTATGCAATGCCAACAAAGGCCCCTGAACCTGCCCCTGCACCGCCCGCAGCCGACGGCAGGAAGAAGAGCATGCAATACGACCCCGGATGGGCTAGACAACCCCAAGTGCTACTGGTGGAAGATGACCAGACTTGCAGGCGGATAGGTGGCAAATTCTTGTACGCTTTCCACTGCGCCGTCGACAGTGCTGTAAGTTTGAGGTTGCCTTTGTTTTGTGCATTCCTTTGCTGACTCTTACCTAGCTTGATGGCTTGGAAGCAGTCAACAAGATGAACGCCGGCGCAAAATACGATCTTGTGCTGATGGACATCATCATGCCCAACCTTGACGGTGTTTCGGCTTGCCATCTGATCAGACAGTTCGACAACACACCGATCATCGCCATGACCTCGAACATCCGTAGTGACGACATTGCAATGTATTTCCAGCACGGTATGATCTCTCACAAAGTGTACTAGTGAATTTCAGGCTAACCCTGCTGCAGGCATGAACGATGTGCTCCCCAAGCCTTTCACAAAGGAAGGACTGTTAAGCATGCTGGAGAAACACCTTGGTCACCTTAAGAAGTCGCCCTCCGCGCTTGATGGAGCCACAGGACCACCTCCACCTCTTGTTCAAGTCGCCGCAAAAAACGCACTGAAAGCTGAAGAGTCACCTGCTACCTCGCCAGCTACTATCAGCAACTGGACATCACCTGGGACCGGTCTTGGCATGTCACCAGCGGCCAGTGACGCCGCTGGAAACGAGTACAACATGGGAATTTCCGGTCACCCGTCCGCCCCATACCACGTGCAAGTTGGCATGCCTCCACCAGGCATGCCCTCACAAGTAGGGTACGGTGGTTCGCCGCGTGGTATGCCACCAGGTCTTGGGCCACAACCAGGTGGTCCACACAGACGCCAAATATCTGACATCTCGGGCGGGCCCGGTGATGTCGGAGGCGATGTCAAGAGACAGCAAATGTTCGGTCCGCCTCAACATATGCCGCCGCATATGGGACCAGGCGTACCAATGGGACAGCCCGTACAAAATCCGCTTAACCCCATGCATAGAAGACCGGGTTGATCGTGTTTTTAATGTCTAGAAGAATGACAGTCCCGTCCGGTGGACGAGAATTTGCACCGCACACAAGTTTTAATCAGGAGTTCTTTTTCTTCTTTGGGCAGTCAGCTCCTGATGGGTTGCAGCAGTCTGTGCATCAATGTTTGCAACCCACATGGTGTTTGATGTCTATGTTTTTGTACGACAAAGCATTTGACTGGCGTCTTGTTGTTAGATTAGTTTGGAGATATACGACTGCAAGCCATCATCAGACGTATGCATGTAATTTAGTCCTTCTCATTCACTGTCTTTGCACGTACCCCGGGATTGTTGGGTGTTGACATCGCGTTCGTCGCCATTCCGACCAATACTCCCTGACCATTTATCTTTGAAACTCAACGTCACGGAGATCTCTGCCCACGACGACAAACCAGCACACCTTCACTCTCGCATACCACAGCCGCTGTCTTGTCCACATACACACCGCCTCTACACTCATCTCTACCAAGCCCTCTGCATAATGGCAGACCTATCAGGTATGCCAGACTGCCATAATCTCTTCTTTTTCTGTCTAACCATCTACAACAGCTACCGAAACCATGGCACCGCCTCAACGTTCACTGAGACAAGAGTGCGAATACCTCCATCAGAGAATCCACGCTCTTATAGAGAATACTCAGTTTCTTGTCAACCGACTCAACAAGCAAGTAGGAGCTCTCGAACAACAGAGTCAGACTCTGGCACAACAGAACCATGCACTCGAACAGCAGAACCATGAGCTTGAACAACGCGTTCACACTTTGGAAGCATCGAACAAAGCTTTCGATGCTGTGGGTCCTCTTGCCGCAGAGCCAGACTCGAAAGGCTCGGATTTACTGGAAGCAAGCACAGCAGAAGATCTTGCTGCAGCAGAGAACTCCGAGAATCTTTCTCCCAGGCGTACCTCCAGAGATGACACCCCTTCGCCTATTCAGCAGCAAGATTCACATGTTCCTGCCGTCAACGATGCCGAGCACCTCTTCTCGCCAGTCCGCCAGCAGAACCCCGCTACCCCCACCAACAACAACACTCAGAGCACCGACTACAGCGTCTGGTACGAAAACGGCACTCTAACCAGCGACGCCCCTGACTACCTCCTCACCACCCAAGCCTGGCAAGATCTCCTCACAGCCTTTTCCAACACCCGCGCTTTCTTTGACGCCAGAGAGCCATCCTGGCCCCTAACCACCAACACATCCATCTGTGTCCGCGATTTTGCACAAAAGAGCAGGAAAAAAGACAGACTGGACTGTAGATGCGCCAGGCAAATTCTGCTGCAAGAGGTGCTTTAATACGCAGAGAGTGTGCTTGAAGTTTAATGAGCAGTTGCGGCGATTGGAGGCGTTGCCTTTGCCTGAGGAAGCTAGGCCTGAGGGTGCTGGGTTGGGGGTTGAGTGGTTTGTTGCTGCGTTGCCTAATTTGAGTAACAGGGCTGGGTATAAGGGGTTGTGGTGATTGTGTCCTTTCAGCAGAACATTGAGGGTGCAAGATCATTGGGTTTAGAGGGTTGAAGGTCCTTGGCTGCTGCTTCTTTTGGAAGGAAACAAGAATGAACGGCGAGACTTAAGGAGTGGCACAGAGGACACGAGCAAAGTAAAAAGATGCAGGGGGAAAGAGCAAAGCAAGACAGAGCAATAACACAAGATACAAAGTCTAAGAGGAGAAAGCAAAGCAAAAGAAAATAGCACAAACATCCCTCTCAAGATCACAACCTGAAAGACGTCTAAGATCCCCTCCACAGCAGTATTGTGCCACTTTTACTAGTCACTTGGATATGGTTACGCTGACATCACCGAATTCTTAGAGCATGTAAAAGAGCAATCAAATCTAGACCGCTCAATTCGTGCTGTAAACCACTCACATCTACTACATACCAACATAAAGCCAGGGCCTTTAGTCTTGAGAGACCATCTATAACAAGCAAAACCCTTCAAATACGGGTTTGCATTTGTCGAACTTTTTCTCCTATAAACAAAGGCTGCAAGAAAACAGAAGTCTTATCAACAAGAACAAGAAAAACCGTACAACACTCCGTCAAACGAACCAGCATTTTCAACCAAAAACAAAAAAAAAATGAACCAGAAGAACCGCCGTCCCTCCGATTCGATCCAATAGCATCTCTTTTTCGCCAGTGTAAAAAAAAAAAGTGTGACTCAGCTTTATGGCCACCGCTGAAAACAAAAATCAATTGTTCACCACCAGACGACGATGCAAAGAAAGGATCAAAGTGATAGCAAGACAAGCAAAAAAACGCAAAAAAGATAGCTAAGCTTGGTTTCGATCCAAGGTCCTCCGGGTTATGAGCCCGGCGCGCTGTTACGAGTTAGTTTATGGTGGTTTTGCAGTTGAGATGTTCAGAATCAGTACGAACCTTCCGCTGCGCCACTCAGCTCATGCTGCAAAGGCTTCTTCCTCGGAAAATTTCCGATTGGGGTACCTCAGCTTGAGATGTGGGGAGGCTGGGCTCCATAAAATATATAGTCTGACATTGGCTAAGGCTTGGCATTTCTCGCTCGTTGGGTTTGGTTTGGTGTTTTGGAGGTCAAAGGTATGTGGATTGTGGTTCCAATATCTTGTGACAGAGGGTGAATACTGTGATATGGATAAAGTTTCTGTAAAAGAATCTTGCAATAATCAAAGTAGTCGCTGTAAAATGAAGTCTTCCATTGCTAATCAATCTAATACTTTGGCTTGAACGGAATCGTCTTCATCTGATCCACCGGATTGGCCTTGATGCCAAAGAGCTTGTAAATCCACCCCAGGATAACAAAAAAGCTCTCTGGCTCACCCATATGCTTGATACCAGGAATAAACCTCGCTTCCTTGGGTGCCCCATGCAGCAAACACAGATAATAGTCATCGATGGGGAAAATCTCATCCTCGGTGCCATTGACGAGGAACAATCTCGCGCACTCGGGTTTGTCCAAGGTGCCATCCTCGAGCAAGGAAAACTTCTTTGCTTCTTTTTTGAAGGTTGCAAAGTCGTTGCCATAGCCGTATTTGTGGCAGAGGGTGGTGGCTAGGTCAAAGGGGTATTCGAGGTTGTTTACGTTGTTGAGCCATTCTTCGTCAAACATGTGGTGGACGCCGCCGCCTAGGGCAACTACACCAGCAAGGCGAGTGGGATGCGTATGTGCAAGGCGAATGGCATAGTAGCCTCCCGTCGAAAACGCCCACACGCAAACCTTGTCTTTTGCAATGGCGGGTTGGGTGTCGATCCAGTCTAACAAACTGCTCCATTGGCGATCGGGAGATGTTGGGTCAGAGGCCAGAGCTGGAGAGTCTCCGGTGCCTGGGATCTCGACGACGATGGTGCCCACGCCGTTTTGACGCCATCCTTCCATCCAGACGGCGAGCTCTGTGCGGTAGCCGTCTAGACCGGTCATGATGAGGACCACAGGGGCAGGGTTTGATTCGCTGGCGTCTGATGGAAGCAGGTGGTAGATGGGGATGTTCTTGCCCTCTCCTTCGATTCCATGGGTGTGTGGTACTTCAATTTCGTGGACTGGGTGTTCGCGAAGTCTGTAATGGAAAGTTAGCTATGCTATTGCGATACTGCACCACAATGACACAAACCCTAGACCCTTGATGCAAGCTTTCTTGCCTTCCTGCCAGGCATACCGTTGCTTCTCTGAGCGTGGAGCAGGAAACCTCGAGATGCGGTAGACAGCACTTGCCCGCCTATACTCTGTCAGTATTGGTTTCTTCTTGTTTATATTCCACACTCACAAGTAGAGCTCGGAAGCCTTTTCCTTGTTTCCTTCCTGCTCAGCCTTTTGTGCCTCGGAGACCAGCTCCTCGGCCTTTGGAAAGTAGACTTGAGCATAGTCGTCCCAATCGTATGGCTCTTTGTAATCGCCCTTATGTCTCATGAGTAAGAGTCACATATTTACTCGTTAGTTGAGCTTACAGCGACAAGCTTTTCGACTATCGGCTCGAAATCTTTGACTGCGGAAAACATGAAAGGGTAGACGCCCATTTCGCACTACATGGGTCAGCTTGATGGTGATGTTGTATGTCTCTAGTTCAATGCTTACGGGCTTCTTCCACTTGGTCTCCCAGAGCTGCTTGTAACTCTCATGGTGGGGGGCTGTCTTGTACAGCTTGTCCTGAATGAAGTATCCTCCATTGGGTGCAGCCATCTTGTATGTGATTTTTCGAGAAGAAGATCGTCTAGAAAATAATTAAAGGAGCCTGGAGGCATCCGGGAAAAGGGCAGCAGTGTTGACTTTAATAGTAGACATAGGTAGAGCATCGGCTCCTCCACAGTTGACCCCCACTATCTGCCGAACGGTCGTGTTACATCGTCGCGATGATTACTGCTTCGTAGTCCTGAGCTCGGTGTCTTGAGTATTCAAAATGTCCGAATGTGTTGCGTAGACGACATAAATAGAGCTTCAAGCATTAAGCCCATAGAACAGTGACGGATTCATACAAAACGTCAGACTGTCAAGTTGGCGGGGAAGGAGATCATCAAGAACGTTTTCTTTACAGGCGCTTGTGCTCTGTAGCCTTACATCCGGACATGGGTGGGGATAGAGTTGATAATTCTCCGAAGGGTACTTGCGCCTTACCCGTTCAGTCTTGCATCGTAGTCTTTGAATATAGTCTATGCATCGTGTCTTGAACGGATGCACGTTGGTCGTCTGTTGACAAGAAATCATCTGTTGAAGAACATTGAGGACTCGACGTTGAGAATTACTGCACGGTAGATTTTATAGTGGTTGGTTCGAGATGGGACGAAGCAATACGGTGCCGACTATCAGACTTGATATACAGCTAGCAACTAGTCTCTAAACATATCATGCAAGGCGATGCTGGAACAGAGGTTCAGGTATCGCTGAAATGCGCACGTTTTGTAAGTCCATCCAGTCTGCATTGTCATTATCAAGGACTTCGAGCTCGTGACCATGACAATTCTTCCAACGACCACGCACCCTTTGATTGCCAGCATTCGAACCATCAACATTGACCATGAGCTCTCGGACTGCCGGCGCCAGCTGCTTGATGGTCGAGGTACTGCAGTTCAACGTCACGTTATTGAGCCGCAGCTCCTCGAGTCTGCTCCATTTCCTCGTCAGCTGCATAGACGGATGGTCTTCGCCTGAGACAAACGGATTCGGACCTGCTGCGCCGAGCCACGACAGATCGAGCTCAACAAGTGAACGACTGAAGCTCTGCAGATAATCTGCAAAGATCTTTCCAAAAAGCTGCTTCTGGCCTGCGGACATTCGGTTCTCGCTGTAAGGACTAAGAATCCCCAGCTTCAGTACCTTGACCCTATACCAGACAGGGTTTGTGGAAGCACAAGCTTCACCGTATGCACCAGCTCCGGCCCAGCGCAGATGCATGATGTCCATGGCATGGATGGGAGAGAGATTCACCGTATGTATGTGCTCTGGATTGACACGCTCGAGAGTGATGCGCAACATGATGAGCGCCAACTCAATGTCAGTACAGCCAGGCCAGGCGGGATCACCATTGCAAGCGATGTGAACACTTTCCAGTCTCGGCATGAGCTTGAAGATTTCGCACCATTGTTGAAGCAGATTTTGGTCGATCTCACCAGGCTTCCTCTGAACAACAAACTTCCATGCGACGGGCGGCTCTGCATATGGACAGTAGGAGTCAAGGATTTCAGATATTGCATCGCTCCCGCTGCCAGAGCGCGGCGTTGATGCATTTGTGCTGAGAGATGGTGTTGATGGTGAGCAGTACGCTTTTGGAGGATATGCGATCTTGACTACGACATGTCGACAGAGAGGTTCAACGTCTTTGAGTGCTTCCGTACACTGCTTCCGTCCAGGAGGTACAGGCGTGTGGACGAAGAGGGTCTCGAACGCGACCTCTTTAAGCTCAGCAAGACCGTACAATGAACGAGAGGTAAGCCTCAGGCTCAACGTATCCCGAGTAGCGAGATATAGATTGAGAAAGTGACCAAGACTTGACCCCTTGGAAAAGACCTGAAGACGGAGAAGTGCTCTTTCCAGTGGTGAAGACATGGTGAGGGTATGGAGTGTTGAACGGGCCTGACAGAAATCTTTGTGGGAAAGGCATGGCTGCCAATATATACGATGCAGTTCGTGTTTCTCAACCTCTCCATGGCAGGCAAGCACGCCATGTGATGTGTCACCATGCGGCTAATCGGTTTAACGCAGGCTTTTACGCGATGGATTCACGTCGACGTGTCACGGGCAGACGCAATGAAACTGCCAGTACAACAATGGTATAATCAGGCGATACGCTCATAGGCGGAGTCGCTGAGGTAGTCTTTCTGGGGGCCCTTGACCTTGTAACGCAAGCCCCATCTCTTCATATTGTCGTCCAGTCTGAAGTCGTGGAGAGCCCAGTACATGTCTTTCTCGCACAAGTGGTCCCCCTTGGCAATCCAGCGTTGATCAAGGAAAGAAAACTCCAGTTCGTGGAACAGGTAGTCGACCTCTTCGCTGCCATCAGGTGCTGGCTCCTTGACAAACCACATTGCGATCTTGTCGTCACTGGGACTGAAACGATATATGTATTTCCGATTGGCCAGCAGTTTATAGCCAAGATCTGTCACAAGCTCTCCAGTCTCATGGTAGAGTAGAGAGCTTCCATCGAATGCGCTGTCGCTGTAAGGCTTGAAAGTGGCAGTACCAGTGAAGGTTCCAGAAGGAAAGCCAGGGAGAGCACTCGTGAGTGATCGGCGAAGCTTCCACGTGCCAAGGAAGCTCTTGAAGATGGTCTCAAGCGGCGGCTTTGGGGACTCGAGAAGCGGCATGTCGGTCAATGTATGTTGGTCGACTTTGTGGTTGCTGGTCCAGCTTGGGGCGTCGAGCGTTGAATGCCTGCCAACTGGTCCGTGCACCCGGTAAACTGAGCTCGCATGCTCAAGGGCGGCAAAGCTCTTGTTATACCACGCCAGATGTCGCGAATATTTCTTGCTGATTGCTGTAGAGCTCCCTTCTCTTTCTCACACGCCTCGGCTCGGTTGGGTTAGTTGTAGACATGTCGACAGTACTCAGAGGACATGCCAGAGCACAAGAGAGCTACGGAAATGGTAACAGATAGGTTTGGATGGTCGAAAACAGGCTTTGCTGAATTAAGTGGTTATGGTACAAGAAAGGGTAAAGTGGAATCCTCCGTCAAGTATGATGGAACTTGCATGAATCGTAGCCATTTTCTGGTCGTTGATGTCGTGTAGTTTACTTCTTCTCAGCCTTGTCGAGGTCGGCCTTATCCTTTGCGAGCTGCTCCTGACCCTGCTTGACCTTCTGTCTGAGGGCCTCAAGCTTCTCCTGCTCGTGACGCTTGACGTAGAGGTTCTCTGAGGCCTCCTCGCGCTTTGTGAAGGCATCACCCGAGGCAGCGCCGCCTGATCTGGGCGAGCCGGCGTCACCGGCAGCCATCATGCGGGGAGCAACAGAGAAGCGGGCCACCTGAGGGTTGGCGACGAGAGGGCGGGCAACGCGAGCGATTCTGAGAGCGGAAGACATGATGTGTGCTGAGGGAAGATTAGTATGATGAATTGGTGACAGTAGTCGAAGAAACACTGACTGTGTGGTGGGAGTCGGTGGTTGAAGTTGTGAATTGGTATGTAGTGGTTTGTTTGTGTGCGGGTTTGTGTGAGGAAGGGAGAAGAAGGAAGAAGGAGCTACTGCGTAGAAGCTCAGGTGATGAGCCAATGGCAGTGCACCTTGTTTTGGAAGGAAGCTACGTCACAGTCACATCGGCCATCGGAGCTGAGAGAACGTCAGGGCTGAGAGCGGAGTGAGCAAGCACCACCATTACACAAAAACCTTCTCAACCAAACCTCAAGCGTTCTTGACATTGTACATTCCATTGTATTGTCCCTGTAAGTTGTCTCTTGCCTCGTACTCTGCCCGGTATCGTCTACCTCCTACTCCGGTCGGCCAATGCCCGCTCCATCGTTGAGCTTCCCCCACACGTTCACACATTGTTGAATGGAGGGGCTCTCACTGAGGGGCGCATCAACATGGCAGCAGCCATCAAGCAATACCTGCCCATAGCCGCCGCACAATGTTCCTCTGTATACTGCGCCTAGAATGCCGATGAGTGAAGCCTCAATCTTGTATCCGCTTCGGACCGGTTACACCACGCTTCACCGCCGCTACACTCTCTGCCTCTTCTTGGAACTGTTCTTGTGCTTCATCACCGCTCTGTCGCCTTTGCCTAACTGACCTTTGCTAACTCACGTCTCTCTCAGTCTTCAATCCGCCTTTTCCCGTTCCCACCAGCGTGCATTGACGCCTCTATATACCCCCACTTAACCCACCCAACACATATCCATCAACATGGTCGGTCTCGGTCCTCGTAGACCCCCTTCCAGAAAGGGTCAGTCACCCTATGTAAAGAGCTAGAGACACGCCGGATTTTGACAATCGACCAGGTTCCATGGCCGACGTGCCCAAGGATCTCCTTGCCCAGATCAAGCATCTCGAAGAGATCTTCACTGTCCCTAAAGAGACTCTTGACAAGATCGTTACCAAGTTCGTCAAGGAGCTTGAGAAGGGTCTTGCCAAGGAAGGTTCCACAATCGTCAGTATCGCTCTATCAAGGCTTCATGGACACATTATTGACAATCGATAGCCCATGAACCCTACCTGGTGTATGGGTTTTCCCACTGGCCACGAGACCGGTACTTTTCTCGCTCTCGACATGGGCGGTACCAACCTCCGTGTTTGCGAGATCCACTTGCCCGAGGAGAAGGGAGAGTTCGACATCATCCAATCCAAGTACCGCATGCCTGAGGAGCTCAAGACTGGCACCGCCGACGAGCTCTGGGGCTACATCGCCGACTGTTTGCAGCAATTCATCGAGTACCACCACGAGGGCGAGAAGCTCGACAAGCTTCCTCTCGGTTTCACCTTCTCATACCCCGCCACTCAACACTACATCGACCACGGTATCCTGCAAAGATGGACCAAGGGCTTCGACATTGACGGCGTTGAGGGCGAGGATGTTGTTCCTCCCTTCGAGAAGGCTCTGGCCGAGCGTGGTGTCCCAATCAAGCTGACTGCTTTGATCAACGACACCACCGGTACCCTGATCGCCTCTGCCTACACCGACAGCGAGATGAAGATCGGATGTATCTTCGGTACTGGATGTAACGCTGCTTACATGGAGAACTGCGGTTCCATCCCTAAGCTGGCTCACATGAAGCTTGACCCCGAGCTCCCCATTGCCATCAACTGCGAGTACGGCGCTTTCGACAACGAGCACGAGGTTCTTCCTCTCACCAAGTACGACGAGACCATTGACAAGGAATCGCCCCGTCCTGGTCAACAGGCCTTCGAAAAGATGATTGCCGGTCTGTACCTCGGCGAGATCTTCCGTCTCGTTCTGCTCGATATGCATGAGGGCAAGCACATGTTCGAGGGCCAGAGTGTCGACAAGCTCAAGAAGCCTTATAGCATCGATGCCTCCGTTCTCGCCGCAATTGAGGAGGATCCCTTTGAGAACTTGTCCGAGACTGCCGAGTTGATGCGCAGCCAGTTCAGCCTCCAGTGCAACAAGCCCGAGCTCGAGTTGATCCGCCGCCTGGCCGAGCTTATTGGTACTCGTGCCGCACGTCTGTCCGCCTGTGGTGTCGCTGCTATCTGCAAGAAGAAGGGCTACAAGACTGCTCACGTTGGTGCCGACGGATCGGTGTTTAACAAGTACCCCCACTTCAAGGCCCGCGGCGCCCAGGCCCTCCGCGAGATGTTGGACTGGCCCGAGAAGAAGAACAAGCGTGATGCCGACCCTGTCGAGATCATGACTGCCGAGGACGGTAGTGGTGTCGGTGCCGCTCTGATTGCTGCCCTTACACTCAAGAGAGTCAAGGAAGGCCAGCTCGCCGGTATCAAGGATGCCCAGTCCATGCTCGACTTTTAAGCGCTGTAAATGAAAGTGCATCTTTTAGATGGCGTGTCATTATGAAGACGAAGAGGGGAAGTCGATAATTGCTTGAGCACTTTTGAGATAGGCGCTTCCTCGATAGCTACACATTGCACAAAACGAAACGAATTTCTTTGATGATGACGATTGTTGCTGTGAAGATGTAATGTCCGTTCATACACCAGGAGATTGATGCTTGCTCTACCTAGACTGCTCGAATGGATGGCTGAAAATAAAAGACAAGGCAAGAAACAAAAAACAATCGATGGTATGAGGGGTATCGTAACGTTTAAAAAAAAGGACCAAAAAAAACCATAGGAGAGAAAACAAAAAACCATGACCCCCTATCCCTGATCCGCCAACTCCCAATCCTTCCAAACAACCATTCTCAAAACCCCCAATCCTCGTCATCATCACTCAAATCCCAGCTTCCAGGCACTCGTCTATGGCCCCTAAGTCTACCCGCCGCAGTCGCAGCAGCCGCAGCGCCACCAGCAGCAAACATGTCGTGGAAAGCCGGTTCGGCCAGATTCAACGCACCACTAGCGACCAATCTGGCAGCGATCCTTAGCATCGTAGCCACGAGATTTGCGGGTGGGCCGAGGAACAAAGCGCAGGTTTTGCGGACGAGGAGGGCGGGGGACGTTTTGGTTAGGGCTGTGGAAGAGGTGGAGGTGGACTTTGCTGGGGTTTGGGTTTGTGATGGGTGAGGTGTAGAGGAGGATGGAGAGGGAGAGCGGGAGGAGGGGTTGCGGCGTTGGCGGAGGAGGTCTGTTGCTTCCGAGGGGGTGAGGACGGGGAGGGTGGACCAGGATGTTGCTGTTGAGAGGGAGGTTGTGGAGAGAGCTGGGGAGGAGGCTGTGAAGGTTGTGCATGTGGCTTCGGTTGTGGTTGTGGATGGTGATGCTGTTGGGTTGTGGGTTGTTGGTGTTTCTTCGGTGGGGCTTGGAAGGGGTTGTTGCTTGGTTTCGCTGATGGTTGGGGTGCGTTCGTCGGTCTCTTCTTCCATTGGGTTAGGAGCTCCTGCGACTGTCTGTTCTTGAGGTTCTTCGAGCGATAATGTCTCAGTGATGGTGGCATTCGCTTCCTTGGGAAGATTGGAGTAGGTTGTGTCTCCAGTCCTGCCGAGCTCAGTCTCATCATCTATTTGCTCGACAACGATCAAAGGCTCTCTGAGGCTAGGATCCTTGTTTTCCTCTACCATGACGGTGACAGGTCTAGTTGGAATCGGGTTTGGTTGTGCATCGCTCGTAATGTCCTCATGAATATGGTAGTCGGGGGAGTACAGAGGTGACTCGGGAGTAGGTGGTAGCCGTGGAGCAAGAGCTGATGAGAGTGGGCGTACAAGAGGTGGTGCAGTATCGCGAGCGGTCTGATCGAACATGCCAGCCATCTTACGGACCTTGTTGACTTTGGACGGAGGTGACGATTCGAGGCTCAATTGCGGAGGGGCAGTAACCGAGCGCATGGCCGCCAGCCTCGTGGATGGGAATGGTCCAGATAGTTGTGGTGCCTTGTCCCCTCTGGAGGTTGGCCGTGTGTCCTGCTCTTTGCCGCTCTCTTCCTCTGACTTCACGCTGTCGTCGGCTTCTGAGCATTCCGTGTCTGATCTCGATGTGGATCTCGATTTGCTTCTATCGGGATGCAAGAGCTGCGGCTCGTCGAGTTCGGCACCTTCTGGCCTCCACACTTTGTCAAGTCTCCAACGTTTTGCAGGTTCAATGAACTCTCTCGATAGTCTCCGCGAGTTTCTGCTGGGCATTTCTGGCAGGTCCTCGCCGAAGCCTCTCTGAAAGGGACAGGCTGTTCTTTCGTAGTACAAGACTTTGGCTAGTGTTTTCTTGAGCTGCTCAACGTGGTCCAGATCTTCTTGAGTGGTTCCGGGTAACTCGATACGGTAGTAGGTGTTGGGCAAGACGCGCATGGCGAACTTTGAGACGCCGTCAACACACCAACATTGCGAACGCGGGAGGATGGCGTGCAGCAAGCTGCCAGAATGCAGAAAGGCGACAGATCCAGGTACGCGGTATATTTCTAGAGGTCCTGGGTTCTTGTCAGCTGCACTGTTGTCGCTCGGGTTTGCATATGCCGCCTCATACCTGCAGCCATGGTCCGCTCGGTGGGAGAGGTCCATAGCAGGGATGTAGAGCCATCTCCTTCTCCATCGTAGCTGACAATGCTCGACCTTGAGCTGGGTCGCGATCTCAGAGATGACGCTGTGCTGAAGGATACAATCTTGGCCGAGGGGTGGACAAACAGCGTCTCGATGCCATCGGCTGAGCCAATCTCGACCTGTTGTTGAACTGTCTTCGGGTTGGCCAGTCTCGAAGGGAGGGTGAAAGATCGTCGCAGAGCTGAGCCTGGAGCCGAGGCCGACGGCATATCCTTGGATGTGCTGGACGAGGGCCGCGAAGACATAGCATCCCCAAGTCTCCGGCCCGGCAAGTTCGTTGGTAGGATGTTGGATGTGCTTCGTCAAGAGAGATCTAGCCAGCAGTTCCGAGTGAGACGGGCGCCTTCATTCCAACACTGCCTTGCCTTTTTTGTGCGGGGCATCGAGCCATCTAGAAAAAAGGTTCCCTCCAATTTAAGGAGTCATTTTATGCAAGGAACATCTACGTAACAGGGCGTATCACTTCTACACACGGCTGCTCTCTAGCTGTTTCAGACGGAGACATTCGACAGGAGTCAGGACATATCTTAACACAACTTGTTCGAGTCATGCTGCACCATGTGCTTATAGACGGATCTGACTCCTCTCTCTTTTGACACGATAGAAGCATCTGTATGGACACTCAAACATATGTAGCATTCTTTATCACGTCCATACTCCATAGCAACGTCTAGGATAATAACGGCCAGGGCCGCCCGCCCACCACGCAGCGAACCCCTGGATGGTTCGGTCGGGACGTCGGCCTTCTGCAAACGCCGTCCCACCATGACGTACGCAGTCGTGTCGATGATGAGCTTCTTGAGTTCAAGCAAAATGTTGCATTGAGCGAGACCATCCTGTTGTCGTTACACCCGAATCAGAGGACAGCAGACAGCCATGTCGAACTTTGACCCCAATGCCATCCTTCGTGGTGCGCAGCTCACCGTCGTCGGTGGTAAGCATGTCCAGCATATTGTCGCGTGCCTGTACATCTTGACTGACGCGACCAAGCCTATCGAGCATTGCAGAACCCCAAACTCTTCACCTCTGAGCACTACAGACAGGCTGCTCTGGCTGTAGCAGCCGGAATCGCCATTCGTATCCTCGTCGCCATTCCTGTACGCTATACTCATCCTGCCGTCTGTGCACCACAGAGGTCATCTCTCTAACATATCGTGACAGGCTGTTGGAGTCCGCGTGCTCATCTCCTTCCTCGGACTGTTCACGGATCTCAAGAGCTCAGGATGGGATGAGGACATTATGGATGGTGTCGAGTTTCTGGAGCATTCAGTGCTGCAGCTGCCCTTCTTCCTCATGAGTTTCATGAGATACATCAGTCCTTCGCTGGACAACATGTGCGTTCTTGATATTGCTTAGCTGCAAAGACAGCAGACTGATTGTGCCAGGTTCATGGAGTCCCTCAGATGGGTCGATGAGACATATGTACAGAAGCACAAGGGCGAAGACCCCAACTCGCTCCGCGCCATGTACTATCCAAACATGCGGCAGTACAAACACCACGGCCCTGCTCCTGCTGCTGGAAAAGAGCCCTCGCAAAATGCTCCCAAGCAAGCCGCTATCAAGTTCTTGATGCGCTACGGTCGCAAGGCTGGAATCTCCTTGGCCGTCTACCTGCTCTCGTTGCTGCCATACGTCGGTCGCTTTGTCCTTCCTGCTGCTTCCTTCTACACGTTCAACAAGCAGGTTGGCCTACAACCGGCCATCCTCATCTTTGGCAGCTCCATCTTCTTGCCCAAGCGATACCTGGTACAATTCCTCCAGAGCTACTTTGCGTCGAGAAGTTTGATGAGAGAACTGGTACGTAAAACGCGTTTCTGTAATGCAATTACACTTCTAACATACAAAACAGCTTGAGCCCTACTTTTCACGTATCAGATTCACCCCTCAGCAGAAGAAGATTTGGTTCCACGACCGTGAGGGTGTTCTTTTCGGCTTTGGTGTCGGTTTCTTCGTCTTTCTCAAGATACCCCTTCTTGGCGTGCTCATCTATGGCATCGCTGAAGCTTCGACTGCCTTCCTGATCACAAAGGTCACCGATCCGCCACCACAGCCTGAAGAGTGGACCAACTTTGCCGAGACACAAGCTCACTGGCGCAACAAGCATGAGTTTTTGAAGCTGCCTCTGGATAAGCTGGATGCGCTGAACATTACATCAACGAAGGAGGGCGAGAAACCAGACACGACAACCATCAAGGGCCGCCAGTTCACCTAGGCTTGCTTAGCGTACGGGTGTTGCTCGAGAGTAGAACTTAACTAGTCCCAGAGACACTACCACAGAACAACCAAAATGCAAGTCAGCTCGTTAATCAGATACTAATCAATGCCGAGTTATGTCCAGCGGCACTGATCCGTCCGTCCGTGCGCCAGATACCCCTCGATGGAGCAAGCTACCCCACACCTTGATTGGCATATCGTGACGACGAGTGGTTACTCTACCTGCCGCTCTCGCGTAGTCAATTGCTTATCTCTTGCCAATCCACCAAGAAGCGGGCATGAGCTGACTACTCATCATGACTGATCCGACTCCAAGATATAATGTGCCGTAGTTTGCTCCTCTCGGGCCTCACTCTTTTCTGTACTCCTAATCTTCAATTGAATCCAACAAATATCTATTCTGGTCCAGTTCAGATATATCACAATGGGTAAATCAGAGATTAGATATGCTGCCAAAGTTGATCTAGAGAAGGATGCAGCTTCTCAGCCTCAGCTCCATGTAAGCTCTGCATTTCTTCCTCTCCTACAAGCGTGACTAATGTTTCTTGCAGAACCGCTGGCACCCCGACAGTATCATCTCCCTGACCCGTATTTGTCAACACACCACTAACTCCACTGCTCAGTCCCTGCAGCCGGTAAGATCGCAGACGGCGAAGTCGTCAAAATCGAGTGTGTCGACTGGACCGGCGGCCAGATCAAAAACACCGACGACGCAGACGACATCAAAAACGTCGACCTGACCAAAATCCACTACCTTAGCGGACCCTTTGAGATTGAGAACGCAGAGCCTGGAGACGTGTTGGTGGTAGAGATTCAAGATGTGCAGCCTTTGCAAGATCAGCCCTGGGGATTCACGGGAATCTTTGCAAAAGAGAATGGAGGTGGATTCCTAGATGAACTGTACCCCGACGCGTGAGTCTCGAACTCCCAACCCGCTGTGTCCAAGATACTGACGAAACCTCCCAAAAAAACAGAGCAAAAGCAATCTGGGACTTCGAAGGCATCTTCTGCTCATCACGCCACATCCCCCACGTCCGCTTCCCAGGCCTCATCCACCCAGGAATCCTCGGTTGCGCCCCTTCCCCCTCCATCCTCGCAGAATGGAACCGTCGCGAGAGCCAACTCATCTCCGAATGCGCACACATGACCCGCGACGTCGCAAAACCACCCGAACCCACAAACGTGCACGCCGGTGCCGCAGACGCTGTCCTCAAAGAAAAAGTCGGCAAGGAGGGCGCGAGAACTATCCCCGGTCGCCCCGAGCACGGCGGCAACTGCGACATCAAGAATCTTTCTCGCGGCTCAAAAGTATATCTCCCTGTCCATGTCCCCGGCGCAAAGTTTTCAGTCGGCGACCTGCATTTCTCCCAAGGCGACGGCGAAATCTCCTTTTGCGGCGCCATCGAAATGGCCGGCGTCATTACCATAAAGTTTTCCGTCATGAAGGATGGCATCAAGCACTTGGACATGAAATCCCCAATCTACATTCCTGGCGCCGTGGAGCCTAATTTTGGACCCGGGAGATATATTTACTTTGAGGGGTTTAGTGTTGATGGAGAGGGTAAGCAGCATTTTTTGGATACGACGGTGGCGTATCGAGAGACGACGTTGAGGTGCATCGAGTATCTGCGTAGGTATGGGTATAGTGATTATCAGATCTATCTGTTGTTGAGCTGTGCGCCTGTGCAGGGCCATATTGCGGGTATTGTGGATGTGAGTATTCTTTTTCTTCTTCTTTGCTTGGTTTGAGGTGGTTTTGGACTAACGAGAGCTACAGATTCCTAATGCTTGCACGACTTTGGGGCTTCCGATTGATATCTTCGATTTCGATATTAGGCCTGAGGCTCCTGTCAAGAAGCTCGACATGGGAACCTGTGCTTTTGTCTCAAAGTAGACGCACTTGGCTCTCACACCAATTGGAAATACTCTTGGTGTCCTGTGCTGATACAGAGACTATGGATATATGGAGAGCAGTCACTTGGCTACGTAAATTGATGATCATAATGGCAGTTTGACTTTCTCGATCTCCTTTGCTTGCAAATGAAACAGTGTACTCGTTCTTCATAACACACTTGTAATTTTTCAAGCGCAATGTTGTCGTCGTTAGCAACACCCTCTTCTTGATATCATCCTCGTCGTCCTCTCCCATTATAGATACGTCTTCTTTACTTCCTCCCTCACCCACGTGGCATGCCTCGCGTTACCCTCAATCAATAATGATATACTCTATCTCGCCCTTGCACACCCCTTGTTGGCCCCGAACCACCGGAACATCTTGACCTATAGATTGAGAGATGGGAATCGTGCTAGAAACTAGCCCTGATGAGTGAGCATTGCAGATCTCACTGGTGCTCGCAACGGCACTGGGCTTTCTGAATGTGATGGATTCAATCGGCTCCCGAATAACGCTTGCTTGATCAGAAACAGAAGTGGTTGTGGGAGAGCTTGCTTCTGACAAGACAGGCAACGAGCACGCCGGTCTTTTGTCCTCTCCTCGTGTGGCCACAGTATTGCGGCATACATTGGCAATTTGCATTCCAAGAGCAAAGGCAACTTTGCGGTCCACGCCATTGCCTATCTGCATCCATTGCTGGCTTGGAGTGCCTAGAATAACCTCGTTATCAGGGAGGCCCTGGACTCGACGGGCTTCCATCACCGTCATGGTACGATGCTGGTCATAGTGGAGAGTACGACCAAGAAACGAGTCGTGAGGTTTAATGTCCGTAGTGAGACAGCCAACCAGACGATCTGGATAAATGCGTGCCCAAGACTTGCTGTTCTGACTGGCGCGGTTCTTGTTTTGCCAGGCGTAACTTGCCATCACGTTTTGCGACATCTTGCCTTTAGCCACAGCTTGGATAAAGCCTTGACCGTAGGGCCATCGAGGTACCATCTGAATGAGTGCTCGCTTCTGTGCCTTTTCGTGTCTGCACGTCCGGTGGTCTGGTGCGGCAACACACGTTTGGACATGGCTGTCGCCAATATCTGGAAGATCCATGAACGCTTCCTTTGCAGTCAGAGAATTGAACGGACAGACATCGTACTTACGTTTCCCGAAGGGCAGTCCGTTGGAAGCGTAGCCGATTGCTCTCGTATGCATCTCCAGTTCCTCACAGGTATGTGTCTGAGGAGGATGATTTGGGGGTTTGTGTCCTGGCGCTGTGGCAACAATGAAGATGCGTTGTCGGGATTGACAGGATCCATAGTGGCCAGGGTCCATGAGCAGCTGCGATACTTGATATCCCATACTCACAAGGCAGCAGAGGACTTGCGAAAAGACGTTCAGACTTTTGGCATTTCCAGGGTTTCTTGCCATGCCAATGACGTTCTCCAGTACTAGGTATGTCGGCATGTAAAAGTCGACATAGGAGCACACCGAGGCAACAAGGGAGCAATTCCTCAGCGATTGGATGCTGTTTCGATCTCGCTGTAGTATCGAGAAGCCTGGACATGGCGATCCTGCCGCCAATAGATCGACGTCGCCGACAGTAGCAATCCGACTGTCTTTGGTGCCCTGAATGGCTTTACCAAGATAGTCGTTGACGCTACCAAGGAAAAGATTTAGCTTCTCTGGCTCTTCTGCGTTGGCTCTGTAGGAATGAAGGGCCCTTTCAGCCCAATCGACGCCCCATCTGAACTCGAGACCCCCACCTTCTTCAAGGCCTCTATCGAAACTACCACTGCCGCAGAATATTCCCATGCTCTTGAGTTTGTTCTCCGCAGGTATCTCGTGGTTAACAAAGTTCCACACGGGAGCCAAAGGGCTGATAACATACCAGAGATCGCCTGCTCCGTTGCGATCGTAAGGTGTTTTGATATCCTTGCGACTGGAAAAGGTGGCAACTCTACAAAGGCGAGTGACGCAATCTGCATCAAGGTTCAACATCTCGTCAGTCAGTTCAAGCTGGTTCTGAGCTGCCTGCTTATCGCCAAGATCACGGCGACAGCGAAGGAAGGCTTGCAGAGTAACTGTGTCGAGATTGAAGCCACGAATGATAGCGGGCTCTAGTGACTCCTTGCCAGCAATAAGCCGGTAAACCAGCACTGTATCTCCAACATCAAACTCTCGCCTGAGTTTGTCCATTTCTGTCTCAATGTTGTTGCATTCGCAACTGAAGTCTGATTGTTGAAGCTGCACAAAGTCATATGCTCCAAGTGTGGGCTCCGTTCTGAACTTTTGCCTTACGAAAAAGCAATCTTGAGACTCCTCGGGGTTAGTTGCAAACCACTTGACTGGGACGATTGATTGGATAAGCCCAGCATCAAGCGAGTCTTTTCCACAAGCGCAGTTGTCAGATAGAAACAGCTCGTTCTTGTACGGATAATATCCGTGTCCCAGTGTGGTATCCGACGGTCCGTATAGCCACAGAACGTAAATCTTCTGCGCGCCCGACTTCAAAGATCGGACGTCTTGTATGTATGCATACCACACAGCGCCAGTCGAGTGTCTCCATTGAGTCTGCGTATCCGCGGCAATACTGACAACATCTCCCTTTCGAACCGCTCTTTCGGGAGGTTGAACCTTCGGTACGGCCGTCGGGCGACAGTTTAGCGGTGTGAGGCCCAACTCAGTTCTTCTTGTTCTCTGCTTTTGTAAGGCGACAAGGCTGACCTTCGACAGGACTTACATCTGGGTCTGGAAAGGCATCTTATGGAAGAGATCGAACACGAATGGAGTAACAACTGTTTTTTCGTATGCAGTTTTCTCCATGGGAATGGACTTCAGCTGTTTCGTGTCTATTTCTCCAAACACAGGCTGATGAAGAAGTTGATCGTTCAGACTGTAGCACTCCTTGATGATAAACCCGAGATTGGCACAAAACGCTTGACCAAAGTCGCGTGATTTGTGCTGCTTCAACCAGTTCTCTGTAGCGGAGGATGTTCCATGCTTCTGCATCAAGTAGGAATAGAACGATCGTCGAAACAGACTCAAGGTGACAGGTTGCTCGGACTCCTCGAGAAAGTCTACGACGTACCTGGTGAATCTTGACACCCAGAGGAAGGGATCATGATAACGAATATACTCCTTTGCGGGAGATCCTAGTTGATACCAGACGTTTGCTTTCCGCCCTAGGGATGTCTGTATGCAGGCGGAAACGATGTCACTCGAATCTCCGTAGCCCTCTATGGCCAAACAGTCGAACGAGACACCTCGGACATGTCGCTCTTCACCGTCGATGCTGAGAGTTCCGTCAAATAGGAGTTCGTTCACACCGCTCTCGGTCTTGAGATAGTGTAAAGGGCAGAGTTCATGGGCATGTCGGTAGTCGGTGCGGTTTCGGTATATGCTGAACTTGTCAAGTCTCCATATATTGTGTTCACGCGAGGAGCGGTCCTCTGAGTTCCAGACAATAGCCAGGGCGTTTATTGCCTCACGTTCTGAACCAGACAAAGGACGAGTGTCGTGAGAAGCTGGGTAGCATAAATCTCCACACTGAACGGACACCTTCTGCTTCCTTGGCCTTGATCGAAGGAGTGCAGGAGTGACAGCGACAACGTCGTCTTCAAATTTTCGCTTGCGAGACTCGTCGCGAGAACTGGGTGAGTCGGTCGGCTCTGGTGTAGGATACGCCAGTGGTGGCATGCTTGAGATACAATCGCGCACATGTAAGAAACGGAAATTGATGTAGAAAACAATGCGGAAACAATGTGGAAACAATTGCAGTAGAGATAGAGGAGACGAGATGAATCACACTTGAGATGATGGATCAATTAATGGGCAATTGAAAGGAAGGAAAGAAGGAAGGAGCTCGCGTTTGCTCCTGCAGACTGAATGTCTGATCCCTTGCGACCGACTGTTCTCCATAGTGAAGGGGAAGAAGTGAGGGCAAGCATGCGACATGTCGAGGTGTAGCTTGAGTGGATCAAAGGGATAAGGGTAATGAAGGCCGAGGAATTTTATGCGACTTCAATTGTGCTTCTTGGACCGCGTACTGATGGACTGTTGCCAACGGACGACAATCATGTTGGCATCGTCTGTGTCATCCCGCATGGATTGGGTCGAATCTACCAAATTCTTGACTCAACTCAACTTTATCCTTTGCGCCATCATATCACCATGGCACCCAAGAAGAAGGCCGCACAGGCCGATAAAGGCCGTGTCGAGGACGAGGTCGAAGAGCCGCTCCAGGCCGTGGTATGTGGTCGTGCACCATTCGTGTCACGCAGCCATTAACTAGCACAGATTCTCGCAGACTCATTCGAGACTCGCTTCAGCCCTTTTACACTTGAACGTCCTCGCGTACGTACACGACCTCGATGATGATCTGAGCACAATCTAAGAGCCGCAGTGTCTGCTTCCTCTGGCCAACACCCCTCTGATTGAATACACCTTCGAATTTCTCGCAAATGCTGGAGTTGACGAAGTCTTTGTCTACTGCGGCGCCCATACCGATCAGGTCGAGGAGTACATTCAGCAGTCAAAATGGACCTCCAAGGTTTCTCCTTTCAACAACGTCGAGATAGTCCGCTCCTCTTCCAACTCGATCGGTGACGCTATGCGCGATCTCGACGCGCGCGCCGTCCTTGCTGGCGACTTCCTGATCGTCTATGGCGATGTAGTCAGCAATCTGCCCATCGAAGCCGCTATTGCCGCCCACCGTCAACGTCGCACCAAGGACAAGAACGCAATCATGACCATGGTCCTCCGCGAAGCTGGCACTGCCCACCGCACTAAGATGCAGCGTGTCTCGCCCGTTTTCGTACTCGATCCTACCAAGAACCGCTGTCTACACTACGAGCAAATGCGACCCAACCAGCCCTCACATTTGGTCACCCTGGACCCGGATATTCTGAAAGAGCATGACGAACTTGAAATCAGGGAGGATCTGATTGATTGTGGTATTGATATTTGCACACCTGATGTCCTTGCGCTCTGGAGTGACAACTTCGACTACGAGGCACCGAGAAAAGGATTCCTTCACAGCGTGCTAAAGGATTACGAATTGAACGGCAAGACTATCCATACTCATATTGTCGACGAGCACTATGCGGCCAGAGTTAAGAATCTGAGAGCCTACGATGCCGTCACCAAGGACATTTTGAGCAGATGGGCATACCCTATCTGCCCCGACAGCAATCTGGTGCGCGATCAGACCTACAGACTTACCAAAGGTAATGTTTACCGGGAAGAAGGAGTCGTCTTGGCAAGGTCATGTCATATTGGCCCAAGGACTGTCATTGGTCGGGCGACAGCAATTGGAGACGGAAGTGAGATTTCCAACAGTGTCATTGGCCGAAGGTGCATCATTGGCAGAAATGTCAAGATCAGCGGCGCATACATCTGGGATGACGCTTCGATTGGCGATGGCACGGTAGTCAAAGACGCTATCGTTGCAAACGAGGCCTCGGTCGGCAAGAAGTGCAACATTATGCCTGGTGCCTTGCTGTCATACGGAGTCTACATCTCTGACGGTACGACGATCAAGTCAAGGATCACTAAGATGAAGCGCGAGTCAGGTTACGAAGGAGATGAAATCGTGCGCGGAGAGACAGACAAGGAGGTTGTTGGGCAGAAAGGAGAGGGCTTCGAGTACGAAACCTCCGAAGACGAGGATGAAGACGACCAAGAGCACCACAGCCTGCACTCAGCAAGCATCTACAACATGCAGAACCAATCGGCCGAATCGATCTCGACCCTCAACTCGGAGGACTACAGCGAGGAGTACGAAGACAGAGCGGAAAGGAGCACAAGGTCGCAGAGTTTCGGCTCTATTGGATCTGTCGATTCCGAGGACAGTAGAGCTGGTCGCGAGGCTGTCGACTTCCACCACGATGCAGCGGCCAGTATTTATGACTCATTGCAAAAGGGCGATGAAGCTGCCAACATCCAGCTCGAACTGACTGCGCTTCGCATGTCTGCCAATGCATCGCCGCATATGGTGCGCCGCGCAGTTGTGGCGGCCTTCATGAAGCGCATGGCTAGTCTGATCGAAGAGGGCCTCACGCCAGCACAAGCAGCCAAGAAGACGATACCAACCCAACAGATGCTGATTGAACGTACCATGTTCGACCGTGGCGACGCTCACGAAGACAAAGCTGATCAAGTGGACTTCTTGCTGCTCGTGCAGGCAGATGTCTGCCACCGCCCGGATGGCGAGAAGATCATGCTTCACGTCTGCAACGAGCTGTACATGGGCGATGCACTAGAGTTCGAGGGAGTCATGCAATGGTGGGCGGATGAGAAGAATGAGGCTAGCGAAGAATTGAAGCAAATCAAGCTTGCTATGGGCCAGTTTGTGGATGCTATCAAGGCTGCAGAAGAGAGCGAGGAGGAGAGCAGTGAAGAAGAGGAGACGGAAAGCGAAGAAGAGAGCGACGACGAGTAGATCAGAGTGGCACGATACCCATGAAATCACAAACCCTAGAGCGTACTTGCAAGTCGTGGCTCGTGAAGGAGAAACAGGCAACAGCGAAACAAAGAGCGTCGAGGTGGTGCCTTCTTGGCGTCAATTACGTGGAATGTCTTAAAGCCGGGTGCAGAAAGTCGGCTCTCTGGCAGCCACTCGGTCTCGGTCAAAGGACGCTGAAGTTGGAACGCCTTTGACGCAGATCTGAATCAGTCATCAGTGTCTTCTGGAAAGCACGATAATATACAGCAACACGCCGAGCCTCAGGACTCACTTGTTCCCGTCACCTGCTTTTGTCAGCCGTCGCGGTCATTCTCACCCACACGCCAATCACCCAAGGCTGCCCCTCTCCACACTGCAACTCGCTCTCTTCCGTCATCAACGGCCCTGGCGACTGTCTCGTCGCCACATATCGCAACCACGCCTCCCATCACCCGCAAACGCAAGCTGCTGTCGCCGGACACGGCCGCGAAGCAGAAACCCAAAACTCATCATCCCGCCAACTCTCCCGTCGCCTCCGACAGAGCCGACTCCCAATCCGCCAAGCAGCCCGTTTACGACGCCGCTGCAGATAAGCCCGCCTCGCCCGACCAACTGCCCGCTACCCCTCAGACTCTGAAGGGTTCCGTCACAGCCATGGATTCCGATGACGACTTTAACAGTGCCGCCTCGGTGAACAGCGATGCCGAGTTTGACATGGACGATGAGAATAGCAGCGTTGCTGACTTTGGTGCCGGTATGTGTTTCCTGTAGCGTGATGTTGAACTCATGGCCTGACACTGCTTTCCCACAGACTCCGACATTGAGCTAGACGACGATGGTGACATCGGCTTTGGTTCACAAGACAAGGACCTCAAGCCACGCAAGAAGGCTTACGAGGTCGACTTCTCCGTCTACAGCCCACAAGATATTCAGAACCAGCAAGATCGTCAAATAGAAGAGGTGTCCAACATTCTAGGCCAACCACACGAAGCGACAGCCATTCTCATGCGCTACATGCGATGGAACAAGGAGCGTCTGATTGAGCAATACATGGACAAGCAAGAGGAAGTCTTGGAAAAGGCTGGTCTTGGTCAAGACATTGCTAGCCCGCCCCGCTTGGAAGTCATCGATGGTTTCATGTGCGAGATCTGCTGCGACGATACACCTGGCCTGCAGACGTTTGCCATGAAGTGCAACCACCGCTTCTGCGTTGATTGCTACCGCCAATATCTGGCTCAGAAGATCAAGGATGAGGGAGAGGCCGCACGTATCCGCTGTCCCGGCGAGCAGTGCAACAACATTGTCGACTCAAAAAGCCTGGAATTGCTCGTCACAGAAGACCTCAAAGACAGATACCATGAGCTTCTCACACGGACGTACGTTGACGACAAGGACAATCTTAGGTGGTGTCCTGCTCCCAACTGTGTCTATGCTGTCGACTGTCCGGTCAAGCAAAAGGAGCTTAACAAGATCGTTCCCACCGTCAACTGCGACTGTGGTCACAGCTTTTGTTTCGGATGTCAGCTCAACGACCATCAACCTACCCCTTGCGTGCTCGTCAAGCTGTGGCTGAAGAAGTGTGAAGACGATTCGGAGACCGCCAACTGGATCTCTGCAAACACGAAAGAGTGCCCGAAATGCAACTCAACCATAGAGAAAAACGGTGGTTGCAACCACATGACTTGCCGAAAGTGCAAGTACGAATTCTGCTGGATGTGTATGGGGCTGTGGTCGGAGCATGGTACAAGTTGGTACAACTGCAACCGTTACGAGGAAAAGAGCGGTCACACCGCGCGCGACGCTCAAGCAAAGAGCCGTGCATCCCTTGAGCGCTACCTCCATTACTACAACCGCTACGCCAACCATGAGCAGTCCGCCAAGCTCGACAAGGACATCTACCTGAAGACGGAGAAGAAGATGATGCAGCTCCAGTCAACATCTGGTATGTCATGGATCGAGGTTCAGTTCCTCGACTATGCATCACAAGCTCTCCAGCAATGCCGACAGACTCTTAAGTGGACATATGCCTTTGCCTATTACTTGGAACGCAACAACTTGACCGAGATTTTTGAGGACAACCAGAAAGACCTGGAAATGGCCGTCGAGGCTTTGAGTGGCATGTTTGAGAAGCCGACCGATCAGCTCGCGGCCCTCAAGGTTGAGATGATGGACAAGACCACTTACTGCAACAAGCGTCGTATCATCCTGCTTGGCGACACCGCGGAAAACCTCAAGAAGGGTAAGCAATGACTTGTGTTGCTCTGAGAAAACACATTGACTGACTTTTCACAGGCAACTGGAAATTCAACGTCGACGAGCTCTCCGAAGAGTAGCCCTCTGTCCATACTTTTTTCACGAAACCGCATCCAAAGATAGCACATGGGGGAGCTGGCGCTTTCTGCAGCCATTGCCGGAGTAACAAGTGGGTTGGCATTTCGTTTTTCTGTGTCTTTGATTCTCTGATCGCAAATGGTTCACGGCATAGGGGGGTTGGGTCCAATGGAGTTATTCTCTGAGCGTTCGCATTCTCGTTACCAAGGAGGAAAGAAATCGTCTTTTCTACCATAGCTTGTTCAAGCATAGTTTTTAGCCGAAGCAGTCATAGAAATGTTGATTTATCCTTGACTATCCAGCTTGTCTTTTCATCCAACTTGGATGCATTTCAGAGGATGCTCGTCGTCATGGACGTCGATCTCCGCAAAATCGAGGGTTTGCCAAACACGCGACTTCCTAAATCGGCACATCTATTGGATCACGATCGCGGGTCGCGTCCACCGTGTTGACTTTGCGATCCTTGCTTGATTCTCTCTCACCACACTGATGTGTTTGTAGAATGCTCTCATCGAGTTGTCATTGATTCAGTTGTTGTTTTTGTAGTCAATCATCGTTTTGTTTTGACAGCATAACCGTATATAAGCAGCTTCTTTGGCACATAGTGTATTCTTCTCAATTCAATCCAATCTCATCTACATCCACCAACTTCCAAATCCACTCAAACACTATCTCCAATCATGCAAAACACCGCCGAAGACATTTCTCACCAGGCCACTGGCCACAAAGCCAACCTCAGCAATCCCGTTCGTAGACCCCTGTCCTTTGCCAATCTTCCATCATCCATCATCCATCATCCATCATCCTACCATCAACTTCTAACACCATCAATCACAGAACACCTCGGACGCCTCAAAGCAACACAGCAAACAAGTGCTCGAAAACCTCGGCGGCGAACAAGCCTTTTACGGTAAACAAGGAGAAGGCAATATCGAGCAGAATCCTGGTAATGTTGCTGGTGGATTGAAGGCGTGAATTGTCTCCTTCTTCTCCTTCTGTTTGTTTTGGGAAAGTACTGATGGGGGTAAACAGGGCTATTAACAACCCCGATGAAAACGAGCATTATGTTTCTGACGAGGGCAAGCAGCAGGCCAAGGAGAAGTTGGATGGGATGCAGTAGTTGTGTTGGCAGAGATGAGGTGTAAGATTAGTGTATGAGTAGTGTATGAGTAGTGTATGAAATGATGATCTTCTAAGCCAATTCGAGAGGTTGTTTCCATTATATATGTACATGAAAGCTATGGTCATTATTTCTATTCTACGTGTAGATGAAGATCAGTACAGAGAAGATACACGAAATTATGACCCAAGATGAATATCCCGAGTACACGCTGACACCAGCCGAGGAGGTCGAAGTCGTGGAGCTGGGCGCACTGGACGAGGATGACGAAGAGGAACCGGCCGAACCAGTCGAAGTGCCTCCAGACCCTTTGGAAGTCTCATCCCGCGTAACAAGATAGATTTCGCCCGATGCGTCAGACGAGATAAAAATCCTGCCCCGGTTGTCGAGCGCCATCGCAACAGGGCGAAAGCAGTCGTTAGGACAGGCCGAGTTGTTTGCATTCCCGAAGATATCCATGGCTGCTGTCTTGCTCGTAAGCTCATCGACCGGCTCGCCAGCATCTGTGAAATTAACTAGCGACAACTTGTAGCCGACGGGGTTAGGGCTGTTCCAGCTGCCGTGGAAAGTGATCCATGCCTGTCTGCCTGTGTCGTTGAACTTGATGTCCAAGGGCGCCATGTGCGATGTGAATACCAGCCTTGATTGAGTCTGGTTCGCACAGAAAGCGTCCGTCTTGTTCTGGTTGTCCAGATCGGGTGAAGCATCAATGGCAAACTGTGTACCGACCTCGATCTGTCCGTTGTTAGGCAGGATCGAAGGATTCCAAGCCGAAAAGCACCAAGGGTAGCCAAAGTTCGAGCCTTCTTGTCCGGACTCGGTGCCATTGACATAACCTAAGAAGTTGAGCTCTTCGCCAGGGTTGGTGGCGTGTACATCGACACCATCTCTGGTCATCTGGTCTGCAGAGTTCTCGACACCCCATATGCCACCGGTTCCTGGATGCTCTGCAAGGCCAACCTCGTTGCGCAAGCCCCATCCGAGCAGCAGGCCATCATCCTGGTAGGTGTATGTACTAGTACGGTTTGTCAAGTTGAAGGCCTTGACGGATGCAGTGCCGGAATCCACATTTGTAGCAGAGAGATCGAGATTGCTCAAGCTGCCGAAACTGATGACCATCATGCCAGGGGCATGTTGTGGGAGCAGAAGAGTACGTGTACTGTGATCAGTTCCTGACATGTTGCTGACCAATATCTGCTGGTTCGACACAGAAATTGCCGCTGAATCGTATTGCCACCCATAGGTCTCATTGGTATTGGAAGCGTAAAGCATGCGATTCTCGTTGTCGAAAGCGATACCGTGATTAAGCTTCGTAAGGTTAGCGGGAATCGTGTCTTGCCATATCTAGAATGAGAGAAAACTGACACCCATATTCTCCGTTACGTTTGCCGATGATTGAACAGTCACGCAGCCACTACTATCCTCGGATAATGTGTGTGCTGACAGACTGCCTGATCCAGACTCGATAACGAGCAATCTACCCTGGTCATCGAAGGCAATGCCGCGAGGTCGAGCCAATCCAGTTGCCACAACCTGCCATTTGTATCCAGAAGCGATAGAAGGTCGGATTTTACCCGAGGGCGAAGGGCCACACGATGATTGTGCAGATGCTGTGGTCAGCAGGAATGCAGTCGCAAGATAGAGTGAGGAAATCATGCTAAGTCAACGTATAGAGATATTCTCTATTAGAATATGTTTTTACTAGGAGAAACCGAGCGAGGATCAATGCGGATATAGGACTACCCAAGTACCGGGATACTTCTAACGTGATGTTGTCATTGAGGCTCACGAGGTCAGTTGAATCCGCGGGCCAAGCATCTTGACTTGACGATCAAGGAGATAAGGAATAATTATTCCGTGTCGTTCAGCTCTTGGTACTCAAGACAGTGATATAGTATACTTTGCACGTGGTGAACAGCAGGAGAGTAGAAAGTGATGCTGCGAGAAAGAGAGAGCTTCGCGATCGAGCCTTCTCCAGCTTCAAGCCAAACAGCTTCAATCGACCATTTCTTCACTCTTCACGCTCATCCCGACTATCTGCACTGCCCAAGGCAACGACACGATGGATATGGATGACCTAGAGATC
The DNA here is from genome assembly GCA_023848605.1 of Aureobasidium sp. EXF-10728. Classification (NCBI taxonomy): domain Eukaryota; kingdom Fungi; phylum Ascomycota; class Dothideomycetes; order Dothideales; family Saccotheciaceae; genus Aureobasidium; species Aureobasidium sp. EXF-10728. The sequence goes on along the minus strand of SWBG01000018.1, from coordinate 321,991 downwards.
GACCCAGCCATTGCAGAAGCAATGGGCTTCACAAGCTTTGGCAGCAAGCGTCGCAAGCACGCTGCACGCGCCGACGACGCTTTCATCGACGACAGCGGCAACCACCTTCCAGCCAGTACGGGCCCGAACGATATCCCTCTGGGCAGCAGATCGGCGATGGCCAATCCAGCAGAGAAGGTTCAAGAGCAAGAAAGTGCGAGCAAGAAAACATCCACAGTGAGAGCGGAGGACACACAAGAAGAGCAGGCACGAGCAGGGCAGGTGCAAGCAGACCACTGGACTCCTGGCTTTCCAAACGCTCAAGAGCTCGCGGCGCTCAGACGAGGTGTCAAGAATGCGAGGGGTGATATGGTCGTCTTTATGCCGTCGTTCATCGAGGATCCTTGGAAAGGCCTTGCGTGAACGACTGGCGTTCGAAGATCGACTTCTGCTCTGTCTTCAGTCCTGAGTTGCATCTTCAGAACATCAGCAGCCTATAACATGGATCCCGCTCTCCAGAAATTCTTTCTTGATATTCTCCATCTAAGGACAGGGTCTTCCGAGAAACAATACTGACAGGAAGATTTTCATGGCTTCAGGGAGATATGTCCTCTGCGTCTCCTGCTCCTGATAGCAACACAATCATGGTAACATCCTCGAGCCTCATATGCAGTTCTGGGAAAACTCGCACACCAATTACAACCACAATCGTCAAGTAACTGCTTGAAAGCTTCATATAACTCTACCTGCGGAGGCTGATACTATCACTGGGACCGCCAAATTCCACCAATCCTTCGACTTATCCAAGCGTCATCAAAGGCATTGGACATGTTTTTCGTTCTCTGCTATCCAAACAATCTGCTTCTTCTCAAGACCGCTGTGCTGTAAGCCTCACGATCAGTATCGAGTGGGCACTCTTTGTTAGGAAAGCTCCCCGAAACTCTCCAATCGTAATTCGTCACCTGGATCAACGCACCCACAAGCAGCGCAATTATGGACAGACCGAATGGCATGGGCACATTGTTCCATCTTTTGGCAGGACAGTTGAAAGGCTTGGCGCCAAAAGGCATGAAACCTTCATCGTACCCCTCTTCGACACCGACCCAACGTTCAGGAACAAACTCATTCGGATGAGCTTGCCAGACAACAGGATCTCGCTGCATTGCTTCGATATCGGCAGAGACGTTGGCCAGTTGATCATCAGTGCTGCGATGCTCGCGGTAGATGCGTCTGGTAGGCGGATACAGACGAAGGGTCTCTTTTGCAACGTGAACAGCAGCTACTCCGGTATTATACAGGGAGCCAGGACTCTCGAGCTGTTGCTTTGTTGGCTTTTTGACAAAGTTGCACATAGCCCGTTCCCAGAAAGGAGCGTGGAGATGGTGGCGAGCTTTGATCTCAACGAAGCAGCGGAGAACCACACGCCACATGGTTTCATAGCCTGGGAGAATCAAGTTGCACGGGTTCTCAGTGCTGTCTGCCTCGTCCCAGTCCGGAAAGACAGCTTTGACGGCATTGCTGAGTGACTCTTGCTTGTCGAACAGCCAAGATGGGTTGTCGCTGTTGTTGTGTCCTTTGGAGCGAAGCCACTGCAGGTTCACCTCGTGGGCGAGCGTAACAATCTGTTCGTTTGTGCTTTGCTTCGGATCACGGTCGGGCCAGAGCACTCTCATCATGGTCTTGAGAGTCAAGAGTTGCACCACGCCGAACAAGCTTGTCGTATCTCCTTGAACATCAAGAGCTTCCTGTGCAGTGCTACGGGCAGTAGTGGCGAATTCGATCCATTCCTTCTCGTCAACATAGAGAAGTTTCTCGACAGAAGTCCTGAAGGTCTTGCACGACTTTTCGTCTGATGAGGTGAAGCAACTGTCAACACCGAAAGCCAATTTGAGGCGCTGATTTGGGCGTGCACGAGCTTCCAGTGCCGACAGAGTGTTCTTCGAAGCTGCAGGAGCCCTTCCGCTTTTGATGATCTCGCGGCATTCGGAAGCATCGGCCGTCCTGAAGTTGAGTTGTTGGTGTTGCGCCTCCGAGTTCAGGAGTTCTTGAGAAGGATAGATCAATCCATCGAGCAGGACACCGCTTCCGATGACAGTCATGAAGAATAAGATCGAAGCCAATCTTGGGGTCGATTCTTCGCATATCTTGCCGGAGAGGAAGCCCACAAGAACCCAGCTGACCATTTCTACACTTTTGTTGAAGAGGACGGCCATGTCATTGTGGTATCCGTAGTGGTTGAGAGATCTTGTAGCTCGAGAGAGCACGATGCCTCCAAAGAGGGCTGTAAGCAGAGACATTGCGGTATATCTGTGATGATGGAGCTATATCTCATGCCGAACATGTTCTCCTTTATATGTTCTTCTTTTTGAGCGGACGATAGAAGACATGGTGCTGTCTTGTTGATTCAGAGACAAACCGATGGTTTCCAGACATTTCTGTGCTAGAATTTGAGAACCAACCTCTGTCTCACTATTTCAATGTGTCTCTTTGCCCCTTAAAATCAATCAAGAGCTAAGCGCAAATGACTCGAATCTCGGAACATGAATCAGACATGTCTGTCAGCCATTGTGAAAGGCCAACGTGGAAGACAATCCACCATCACCAAGCAGCAAGACCAGGAGAAAAAAAAGAGTCATCCAAACCACCACACTAAAACAAAAAAGACAAAAACACCACACACCTTCTGTCACAACCCAAAACAAAACAGAAACCCTCTCTAGCCGCCGAAAGCTAGGAGGGGAAGAGAAAGCAATGCTTTCGTCGTTATTGTTGTCGGGTGAGGATTACTGGGACCTCTGGCATAAGTAAAACAGGGATTTACGAAAAGACGACCCGGAGAATCGAACCAGTGGACTCTGGCCGCATAGGTGGGAGACACGAGCTACTACCACTGCGCCATTCCACCGGTTCGATGGAGGTGAGGAGAGTTGATGGGGTTATAGTGCTGTGGGGTGGTGAGGTTTACTTTTGCTTGTGTGAGGAAGAGTGGTTGGGCCATATGCAGTCGTGGATCATCACAAGGACGTGAGACAGATCTCTGATTGTGTTTGAAAAACAACACTATGTTCAAGGGTGGAAACAAGACTTTCATAATTCGAGACGAATTCTATAGGATCTCTGAACTTGTTGCACTCAATGTCTCTCTATTCGTCGAAACCGCTGTATACATGCCTCAAAAACGCCTCTTTATGCCCGAAACGCCGATGTCCATCTTTTGCTCACGTTCGCCATCCTCCTCACAGTCTTCCGTGATGACCATGACCCATACTTCTACGTCTGTGTATACTCAAATGTCTCTTCCTCATGATCTGTCCATCACTACACGTGGTACCGGGTGCAACAGGCTGGAAAACCACATGTCCAAAGTTGCAGAGGCCGAATGCATTCGAGCCGTTGCAGACCAGCGAGCCATCAGGACTGCAGGTAGGCGTATCGGTATCGCCGTTGTCTGCCACGATTTGACCGTCCTCACAGGCTGTACCGGGAGCCACTGGTTGCCAGATCACTTGGCCAAAGTTGCAGAGCCCGAATTGGGTGGGTCCGTTGCAGACGAGGGCGCCGTTTGTGGTGCAGGATGTGCTGTTGCTGTATGGGCCTGGGATTGTGCTGGGCATGCTTGGAGATGATGATGGAAGGTAGGTGGCTGAGGTAGATGTTGCTGCAGCAGCAGATGTGGTTGTAGTGTTGACTGCTGACGGCACGGGTGCGAGAGTTGTGAGGGCAGTAGTGGCTGCCGCGCTCTCTGTGCTTGATGCCGCAGCGGTGTTACTTTCAGTGGCCGTTGCTTGACTCAGGGCAGCGCAGCCACTTCCGGTTGGTGGCGCGAGTGCTCGTGTGTCAATTGTTGTAACATATCTGCCAGGGTTCGGGATCTCCAGATTGCTGCTGAGCTGACTGCCGCATTCTGAGCTTGGAAGATTGACTCTGAACATGTCCTCGAGTTGGTCGAACTCCTTGGTGTCAACGGCGCCACCAGAGACGGTGATTGGTGCGCAGTTCATGTAGAACTCTGGCTGACCACTCAGCTTGGAGACCCAGCTCCACGCCAGAGTTGCTTTGCCATTGGGAACTTCAGACGGAATTGTGTAGTTGAAGGGGTGTGTGCCTCCACTAGCATCGTCGATGGGACAGCCGCCAACAAAGCTGGCGATTGTCTTGAACGTGCTGTCGGCAGTAGGTTGTCTGTCCAGAGTGACACTGACCTGGCAGGAACCTCCACCATGAGATGCCGATCCGTCCCAGGACATGGTTTGAGGTTCTCCAGCAACCAGCTCGTTCTCATGGTCAACGATCCATGGGTCAGCACCGCCGATTCGTTTGGATTGGCAAGGGAAGTCTGATTGTTCTGATCCTGGTGCAACGTTTCTGAGAGGGTCGAGTTGGAGTGTGCTCTTGGAGTATGGGACTGGGTTGTTGAGCTTGAGGTGACAGTCGACCAGGAAAGGGAGCTGCGCCAGTAGTAGGACTCTGTATGTTGAGGAGAAGGCCATTTTTGCTAGCATTAAAGCAGGAGTGTTTGCGATGAAGAACAGAGATCAAAACAAAAGACAAGAGAGAGCATCCTTATACGATCTGCTCAATAGGGTAACAATTGTAGAGGAGGTTAAATGGCGTAGAATGCGCCAGCCTCATTGTCAAGGTTCCAATTGAGTTTGACGCATCAAGAGAATGTATTATGTGAAAGGAACGTGTCTTGGAGGAGTTACGTGTTTCGAGATGGACCAATGGGCTTGCAGAGTATTGCGGAGGCTCGTACGTGTTGATACTTACGTGCTGGGAGCTGGACGTGTTTCTGGAATGTGCTGGTGATTTTCTCAACGCGACCGACACCCTCGATGCCCTTGAGATTCTGAATCGAATCCAGAGGAATGAGACAGATGGCAGGTCGAAGTCCACTGACGTTGGTTCTAGCTCTATGACTTACAATATCGAGCCATGTCTCGTTACCCAAGACATGATGACTCTGTATCTATACAATCGTCTGGTGAGTTCAGGAAGATGTAGTTGCGAATAGGAAACTCGTAGGCGCAGAGACTGAAGTTGCTCAGAGGAGGCCGTCCGTGCACCGGCGATGCTTTCATGTGAAAGCGGCACCAAACCGCCTCCTCCCCTCGACACGACTTGACCGTTGGGAAGAGATGCTGCATTCAACAGCTGCTGATGGCCACTCGAAGCAGGAGCAGCAGCGTTGCAGCTTTCCTTAAGGCATTGATAAGACTCTTCTTCGATGTAGCCTTCTTTTGGCACATGGTTCGTAGATTGAATCTCTCGTTGTCATGTTCCCAACTGATCTCCCACAGCGGTTATGGGCATGGTGGACTCGGAAAAGCCAAAAGGACATCCAGCTGGAGTGTTTGAATGCTGCTCGCTACTACGAGGAATGGGAAGCCGCAGCTTTCGCGTTGGACGAGCTCTATGGCAATGACCTCTGGTTCGAGCTTTCCTCGCGTGACCGTTGAGAACATTAGCTTATGATTGACCTTCCAGGCGACAAAATCCCTCTTCTAAACACTATGATTACCGCCTGATCCATTCAAGACTTCAATACATCCTAGAGGCTCGCGAGGATGAAGATATCCTCAGCCTAGTGAATCTCCTGCGTTCTGGACTGGTCCGCAACCTAGGGAATATCACAGCACCCCGTCTGTTCAATCGAGCGTATGCTGGGACCAAGCTCCTGATAGAAGACTATATCACCCAGGTCGCGCTAGCTGTCGAATATGTCACGGCCTATCCTACGTCGCCGATGTATGACACCAGTCTGACCAACCAGGCCAAGCTCGATCTTCTCCATGACACTCGACAGGCATTTGGACGTAGCGTACTTGTTCTTCAAGGAGGATCGATCTTTGGACTCTGTCATATCGGTGTGGTAAAGGCTTTACATCTACGAGGTCTACTGCCACGCATTATATCTGGAACGGCGACCGGTGCTCTCATGGCCGCTCTTGTCGGTGTACACAACGAAGATGAACTGCTCAAGTTCTTGAGTGGTGAGGGTATCGATCTCACTGCTTTTGCTACACGTTCGGCTGAGATGGCCAAGAATGGCAACAGTGGTTTGATACAACACGGTTGGTTCTCGACATGGTTCAGACGCGCCAAGCGCTTTGTCACAGAAGGTTATCTTCTGGACGCTCAAGTGCTCGAAGAATGTGTTCGCGCCAACGTCGGAGACTTGACCTTTATGGAAGCTTACCAACGAACCAAGCGTGTGTTGAACATCACCGTGGCTCCAATGGGTAATGGCATGCCAAATCTACTCAACTATCTGACCGCACCGAATGTGGTATGTTTTCAAGAAGCTTCGCACAAGCAAACAATACACTAACTCAGTCGCCAGCTCATCTGGTCTGCAGCGCTAGCGTCCAATGCATCTGACGTCCTCTACTCTCCGGTAACCATGAAATGCAAAGACGAATCAGGCAACATCGTTCCCTGGGCATCCACCCATCCAACCAACCTACGTCCCTCAACACCACTCGGCTACGCCTCCGAGCGCGACTCTCCCCTCACCCGCATCGCCGAACTCTTCAACGTAAACCACTTCATCGTCTCTCAAGCTCGCCCTTACATTGCACCATTCCTTCGTAGCGACCTCCACAGTCCCAAACCTGGTTACAAGGGCAGATCATCCCTGACAACCAGCCTGATGAAAGTCATGGTCATGGAAGTCCAGCATCGACTGCATCAACTCGACTCTTTGGGCTACCTCCCAGTACACATCCGCCGTTTCTTGCTGGACGAGAACATTCCCGGTGCTTCCTTGACCCTGGTCCCCGAAGTAAACTTTACCGACTTTTTGAAGCTGCTCGAGAACCCCACTAGGCAGAGTGTGGAATACTGGATTCTGAAGGGAGAGAAGATGGTCTGGCCAGCCGTGGATGCATTAAAAGTAAGGTGTGCGGTCGAGGTGGAGTTGGATCGAGGATATCAGATTGTGAGGAGGAGGAAACCGTTTGATGCCAGTCCTATGGCATCGGCGCATGGGACTGTCAGGTTGGATAAGAAGGGCATCAAGAAGAAGAGTTCGAGTTCCGCGCTCGAGTGAGGAGAGATAATGATTCCAAATCTTTAACACTTATTTCTGTCAGTGGAGTTGGGAGAGGCGCATGAGCGGGTGCTGGCATAAGTTTGCTTCCAAGCGCCCGGCATCACAAGCCAACCTCAACGCTTACACCGAGTTACCATTGGATCCATGCCATGCCTTGTGGTGTACAGTCATGTGTGCTTCTGCTGTCTGTCGTATCACGGTGGCATCTCTTGCGTCAGTTGAGCTGCTGAAACATGTGCTGTCACACTGCCACTTCATGCTGAACGGAAGGAAGAACATGCATCCATATATAGTCAAGGACCACACATCCATCATTCGAACTAGGACACACAAAAGGTATTCATACAACAGTCCTTCACAAGATCGAGCATCATAAGTGCTCGTTGCATCATGTCAATCTCACCTCCAATATCACCACTCATGCAGTATACACTACAAGAATCTGTTCCTCTAAACAACATCAGCCATGAACCCAATCCAGACTGGAAACACTGGTCATCAATCGACACAAGCTATGCCTCTCAACCAAGCAGAAACTCCTCGCCAAACACCCAACCACCAAGATCCCCAAACCCAACCCCCTCGATCCAAGACCACGAATCCCTCAATTCACCTTCACCCAAAAAGCAACCCTGGATCCAAGCACTCAAACCCTGGTATCCAGAACTCCTGAGCCTTGTTCTCGCAACCACAGTCCTCTGCATCGTAACCATTGGTCTGCAAGTTCTCAACAACAACCCGTTGAGTGCATGGACCCTTCCCATCTCGCTTAATGCAGCGGTATCTGCTCTCATCGTTGCGACCAAAGCTTGTGTTGTTTACAGTTCTGCATCCTGTCTTGGTCAACTCAAATGGCTGCATTTCTCTCACGCCACGACTGCGAGGTTTCTGTATGATATCAAGGTTTTTGACGAGGCGAGTAAAGGGCCTTTGGGTGCTGTTAAGCTCGTTTGCAGAGGCCGGTATGTTTCTCTTACAGCAGTGATGGCAGCAGTAATTGTGGCAACAGCAGTTTGCATGGAAGTATTCGGTCAGCAGGTTTTGGCGTACGAGGTCAGAAAAGTTGTTGTTGAGGGCCAAAAAGCTGCGTTTGCGGTGACGCAGCATTTGGCGGCGCAAGAGCAGTGGTATTTGGATTACACCATGATGAGCGAGTTGCAGAAGGTTTTGCTGGCTGCGATTTTCAGGGGCAAGCAAGAGTTGGGGTTTGAGTGTGGTGCTGCGGAGTGTACTTGGCCTGCCTCTGCTACTCTGGGCATCTGCTCTGATTGCAGGGATATAACAGATCTCAGCCAAGGCAGCTGTGAGGCAGATGCAAAGAACTTAGAGTGTTTGTATCAAGTCCCTGGGTTTGGGGAGTTGGGAGGAAGTGTTGATATAGGGGGACCTATGCCGTTGATCAACACTACGACTTTGGACGGTGTATACGATGCTACGCCCAGTTTCTACAATTTCTCGACTCTGGTGGTTGCCGAAAGCACGAATTGGACGGCGAAACTGACGAGTTGTGAGTTATCTTGGTGTGCGTGGACATACCAGAATGCCTCTTCCCAAGGCACAAACCTCAATCTTGGGACACCGCAGCAGTTTCCGCTGCAATTTACAGGGACGTGGGATAAAACCAACGAGACACTGAATCTGGACGACACACAAAGCGTGTGTGTGGCGATTGGCGATTACCCTGCTGGCCTAAACAATACCTTCACCATCAGCCAAGGCAAAGAATACTTTTTAAAGTATGCGGTAAGGCTGATTCTCAAAGCGGGATACCAAGGCGCAGATTTTTACACTCAACTCACTTTGGCGACTTCGTCGTTGGACTATACAGATACAGCAGCCATGTCGAGCAATCTGGCAGCCTTCGTAACCAATGCTCTGCGAACGCAGGATGGACTGCAAGCAACAGGTACCGCATGGCAGTCAGTTACCTTTATCAAAGTCCGTTGGGCATGGTTGATCCTTCCTGCTGTACTTGTTTTGGCAGCTGGGGTGTTGTTGTTTTTGACAATTGTCCAGAGTAAAAGACACGATACTGTTCTCTGGAAGACGTCGCTGTTGGCGTTTCTCTTCTGCTCAACACATGCATGGACGATGCCATGTGTCCGAGAAGACAAGGCTCGGTCGTTGAAAGCGATGGAAGCGGCTTCCAAGAAGATGGAAGCAAGATTGGAAAGAGACGACCAAGGTCGATATCAACTCGTTCAGATCTGAAGGTGGATGGATAGAGGGGATAGATGAATGGGCAGATGTCGATCGTCTGTGCACAAAATGCTTGCACAAAAGATGGTTCAAACGCCGAGCCGTCGCCGAGGACATGTGAAAACACGGGGAGACGCGGGGAAATGAAGCATCCATCGTCATCATCGACTCTATTGAGAGCATCTGATATTTAGGCCTAGCAGCACCCTAGATAGCCCTGTCCCTTGCCAATTCATTACCAGACAATACCCATACCATCCCCAAACAGACATTCAAGCATCTCCTAGCAGCAACCATGGGCTACGTAAGCCAAACCAATCGCCAATCATGAAACAGCACAAGACTAACCCTCGCGTGCTGCTTCAGAAATCACTAAAGGACACAGCCAAAGACAACCCCAGTCAACTCGGTGACCCAGTCTCGCTCAAGGCAGAGACGTCCAATACCGAGCCTACCGAGAAAGACCGCCCCAACAAGTCAGGCGATGGACGCAAGTCACTCAAAGACCTAGCACAGGAGAACCCAACCCAGCTAGGCGACCCCGTGTCGCTCAAAGCCGAGACCAGTAACACCGAGCCCACGGAAAACGACCGCGGCGCAAGCAAGGCACACCCAGAAAAGACGGGAAAGTCAAAGTTGTGAAAAGGTGTGGTAGACACATGTTGTATTTCATGCACTCTAGTGCTGGGCGCCGCGTCTTCGTCTGCCCTTGACTCTGCCTTCGTCTTCTACCTCTTCCTCTTCTTTGCCCTTTTGTAAGGGCGCGCTTAGGTTCCATTCTTCCATATCGTACCAATCTTCACCGTCGCTCATCTCGCCCATGTGACCCTCTGTCTTGCACCAGCGCCAGACGTCTTTTCTCATGCGGTCTGCTTTGAGTAAGCCCTCGAGCATTTGCTCTGACTCGCGAACGACTTGTTCCTGCTTTTGACAGTAGAGTAGTAATAGACGGCGTGTATCGTCTGCCTCATTGGCAGGAAGACCATAGTCTCGGTCTGGTAGTGCAGAGTCTGGAACGTGGAAGAAGCCGTGGATGGAGGGTATGGATGAAGGAGCGGGCGATGAAGAAGGGAAGTTGGGATCGGGAGTCGGTGATGTGCGAGCTTGACGCCTAGTCGTCATGGCATGTTGTATGGTTCCTTCGGGTGAGGCATCTGGCGACGGAAGAGTGTGGGAGGGATTTTGGTGGTCGACAGGATCTGTCTGAGAGCCATTCTGCTGCGGCGGCTCTGGTTGTGATTGTGTGTTGTTGTCGGGTCTGTAGTGATCTATGGCAGAGGTTTCGGGGGGCATGGTGGTGGACAGGTTGTCGTCGATGGGCGCGGCCGAGGGGTCTAGCAGCATGAGGTCGTGTTCGGATTCGAGCTTGCCAACGGGGATCCAATGGTCGTCACCACGCAACCTGAGCAAGAGCTGCTTGATGTGCCACAGTGTCTGTTTTTCGCGGTGCATGGCCTGGCGAGCGTTCTCTGCCATTTCGCTGATGGGCCTCGAGAGGAAGGGCACGGACAGAGAGGGGTGATGTGCGAGGTCGGCGGGCGAAGTCAAGGGCGCGAGTAGGTCTTCGAGCTTGGTGTCTGCCCATGGGTTGCCGTGTTGATCGGAGCTGTCTTGGTCGTCGGGGTCGTATTCGTCGTCGTCTATGAGGTCGCCGTCGTCGTCGAAGCGGAGGGGGTTCTCGTTCAGGATGTAGCGGTCGTAGCCAGCGTATTCGATGGGCTTCTTGTAGCTACGGCCATGGGTGGTGTCGAGACGGCCTTCGCGCACATTGCGGGCATTGCGCTTGAGCTTGTTGCCGCGGTTGGTGGGCTGGGCGATGGACGAGTCCGAGTCGGAGTCGTTGTCGCGGCGGCGCATGGCCAGCTTCATGGCGCGTATCGTCTCGGCGATGATAGTCTGCTGTGCCGCCATCTTGTCAGAGCTGGATAGGTGTGTTGGGTGTGGAAGAAGGGGTGAGTGAGAAGAAAGAGTAGCAAGATTGACTGGCAACCTCAAACTCTCCACTTTCGGCCTCTCCCCCAGCTTCAAGGCGCGTCATTTGCACGGGGCAGCTGCCCATAGCATCAACTTTCTACGCCCAATAATCTTGCTCAACCATGATTGCGCAGACATGGAGGCCTATCCCGAAGACTATGTCGCCCACAACCTGCCCTTCATCGCCCTAGCTGGTCTCCCGACCGCCGACTCGTCTACCGATGCTTCGACAGCGACGCCCACAAACCCCCAACAAGGCGGTGGCTTAAGAATTGTCGATAGCTCTCCTCCGCTCTCTGGCCCCCACGCCGATTCTATATTGGACGAATTCCTACGTGCCCATGGCGCCTCTCTGTCTTGGAGTGACCAGGCCTTGGCCGACAGGGCTGGCTTGATAGGCTTCAAATTGTCGAGTATCGGGAGGGTAGGTATGCCACCGATTACCTATACCCTATCACGTCCGTCATATTGACTGAACCCAGTCCTTTGTCTTCCCTCCCAGAAAGGCCGCCCCTCCGCCTATAGTGCCCTCACAGTCTCCTCCCGGAAGTCCCAATCCCTCTTCGTCCACCAGCCATGACCTCCACTCGCCTCTATCTCCGCTCTCCCCTTCGTCTCCCGTCTTTCCTGACGGCCTCATGACTCCCATGTGGCTGGCAAAACACCAATCTCGCATCCCCGCCGTCTATCTCTCCTTTCAGACTCTGCATCCGGATCCGAACAACGATGCCGCCTTGAAGAATCACATCAACGACACCAAGAATGCAATCGCCAAATCTGGTTTCAAGACGCGATATGCCGTCGTCCTCGTTTCAGACGATGCTGTCATTTCTCCCCTCGACTTTGAAGAACGCCTCGCCAACGTCAGGAGAGCAACCTCTCTCGATCCAAAGATTTCCTGCTTCCACTTTGATGTGTCAGACTCTCAGACCGATCTGTCGGGCTTTGTATCGAGTGTCTTGAGGGCCCTGCAGCCCGTCTGCATCGACTACTACAGGGACTTGACAAAACATTCGCGAAGGAAACGAGGTCGTCCTGCTCCCCCGCCTATAACTGCTGCAGCAAGTCGTGGCACATCGCAGATTCTGACCGTCAACGGCTGGAATGTCCGCTACGACTTCAAACTAGCCGTCTTTGCAGAATTTCGACAAGAGATGGATGTAGCCCAAAGGCATTATGAGTCTGCATTGGAAGAATTGTTTGGCCCTGAAGGAAGTCTTGAACATACACCAAGTTGGTCGGCTCGCTGGCAAGAAGCCCGACAACTTTGCGACATTATTGCTTTCCGTGTCTTGCGCTGTCAAATATGGAGGGGCATGACATCTGGTGCTGCCGAATCCTGGTACAACTACAAAGAGCGCATGCGAGATCTGATTGATCGTCGTGGAAAGGGTACCGACAACAGTTATGGCTGGGAAGCATGGGAAGCGCGTTGGGCCAAGATGATGGCCCAACTTATCGAAATGGCTGATTTGCCCGTCTTCAAATCTGTGGATCTGTCTGACCCTGAAGATCAGACCAATGGCCTTACTATATATGCCCCGGCGGAGAAGCTGTATTCGACTATGGAACGTATGATGCCATTTCACCTGCTGCACCATCCAGGATACTGGTGGCGACTGGCCTGCAAACATCTGATGGCACGAAAACGAAACGCAGAAGCCATTCCTCAAGAGGACAGAACACTTCCGAGCGAAACTACTGCGGCTCAGCTTGCGAGCCGGACCAGAACATACGATACCTACATGGTCCCTCAACCTCACGAAGAGGCACCTTTGTCTGGCCATAGCACTTACGATTACTTGCTGGACCTGCAAAGCCAAACCGAACGAGTGGAAAGTATCATGTCCAACAGAGGCCAGGTTAGAGCAGTCCAGCAAGTCAAGATCGATCTCGCGCGTGAGTTTTACAAGGCTGAGCGTTATGACGAAGTACTTCAGACTCTGCAGCCAGTGTGGGAGAACATGGCCTGGAGGCGCGAGAAGTGGTTCGACCTAGCAGTAGAGGTTCTAGAGTTGATCTTTGATTCTGCCGAAAAGACAGGTAACACCAAGCTTCTGGCTGAAAGCGCCTGGGAGCTTACATACCATCGTAAGTGCTGAAAGTTCAAATTCTTGACTTCTCTGACCCGCAGCAGCCCTCAAGTCTCGGAGGAACATCGACCTGTTGCAATGCTTATCGGGTGTCGATGGCAACGACGACCCTATGCACATTTTGTTAAATACCCAGTCAAGATTCTGTCCATGTAAGTCTTCGTGCCGTGGCTACCCTGAAAGTGAGCTGATCTCAAGATTCAGTCTCCATCACATTTTCATTCCTGTCAGGTGAAGGTTTCGTGGGAGATACTGCCGTTTGTCAAGTTGCAGTCATCTTTAACGGATCAGCACAACAAGACAATCTTACCTTGACAGAACTTCGTGTCCACTTCAGCACCAACATCAAAAGCTTGGTGATCAATAACTCCGAAGACATCGGCCAATCTTTGTCAACAGACTTGAAGGTTCAAGAGGAGCCTGACCCATCACACCCTATGGCAAAGAGTTTACTCACAAGTGCGAATCTGACATTCAAGCCTGGTCAACTTCGTGTCTTCAATCTGACGATACCACTTCGCGATCCGGATGCATTCGGTGCCACTGGTGCCTCGCTGGTGCTAAAGTCATCTAGCGCCACACTTGAACACGTCCTCAGCCATCCGACAGACATTAGTTCTTCAAACTGGTGGCTGCAAACCGGAGAAAAGCTTTTGAGAAAGCAAATTTCCAGGTCAGAGCCAAACACCATCCAAGTGTTGCCAAAACCACCGAAAGTTCAACTGCGCATCATGAATCTTAGGGAACAATACTTTACCGGCGAGAAAGTGTCTCTCGACATCCAGATCCTGAATGAGGAAGCAGAGGAAGTCAACGCCTATGTACGCGCCGAAGGACAAGATAGTGCAGAGGTCAGTCTGGAGCTTGCCTGGAAGGACAACAGTAATGAAGCCAACGATTTGGACTTGACCAACCTCCAAATTGGCAAGATATCAGCCAATGAGTCCAAGTCTCATGTCCTCGAATTCATGGCTCCGCTAGAACTTTCAGAATACACTCTGAAGTTGGAGATTAATTATCGTCTGGCCTCGGACCCAGAAACTCCTGTCATGAAGACATTGGAGTCAGTCATACCCTTCGTCAGCCCCTTCGAGGCCAACTATGACTTTGGCCCTCGTCTTCACACGGGACCTTATCCAGACTATTTCAGCCTACCAGATCTTTCCGAGGACAACGATGATCAGTCGAAACCAGCAAGGGGCATATCACAGAGATGGTGCCTGACCAGCCGCGTCGTATCTTTCTCAACCGAACCTCTACTAGTTGAGGCGACACGGCTAGTTGTCGACAGGGTCACCAGTAACGCTGTTTGTAGCGTTGAGGAGTCTTCCGAACCGCAGAAAGTCTCGCGAACCATGGCTCTGAAGGACATGATGGATGTTCCTCACATTCTGGAGGTACGCAAGCTGACGCTGGAGGATCGACGTCCTTCTGCATTGGAACTGTCTTTGGCAGTCACTTGGCGCAGAAACGATGCTAGCGAGCATGATACGACAACTACCATGCTTGCAGTCCCAAGCATGACTATTCCCTCGGCCGAGCCTAGAGTACTGTGTACGGCGACCATTCCTTCGAATACAGAAGACGAAGCCATCACTGTCTCTTACACGCTAGAAAATCCGTCGATGCACTTCTTGACATTCAATTTGACCATGGAGGCGAACGAATTGTTTGCTTTCAGCGGATCGAAGCACCGAGCTGTGAGCTTGACCCCGATGAGCCGCCTTCAAGTCGACTATAGGCTGTTTGTATATGATGTTGACGAGGACTCTCTCACCGAGCGCCAAGGCCAGAAGGGACATTGGGTCTGGCCAGCACTGCGAGTCGTGGATGCATACTTCCAAAAGACACTTAGAGTGCTGGATGCCGGGGATGGTGTGCAAAGTGATGATAGGGGAGGTGTGGGCATCTGGATCCCCGGATAGTGGCTGTTTCGAAAGTAGATGAGCTTCAATCTCGGAAACAAATACTATTAATGTAGCAGACGACTCTTTACGAGGCAATCTGCTCGTCTTCGGCTTCTTCGAATCAAGAGATCAGACCCCTATTCATATGTAGCAGAACAACAGAAGTTTACCTCGCTGTCACGGCAGCGTTTGTTTACGGAGTCCGAGCTCACTGCGGCTCCCTTGGCAAAGTTGGCGGTCCATTGAGCATGTATATACCTCATGTGACAGTTGGTAACGCGCTCGGTCGGGCGAATTTTGAGGTGTTTTGGTGATCATACAAGTCATAAAAGTGTCATATATAGCATTGAGTCGAAGGATGTGCTCCAGATAAGCGTGACACATTCGATTGTTGCAGCTTGTTGTAAACTTGTCCTCGTCTGCCGGCGTTGAGCTGCTGACGTACAGCAATATTGGGAATCGCTCGTCCTTGCGCCTCCGCACCACATTGACTCTCCTTCCTTGCATCTTGTCCCGTGTCCACCGTCTCATAACCCAGCCATCGACTTCGTCACTCTCGTCAGAAGTCTCGAATATCGCCGCTTCTCAATTGAGTGAGCTCTCCCGTCGACTTGCTCCACCCCGCCGCTCGACTGACCTGTTGTGTGGTAGCCATCTATCAACATGGAGCCCTGGCAATCGTGGGCAGTCGCCCTCATCGGTGCTGCCGCCGTCTACTACTACTACTTCCAGCACGGCAAGCCCGTCGCCAACAGGACTCGCTCCGCCTCCGTCTCGGACTTTGTCGCTCCCCAACCCAAAGCCGCTCGCCGACGAGACTCGACCAAGCCGAAGCCCAAGTCCGAAGTCACCAAGGCTACCGGCGTCACTCTTCCTGAGCTGAGCGTCCAGAGCGGCGACGACAGCACCGCCAAGGTCTCTGATGGCTCCAAGAAGCGCAAGGCTGGCAAGAAGCAGGCCGCCGCACCCGCTCCCTCGCTCACACCCGCTCCCCCAGCCAAGCGCCAGGAGGTTGACGACGATGTCGCCCAAGAGGAGGATAACAAGGCCTGGGCTCAGCAGCTCGCCAGCCTCAAGAAGGGTACCAGCCTTGCCCCCCCTGCTCGCACCGACTCGCGCAACAGAACAGTGAAGCAGTCTTCTAAGACCTTCTCTTCTGCCTCGTCCAACGCTGCCGATGCTGATGACGACCTTACTCCTTCCATGTCTCCCTCTTTGGCCGCCGGTGACGTTTCAGACATGCTCGAGCCCGCCGCTGATGGCCCATCGGTCCTCCGTCTGACCGGATCCACCAAGTCCACCAAGGCCAACCAGCCTCGCCAAACACAAGTACAGGAGCAGGAGACGAAGAAACAGAGACAAAACCGCAAGAAGGTCGAGGAACGTAGACTTCAGAGAGAGGCCGAAGAGAAGGAGCGTCAGACTCTGCTCGAAACCCAACGCCGTACTGCCCGCGAAGCTCGTGGAGAGCCCGCAAAGAACGGCATTCCCGTCTCCAAGCCTCCAACCAGCAGCGCATGGGCTGCTGATGTTGCCAACCGTGTCACCCAGGCTCCTACCGTGGCCGTCTCGAGTGAGAGCGCTCCCCTGCTCGACACTTTCGAGTCTAGCAACGGAGCTTCCGAGGAGGACCAGCTGAGACTGGCCAAGCAGATCAGCCAAGACGACTCGGGCTGGAACACCGTGCCCAAGGGCAAGAAGCAGCAGAAGAAGAAGGGTCCCGTTGTCGGTTCTGAAGACTCAAACACTAGCGATGCTGGCTCGGTGGTCAACGCACCAATTGAGAAGGCCGCGCCCTTGCCCAAGGTCACCGCACCTGCACCCAAGCCCGTGGCCGCCTCGAACGGATTCTCGTCTCTCTACGACTCCGGCTACGATGCAGGCAGCCACCCTGATGATTCTCAGTGGGCTGCTTGATCTGTTCAATGTCACGAAACTTGGGTCACAGCGCCTTTGTGCAGCCGCATGGACAGAGGAGTGCTTTTCAATGTCTTTCTTCTAATACAGACACTGGTCGACAGAGAGACAGAAGTCGAAGGGTCGAGGCAGAATGCCAGCGTATTTTGTGTTTTTGGTTTCACGCAAGGGTATTCCCACAGGGCATCTCGAGGGGGTTGTTACGATTTTCTGCTTACAATCGACTTTTCTTCAAAAGGCTGCAAAAAAACACACAAGACAAAGAGATGCGACTGGTCTGAGAACAGGCGTTCAAAGGGTCCTTCGTGTTCCTGCCGGTTTATTCTTGTAACTTCGATGTATCCAAAATGAAATGCTTTGCTTTCTATATCTATATTTATCAGATGTGCGGTTTCGATGATGGCATTGTGGAGTATGGGCGTAAAGCTTGATGGACTGTTGAAGGTGCCGAGGAACGAGGACAGTATGCGTCAGGGCTGTATACAGCACAGTAGGGAGAGGATTACAGAGAGGGAGTGATTACAGTTGTGGCTAGAACAGCCATGGGGCCAGGTACAAGTACAATGGAGGGGTGTATCTATTGTAGGCCCTGAACGGCGGGCTCATCAAACAAAGAGCGAGGCCCAAAAAGGGAGACTTGGACGTTTGGCTGCGACAAGCTTCGATTTGCTGACAAGTGGTCTATTCTTCCCCACGTCTCTCTAGCCTCTCTACTACTAGACCTCGCGTCCACGCCCGACCAGAGTCTCCCCCCTTACACCATTCTTCCACAGCAAACCATGGCCCAGATCAGAGGGACGGCAGGATACCACTTGGGCTCGCAGCCTTCGTTTGGCGGTCCCGGACGACCAGATGCCACCAACGACCCCAGCCCGCTGGACGCCATCCGCGAACAGACCAGCAAGATTGAAGACTGGCTCGACACCTTGTCGCATCCCGTCAAGCCGTGAGTGCTTGTTTCTCGCGCCCTCGCCCTCGCCCGACTGACCGCGCTCCAGCTACATCCCCGCCATTGGCCGCTTCCTCATCGTCGTGACCTTCCTCGAGGATGCCCTGCGCATCATCACCCAATGGAGCGACCAGCTCACCTACCTGCACGACTACAGACACAGTACGTTGCCTCCGCCGCTCCGTCCAAGGAGCCCCAACTAACACGCCTCGCCAGTCCCCTCCGGCCTCACCCACCTGTTCCTCATCGCCAACGTCATCGCCATGAGCGTCTCGTCCTTTATGATCATCGTCCGCAAGCACAGCGAATACGCCGTCATGGGCCTCTTCGGCGTCGTCATCACCCAGGCCCTCGGCTACGGCCTCATCTTCGACCTCAACTTCTTCCTGCGTAACCTGTCGGTCATGGGGGGTCTGCTGATGGTCCTGTCCGACAGCTGGGTGCGCAAGCGCTTCGCCCCCGCCGGCCTCCCCACCCTCGACGAAAAGGACCGCAAGATGTATTTCCAGCTTGCCGGCCGCGTCTTGCTCATCTTCCTGTTTGTGGGCTTCGTCTTCGCTGGCGAGTGGAGCTTTGGAAGGGTCGTGGTTATTCTGCTGGGTGCTGTTGCTTGTGTCATGGTTGTTGTTGGCTTCAAGGCAAAGTGGAGTGCCGTCATGCTTGTCGTCATTCTCAGTGTCTTTAACCTGCTCGTCAACAACTTCTGGACTGTAAGTTTTGGCCATTTCTTTTGTTTCTTAATGCTTGACGTTTGGCT
Source organism: Aureobasidium sp. EXF-10728 (assembly GCA_023848605.1). Classification (NCBI taxonomy): domain Eukaryota; kingdom Fungi; phylum Ascomycota; class Dothideomycetes; order Dothideales; family Saccotheciaceae; genus Aureobasidium; species Aureobasidium sp. EXF-10728. The sequence goes on along the minus strand of SWBG01000018.1, from coordinate 303,162 downwards.
AATACTTCTCCAACAGCTGCACCACAATCACCCCCACAAGGACTTTGCTAAGTACGATTTCTTCCAAATCCTCTCGATTGTCGGTGGTCTCTTGCTCTTGGTCAACATGGGCCCCGGCCAGTTCAGCGTCGACGAGAAGAAGAAGGTTTACTAGACAAAGAGAGACGGGGGTCAAAGCCTCGGCAACGGACCAAATTCAGAATATCCAAAAACAACAGCAGCATACGAGTTTTGTTCGTCTGTTTGTCTAGTATGCAAGGAAAACAGCATAACCTTTTTCATATGCCCTCTGTAGGAAGAAGAACTCGAGACGCATTTGAAGGGTGGAGCCTGAGCTCCTCGAAACGTTAGAAAGAGGGACTCAAGATCTCCTCGAAGAAAATGTTATTCTTTTTTGCCAACTTATTTTTTTCTTCTTGCTCCTCTTCTAGTCATGTCTACCTCGACTCCTGCGGCAGTCTCGAAACATAGGTAGGAGCGAGCACACACAATTTTCTCCATGTGCCAGTGAATGTACCACATACTAACTTTGGAAATGTACAACGATGTTCACGGACGCGATTATTTCATCAAAAGGTCGACATGTCATATTTTCTGTAGCCAATTTCCCAAACACGAAAGTATCTCATGCCTTTTTATAGTTTCAAAGGCGGCTTTGTGTTGCTCTGAGAGCAGTAAAGGGATAGGTGTTTACACATGATCATGACATTTGAAGAAGTCTTGAGAGGGGCTGGGTAGGTTTACTTGTCTTGTCGTATTACTCTTTTTCTACATTTTGTGACGCTGATTCCTTTGTCTTTGCCTTCTTTCTCCGTGATCACCACCACCTCTTGAACCATCTTCCTTCATCAGTCATTCATGTGCATGTCCACCATTACCGCATCTCGTTCATCTCCCTTGAAACCAGGAGCGAGAAAGGGTATCTGTTCCTCAAATCCCCTCTCTACCAGCCCAACTAGTACTCGGACCCTTCCAAACCCTAACACCCACCCCACCAACCCTCCAACCCCAAACCCCTCTCGCACCCTTTCCCGACGGCACAATCCACTCGCCCAACCCATGCATATTCACCTCACCCATCCCTTGCTTACCCCACTGGCCAAAGTCATTAGGGTCCTGTGTGCCTTTACCGACAAGACTGATGTCAGGGTCACTGGCCTCCCAGGTCTCGACTGGACGCACGGCGGCGCTGTCGAGGGGGTTATGGCCGGCCTCGGTGGCGAGGAGGGCAGAGGACAAGTAAGACGGGTTGAGGGCGCTGATGATGTGGCGGCGTAGGGACAATTGCATGGGTCCTTGGATGGTGATGAAGTGCAGGGGTTGCTCGCGGGTGGCAAACATGTCGATGATGGCGGGCACAATGGCTTTTTCGTAGATGTGCATGTTGATTTTGTGGGAAGGGACTTTTTTGGTCGTGTATGAGGGGTCCTTTCCAGATGTTTCGGCGGCGGGGGTGGGGAGGGGAGGTGGCATGAAGTCGGCGTTGGCGAGGGAGTTCATGCTCGAGCGAGTGAACTTGGGTTTCTTTGCAACACCTTCACTGATGCCGTTGAGGACTGGAGCCGAGTTGTAAGGGCCCAAGTCGGCGTCGATACCCTTGCCTTTGCCTTTGACGGGAAGGGGCACTTCTTCTTGGATGGTGATTTCGGGCTTGACATAGTTGTGGCGAGTGAAGAGGTTGGTGCCCTTGATGTAGATGCTGAGATGAATGACATTCTTGCAAAGAGGTGCAAAGGTTGCCAGAAACAGACACCTGAGAGGAAGACGCGGTTAGTCAGATCTTATGTGCGCAGAACACAACACTGTCACTTACCAGCTATCATCTTCCCAGTCGCCAAAGTCGGTCGAGTCGATGACCAGCTTGAGGTGGTTGGTCTTGAGGAAGTCGTCGGGGCCATCGGTTGCAATTTGTTCCATAAAGTCCCAAATGGTGTCCATGCTAACTTCGAGCTGTAATACGTCCTCGCCATAGTCAGGCTCAGGGGCTAGAATGTGTCTCATGTCTTCGAGAGGGTTGCTGGAGCGAGGAGGCGAGGGTGTTGAGTGTGCGCCGGCGCTGATGGTCGAGCTTGAGCAGCGTCTCTGTCTCATCTGGTTGTAGACCAGCTTCCATGCTTCATCCACCATGTTGGGCCAAGATATACGCGAAGCGGACGCGTACTTTGTGGTCGGTTCTCGCGTAGAGTGAGGTAAACAAGTTACTAGAATTCCGTGCGGCGCCTACAAACCTGTGTGGACTGCCTTCCAAGCATTGTGTGTATAGCCTCTGGCGCATCGCGCTCAGTGCTCGCGCTCAGTGCTTCCTCTCGTACGCTCTCCACCAGAGGGCCATGTTGGCCGCCACTATCAAATCCAACATCTTGATGCCTTCATCCTCGATGATCAGCTTTCCGAGTTTGGCCTGCTTCCCCTGAAAACCACCTCCGGCACGCTCCTGTCCGAGAGAAAGATCAATGTTACCATGTTCGTCCAGGAATCTTTCCATGCCAGGAGAAAGAGGACCGTCGGTAAACTCTTCCGAGGTCGAATGCCTATGCATGGCCGGCCTCGAGATTACTGATGATCTCTTTGCTCCAGAATCAGTAGAAGCAATACTTCTAGTAGTGCTGCCTGTTGGAAGGTTAAAGCGCAGCTCACTAACTTCTGATGCAGTGCTCGAAGGATTCTCGAGGACATGTTTGCACTGCGGAACATTAGCACACCACCTTGTACCAGATTCAACAAAGACTTACCTTCAACGATCTGCCGGCCGCACCAGTCGAGAACTCGCATTTTCCGCCCCATGGACTGCGGAAGGTGTAGCCTTTACTCCTCCTATCGACCAGAGCTTTTGGCGCCGCTTGCAAACTCTGTCGATTCAACTGCAAAGAAGGATGTTGAGTTTGCTGCTCACAATTCCAGGACGGAGTCTTGCGATGGCCATATGAGTGGTCCGCAAACCTTGATCCATCCATGTAGAGTCTTCGGCGAAACGTGTTATCATGGTCTGAAGACAGGTTTGGTGAGAGCGAAGCCAGATCAGCACTTCCCCGGGAGACTGGCCTGCTGTGGTCGGATTGCAGAAACTTTGAGTATCCAGGATTGTAGATTTCAATAAACAGGGGAGCTCCTGCCTTCTTGGTTTTGATGGAGCCATCCCCTCCCAGCACGGAAGATACGTCATGGACTGGCGGATCACGAATCTTTGCTACGTTCCACTGGAAGCCTGATGACGGATCTCGACGGATAAGGGTCAGCGAGACACAGCGCTCATCTTCTTCGGGCGTCGAAGGGCCCTCGTAGGATGACCGACTGGCGCCCTCTGTAGCGTAAGAGCTCCGGGAACTCATAGAAGGCCGGCCAGAAACGACATTTGGGTCCAAGAACTGGTTACTGAGCGGTCGCCTGGGAAAGGATGGTCTGCTGTCAGAATGCTCATTCACGGTGAACTGGCCATGTTGGCTCTGAGGACTTCTCATAGATGGTCGCGGCGGAATATGTGGGAGGTCCAGACTTTGACGGACGGGCTTACGCTGGGGCACTCCAAGCTGCTGCTTGGTGTCGAAAACAGCACTCCTTTGTCGCGGGGAACCATCTGCAGGAGAAGCAGGAGGCGTTGGTAGTGGTTTACGACTGATTGTTGACTGGGTAGGAGCATCCGGCACAATTACTTCTTCGGGTAATTCGAGCAGGTCGTCCTCTGGAATATCGATGTGCAAGAAGTACAAGGAGCTCTGAACATCTTCGGCACTAACGACCTTTTCCCGTGGTTTCAGAGGGGTCAGAAAGACATCTGGATCCTGGTCAGCATCGGACCTTCATTCAATTCAGCGAAATTCATACCTTTGCTGCCGGGTACTCTGACAATATACAGAGTCAACGGAGCGTGTGGAAGCTGAGTTGGGTTTCTTGGGTACACCGGCGGATCGGAGGCAATCGTTGTCAAAAGAGCCAGAGATCTGGCTTCGATTGCAGATGCCATGAGTGCAAGGGATAGCACACGAGTAGCTGCAAAGTTGCAAAAAGTATAGCCAGGCAGAGAAGGTATAAGTTATCCAAGTGGTAGCGATTCAGGCAGGCACTTTGCAGCAAACGTCTGCTGTCGTCAGAATGTGGCTGAGCCAGGCGGCGAGTCAATCAAATCGTGCAAGAGTACAAGTAGAACAAACTGGCCGGCCAGTCATGCCTTAAGGGGAGTCATAGAGTGCGATCAGGACAAAATTTAATAGGTGGCAGGGGATCACGAAATGCAGGCTGGCTCCTGTTTACTTTGGAAGCGCTGCAGCCGACAATGCCGAGATGTTTTCGGCTGTCTCGACAACGACGGCGCCGACACGAAGTGTAAGAGGCGGCTGACGGTGGTTTGCGACAATCAGTGCATATCACGCGAGTGCATACCATGTAGAGGTAACACTTTAGATGAGGATGCAAGAGGGACGACGAAATGACTATATTTGACGTGTAACGGTGTCTAGGTGAGTTGCATAAACGAGGGCGCGTAGCACAAGTGCAAAGCACAAGCTGGTCTGGTCCGTGCTGCATCATCATCGACGCCTTCGACCTTGGAGCTATTCGTACTCACTGTCACGCCTTCTATCACCACCCAGCTCGCCTCAATCGTCGCAACCATGTCGGACCCCCGGGATATGTGGAAGAACCTGCAGAAGAGCTTGGAGCAAGCCCAGAGGTCGGGAAGAAAGTGCGCAACCCTCTCTTTTTAGTTGTATCTTGGAACGCGAGAGCTGAGACGAGGCAAATGTACAGATTCGGAGCCGGCGGCCCTACACCCAACCCCAAGGGCGCTCTCGGTGGTATCGCTGTCATCGCCCTCGGCCTGGGCGGTGTCTACCTCTTCAACAACGCCCTCTTCAACGTCGACGGTGGTTGCCGCGCCGTCAAGTACAGCCGTGTCGGTGGTGTCAAGGCCGACATCTACCCTGAGGGAACCCACATCAAGATCCCATGGGTTGAGACTCCCATCGTCTACGATGTCCGCGCAAAGCCTCGCAATGTCGCCTCCCTCACCGGTACCAAGGACTTGCAGATGGTCAACATTACCTGCCGTGTCCTGTCCAGACCCCGCGTCGATGCCCTGCCTCAGATCTACCGTACCCTCGGAACCGACTACGACGAGCGTGTCCTTCCCAGCATCGTCAACGAGGTCCTCAAGAGTGTTGTTGCCCAGTTCAATGCCTCGCAGTTGATCACCCAGAGAGAGAATGTCTCGAGACTCGTCCGCGACCACCTCGTCAAGCGCGCTGCCAGATTCAACATTATGCTCGACGATGTCTCATTAACAGTACGATCTTGTATGCTCTGACCTAGTATTCGCTCCAGCTAACACGTTCCCCCAGCACCTCGCCTTCTCGCCCGAGTTCACCGCCGCAGTCGAAGCCAAGCAGGTCGCCCAACAAGAGGCCCAGCGTGCCGCCTTTGTCGTCGACAAGGCCCGCCAGGAGAAGCAAGCCATGATTGTCCGCGCCCAGGGTGAAGCCCGCTCCGCCGAGCTGATCGGTGACGCCATCAAGAAGAGCCGCAGTTACATTGAGCTGCGCGAATTCGAGAATGCCAGAAACGTCGCCTCCATCTTGGAGAAGAGCAACAACAAGGTCTACCTCGACACCCAAGGTCTGGGTCTCAACGTCAACGCCCTCGGCCACGACAGATCTCTGAACAAGTAAAAATGTTCTTGTTCTGGTTCACTGCTCTTTCTCTCTCTTCTCTCTTCCTTGTTTTTACCAACAAAACAACGATTTTCATCGGCATTGGTTAGCGTAAGATACTCTGAACGGCGTTTTTATGGCTGGCTGCTTTCCCCCAAACTTGTACAAAATAAGAATTCGAACTACCCTTTTCTACTCCTTCAGTGTGTCAAACACAAAAAGCACTCTGCTCTCATTAAACAAGTGTGTATTATAGCGATCGTACTCTACGTCTCTGCATAATAAGAGGAAACAGAATACCCAAAAACGCTTCTCGTCAACAATCTTGTCCTCTACATCCCACCACTCCCCTGCGTCACGCGATCAAGATTGAACGCAGCACTCACCAACGCCAGATGCGAAAACGCCTGCGGCGTATTCCCAAGCTGCTCCCCACTCCTCGCAATCTCCTCGGAAAACATATTCAAATGATTCGAAAAGCTCAACATGTTTTCAAAGATATTGATGGCCTTGATCAAGTACTTTTTGTCATAGGCGCCGGCACGGGTAAGTGCTTCCACGAGCCAAAACGTGCACATTGAGAATGCACCTTCGCGGCCTCCGACGCCGTCGTCGGATTTTAGGGTGTTGTAGCGGTAGACCAGGCCCGTGGAGGTGAGACCGCCTTTTTCGGGGGCGAGAAGGATTTGTTCGAGGGTGGAGGTGAAGCGGGGGTCGTTGGGTGCGATGAAGAAGACCAAGGGTGCGATGAGGACTGCAGAATCTAGGACCTCGTTGCTCTCGTAGCTTTGGATGAAGCATTTCATGTCGTGGTTGTAGCCCTTTTCCATCACGTCGTCGTAGATTTGGTCGCGGGTTTCGAGCCACTTCATTCTGTTTGGGCAGGGGAAACAGCGTTTATCTGCTAGTCTGAGTGCTCGGTCGATGGCGACCCAGAGCATAATCTTCGAGTATGTGTAGTTCATGGGTGCGGATCTGACTTCCCAGATTGACATGTCTGTCTCTTTCCAAATCCCGCATACGTAATCGGTGAGTTTGCGGACTGCGACCCAGAGGTCGTAGCTCACGGGTTTGCCGTACTTGTTGTAGAGGTAGATGGAATCCATCATTTCTCCGTAAATGTCTAGTTGCTTGTGGAACGCTGCGCCGTTGCCGATGCGCACGGGTTTGCTGTCTAGGTATCCGGACAAGTGCGAGAGTTCAATCTCGGGCAAGTCGGTGCTGCCGCGGATGGAAAACATGATGGGCAGACCACCGTCAGGTTTGCGGGAATCGATGAGGCGAGCAGACAAGAAGTTCATATATGCTTCTGCTTCTTCGGTGAAGCCCATACGCAGCAAGATGTAGATTGTAAAGGACGAATCTCTGACCCAGGAGAATCTGTAGTCCCAGTTCCTGCCGCCGCCAAAGTCTTCGGGGAGGGAAAAGGTTGGTGCGGCGACGATGGCTCCGGTGGGCTCGAAGGTGAGCATCTTTAGAATCATCAGACTTCTGCTGACCACTTCTCTCCAGCGTCCCTTGTACTTTGATTTGGAGATCCAGTTGAACCAGTACGTTGAAGTGTCCTGTTGGATCTGGTCAAGGAGAGCAGTTGAGATGGATTCTTTGTTGTCCTCTTCGAGATCCCTCAATACGAAGGAGACGGATTGGCCTTCCTGAAGTTTGACGCATGCAGTAACGCCCTCGCCTAGGGAACAGCCTTCAATATGTTTCTTGGAAAACGAAAGCTCTGGACAAGGCGCATCATCGCCACAGTCAATGGTGGCCACAAGCTCAAGAGACAGCTTCTCAGAGCGGAAGTGCACTATCCGCTGTGCTTCATCGTCGGACTTGACAATCTCAGTAGTGTGAGAATCCTGGGCATAGTTGAAAGCAGGAAACACCTCGACATTGACATCAGTGGCACCTCTGATGCACTCGGCCCTGCGGACCAGCCACTTTTTGAGTCCGGTGCGAGGGTCGACAATGCTGCCTCGTCCAGCAGTAGGACCAAGCTTATCCATTCTGAGTGGACGGGGGAAGAAGTCGGTAAGAGTCAAAACACCGTCGTCATGCATATATCTGGTTGAGAGAATGTTGTTACTGGGTAGATATTGCTGCTTGGTTGTGATCTTTAGACCAGGAGGAGGACCGATGTTGAAATGACCACCCTTGTTCTTGTCGAGCATGCGGCAGAAAACAGATGGTGAATCAAAGTCAGGCCTACGGAGCTTGTTAATTCATCCTCGTCAAGAGTGTAAGTGGTTTGCCATGTTCCTACCAGCACATCATGTCGATTCCTCCATCGATTGCCTTTGATGATCAGTAAGTTGCATTCGGGTACAGAGGTTAGGACTACATACCACTAGAGCACTGGTGTGCATGTTGCCTATCAACCCATATTGCTCAATCTGAGCTGTGTTAGCAGCTATCATGCACTACTATGACTACAGTTGCTCACTGGCATGTAGCCTGTGCTCCTTCGCAGGCCAGTGGGATCAGAGATTTGTTCTGCCATTGCGATTGAGACTTTGCAGGTTGAAGGTGTCGACAAATGAGGCAAGGTAGCTAGCTGACAAGTCCCTTGCTTTGTGGTACTTGTATGCAACAAGTCTGGGGTACGAGCAGGAGATGAAGTAGGTATCAAAGTCACGGCGGAATATGTCGGCTTACAAAGTACAACGTCACTGGTCATCAAAACACATGGCTATTGATCTACCGGCCCAATCGTCATGCGGAACGGATTACCCGGGAGCATTTGGAGATGAGCTTCACCATCCAACTTATCGATTCTTTGAGACTACACGTAGCATCATCCGGAGAGGAATACAACCTCTGACCAGGCATTGGCCCTTTGTAAGCAAGGTCCACCTTCTCTGCCATCTAGACATCAGCACGAGACACGAAGCCGTCAGCGGTGGTGCCGGCTTCTTCGGGAGTCGCGACTTGACGCCGCCAACCCGGGGCACAAGAGCGGGCCGAGCCGCTTTATACAATTGCGACTGCAACGGCGAGCAAACCATCTCGCAGGCAAACATCAATCGCTTTCGACATTACCCACTCGTAGACGAGTCGCCATATCTACTGGAACGTACACAGCTGAGGTGCGCATCCAAGACGACTCTCCCGTTCATGCTATGCCAACCGCACACCTTGCGTCTGCGTGACAGCCGACACAGCCTACACCACATCTTTCAACATGCCGTGACATATCCTCAACAACGACTTCGCTATCAGAGTCATGTGCCTGGGGATACTGCCAGCGACCACGAAGCTGCGCGATTGAAGGCCCTGGAAGCTGCACGCTTGAAAGCTCTGGAACGCCTCGATCAACACATCACCCCGGACGACTTGTCGGCCACCCTCGAAGCTCATCGAGCTTCCAACCGCACCTCCATCATCCGTAGAGTCCGTACAGGCACCGACCCTGATGTCGAGCGCCCTTCGTTCCTAGACAGCCAAATACCCATCAGAAGAATACGCCCAGCACAGACTCATAGGACGCCGTTGAAAGAAAATGCAGACAAGTCCGCTCGGGCAACATTCAACAGGATCATCAAAGAATCTTCCGACAGGGTAGACCCTGTCGCTGTGTTCCAGCTGAAGTCCTTGAATCGAGCTACCGAAATTGCGGAGAGAGAGAAAGCGGACGAGTTGCGGCGGGAAAACAACGCCGTCCAGTATTCAGCATGGCGTGATTTTCTCGCCAAACACGAGTATCTCGCAGAACCCGTGCCCGAATACAACTTCGAAGACCGTGCTGCTTTCTTCGGAGTGCTACGTAGAGTCTACGCTGTCCTCCGCGCAGAACAGGCTAGGCAATCAACTACACAAGCCGTCTACGCTCTTGCCGATACAAATTTCCTGGAATACGAGAGCTTTCCTCGGCCCATCATTGCTGGTCTGAAAGGCTATCATCGCCCCTTGGCATGGTCTCGACGACCACCACATAGTAACCATACTTATAAACAGTGGCTCGATACCGAAGTCCTAGCATTCGCCGAGTGGATGGACATGACTCCGGCAGAGAACGCCGCGAGAGAGAAGCTATCCGACATCCTGATCGACCTGGTCAAACAAGCAGATCCAGGTCTCCAGGCCGAGAAATTCGGCTCTCAATCAACGGGCCTCACAATGCCAAACTCGGACATTGACATCCGTGTAGTTGATCCCACGCTTGACACCTCTCCGGTTCCGAGCGATCTGGATAGAGACGCCAAAGCAGCCTTTGCAGCAGAGCGGTCGGCAACGCGCAAACGAACAATGATCTCTCATCTCCGCACCGTCCAGTCCATAATAAACCAACACGAAGACTTTGCCGATGCCGAATTAAACGAAGCGGCCTTTTTCCCTCTCATCAAAGCCGTACACAAACCCACAGGCCTCAAAATCCAAGTTGTTTCTACAAGAGACGTACACGCCTCTCAAGAAGCCACCAAAAAATACCTCGCCGAGTTCCCGCAACTGAAACCAACCTTTTTGGTCTTGAAGACTGCTTTGAACCTGCGCAATCTTTCAGATCCATGGACTGGCGGCGTTGGCTCGTACACCTTGTTCATGATGTGCGTGGCAGCCCTCAAACACCAGGCTCAATCAAAGGAGCCTACGCTATCCAAACCCGGCGCCAGCTTCATCCACGTCCTCGACTTTTGGAGCAGATTCGACACCAAGTTCTTCGCCTTGAGCGTCGAGCCCTTCGCCATATTCCAAAAGAAGTCAACGTTTAGCCGGGCGGAGAGGGAAGCCAGAATAACAGATCCGGTATGCCTTGACACCTCGCCCTATACTTTCCAGCATCGTAACTAACAGGATACAGTCCCTCTGGGCCCGCCACCGCATCGCCACACCCCTCGCCTACAAACCCTTCATGCTGCACCTCCAAGACCCCGCAAACCCCTACAACGACCTCGGCCGCAGCGCCACCGCCATCAAAGACGTCCAAGCCACTTTCAAAAAACTCTTTGATGATTTGACCTGGGACCTGCAGGACCCTAAGAGAAAAGAGGACGAGGCGAATTTGCTCAAGGATGTGGTGGGGAATAGTGAGAGGTTCTTTGATGAAATGAGGGTTCCGGTGGATTTGTGGGGGGAGCAGTGGGTTGAGGAGATGGAGGGTAGGCAGAAGGCAGAGTTGCAAGGGTTGGGAGAGGAGGGGGTTGAGGAGGGTGGTTCTGTGGATGTTTCTGAGGATGCTTCTGTGGATGTTACTAAGGAGGCTCATGTCACGCAGACACAGAATTGAATCCACCATATGTATCATAGAACGAAGATTTGGGAATGTATGAACATGTACGAGAAAAACAGGACAGAAAAAGACAGCAATGTGTTCGTTATCATGTGGAATTTCCGTATGTTGTGTTTTACCAGTCTATCTGACTTTCTGAAAGTGAAAAACCGATGCGCCATAACACTCCATCGCATGTGTCTGGCGAGTAGAAAAGCAAGGCTGAGCCGAGAGTCGTGCATGCGTGTTGAAGCAGTGGGTCTTTGCGTTTGCGCCTGAGCGAGCGGTAGCAGCCAGCCGCCCTCCTTGAGGAAAAGAGATATGGCCTATGTTTACCGCGCGCTCGACTCGTCAACAAAAAAAGAATCCCACATCATCCCCAGAAATCCATCCGTCGTTGAAATAATGCCTCTGCACGCTAAGGAAAACAGAATAACCTCGGATGCACTCGTTCGGCCATTGGTTGCGCCTTATGGTAGGCTTTGCTGCTAGACTTTTTAGATGGCGTACTTTCTTGTCCACTCTCTGGCCGTAGCCTCGTAGCGCGAGCGGTCAGTCTTGTAGACGTGTGCGATCTCGGGAACGAGCGGGTCGTCAGGGTTGGGGTCGGTCAACATGGAGCAGATGGAGAGCAGAACTGCGGGGTAGTGTTAGTCACAGATGTGGATCCGTGAACATTTTGTGCTAGGTATTGGGTCCAAGCAGGGATCAGGCAGATGCACAGCTACATACCTTTTGAGATAGTCAGAGCAGGGCTCCATTGGTCTCTGAGAATGTCCAGACAGATGCTGCCGTTGCTGTTGATGTTGGGGTGGTAGATGCGGGTGGTGAAGTTGACCTTGGGAGGCTTGAAGGGGTAGTCTGTGGGAAAGTGGATGGCGAGGAAGAAGACACCACCCGAGTATGGGGAGTCACCCTGGGAGTTCGTCAGCCATGCTGTCGTCAGGCTTGTCGTGGAAGTGGCGACGGCGGGGTTGTTCGGCCGTCGACAGCTCAAGCAGGAAAACGAGGACTTACGGGACCCATGATGGTGGCTTGCCAGTGGAACTGTAGGCAAAGAGAGTTAGAGCGAGTTCTGTTTCGGAGTGGTCGAGTGGCCACGAGGCAGGCGCTCAATTTTGAGGCGGAGTTTTCAGGGACGTACCAGGTCATCTCCGATGGGGCCGGCAGAGCAGGATGAGGGAGGGTCACTGCATGACTGTCAGTGTCTGTTCTTGCAAAATCGAGACTTGGTGAAGCGGTCGATGGACCATCATCAAGGTGGGGGAGGGGAAGGACAGAGGGGCGCTGCCACGTACCGGCCGAGATCGGTCAACTCCTTGTTAATTCTCTTAAGCGCCATGGTGTGCGGTGGTTGTGTGTGGAAGGTCGAGACAGATGATGGACGCAGCCTCCGAGGTGGTTGCGTTGGTGGTCGGGTTTGTGGTATGCGGAGCGAGGAGTCGTCGCAGATGTGTGAGCGAAAAGGACGGAGTCTGTCTGGCAAGCGTTTAGATTGATTGGCCTCAGCACGGCCGATGCGTCATTGCCGACTCACCGACGCCCGCAACACAACAAAGATGAGCGGCTTGTTTCTTCTTTCACTGTCACTGTCGTTTCACTTGTCTGTTGGGAAACACATTCAGGCCAAGGCCTTGATTCGTAGACTTCTATTTATGAAGCCTCCAGGCGCCGTAGAAGTGCTTGACAGAAGCTGTCGAATCGTCACGCGCCACTCTTTGCACTTGCTTCGGCTTGCGGCCCAAAGTCTTCATCCATCAAGACACAGCCTCTGTGCGTGCATGCATTTGACACTACAAACGACCTGTCGAGGTCGATCATACTGCACGGCATCACGCGTTCTATTCTTGCAGTCATCTTCATGCGGATGTCCTTCCCGAATGGGCCGTGTATCTTGTACAATGTTTGTTTTGTGTGCTCTGTTTCGGCTATCTTACACAACATGAGAGCATCCGTCAACCTGTCGACCGGATACAGCGCCTGACCCTTCACCAGGTATGTCCATTTAGCAGAAAGCTTGAAGACCGGTGATTGCACGGCCAAGAATAAGAGCTGGTCATGTGTCAGTACGTCCTGGTCGAGTAGGTCTTGTCTAAACTTACCATGAATGTCACTCTGGCCCTCATACGTCTGAGTGACAAACAAGTTCGCCACATGTCTTCCGATGTGGTACTCGTCACTGACAGCGTTTCCGCCGAAGACTTCCTGCAATCTGTGTACGAGTCAGCAGCCACTCCCAGTATTTAAGCTTAGCCGAATTGACTTACACTCGTGCGTTAACCAAAGCTCTGTCGCAGTTTTGTCTCTTGATCATCGAGATCATCTCGGGGGCAGCCTTGCCCTCATCCTTCAGACGGCCAACTTGCAACGCTGCGAGAATACCATAGGCTGCGTCTGTGGTTGCATCAGAGAGTTTCTTTTGCACCAGCTGGTATTTGGCGATCGGGTTGTTCTTGAATTGCTTTCTCTCCAAAGCGTACTGTCTCGTTCTTGCAATGCAGTCCTCAAGAGCACCCATCGTGCCCCAAGCGATACCATAACGGGCACCGTTGAGACAGCTGAAAGGTCCTCTCAAGCCCTCGATGTGTGGGAACATGTTTGCTTCCGGTACTGGGCATTCATCCAATTGAATCATACCAGTGAGAGAGGCTCTCAGACCGTTCTTGTTCTTCAATGGAGGTGTCTCCAGTGTTCCTGGAGGGCACTCGGATCTCTCAACCAAGAAGCCACGGATCTTGCCAGTCTCCTGCAGCTTTGCCCACACGAGCATGACATCTGCAATTGGCGAGTTGGTAATCCACGTCTTTGCTCCGCTCAAGCTGAAGTAACCCTTCTTGGTAGGATGGGGTTTGGCAACTGTCTCCATGCTGCCAGGATCACTACCGTGGTTCGGCTCTGTCAAGCCAAAGCAACCAAGCATTTTACCCTTGGCCAGCTGAGGTAGGAACTTGTCCTTCTGCTCCTGAGAGCCGAACTCGTCGATACCACCCATGACCAACGAGGACTGAACAGACATTCCTGAGCGGTAACCAGAGTCGACCCTCTCAACGGCACGAGTGATGAGACCCGATGCCACCGAGGAGACACCAGCACATCCGTAGCCCTCGATTGTAGCACCCAGCAGACCCAATTCTCCCATCTCTTCAAGAATTTTTCTGTCGTAGTCTTCGTTTCTGTATGCATCTGCTTGGGTCAGCGATTGGAGCAGGCCGTTATCAAGCGTAGAATTTACCTAGCACACGAGGAAGCATGCGCTCTTGACAGTACGACTCGGCTGTCTCTGAAATGGCCAATTCTTCCTCGGTGAACATGTTGCTGGCACCTAGCGGGTCCGTCCAGTCGAAGGCTACAGGGGTGTGTGCATGGCGACGAGCGATTGAAGCAGCGGGGCCTCGTGAGCACAATTGCCTTGCTGTCTGACGGGCGACTGATTTGAACATGACGGAGAAAGTGGAGGTAATGAGATGGGAAGTTTAAGGAGGCGGAGAGAGTGTAGATCAATCAATCAAGAGGAGCAAAGAATTGACTATATAGCAAATCCAAGTGCATGGAGTACCTAGGTAGGCAAGAGAATAGCGGCAGAGGAGATGCGTGTTGGATCGGAAAGTCGGCTAGGCCCCGCTGTATGTAGACTGGAGATGCCGAGGCTGGAAGTCGACGGCCGACATGGAGTGTTTATCATTTCGTTGACTTTTGTCCCTGAGAGATGCACACGAAATACTCGGTAGGTGACTTGCGACGGCCATCATGTGCCTTTGGAGGGCTGAAACTCGATGCTGCACTGTCATGTGCAATAATGTGACAGACTGATAATTTGTGGTCGTCCCGATTGGGAAGTAATTGATTTACGTCACCGAGTTGGACTTTCCAAAGCGCGACTGAGTGCGCGTCAGGCAGCGTCGCGAACATGGACTTTCTGCTTCTGACAGTCTGCCTGCCATACTGCTAGTATCTGATCATCACGCTATAACTTGACATCTTGTCTCAACACCACACCCTCGCATTGTAGTTGCTCATCCGCCGAGATGGGTATCAAGCGTAAGCAAAGCAAATCGCCTTTTCCTCGTCATAGAGCTGACCTTGCGCAGACCTCTTCCAAGTCATCGACGAGCACTGTCCAGATGCTGTCAAGACTGGAGAAATCAAGAACCAATTCGGCCGCAAGGTCGCCATCGATGCCTCCATGTCACTGTACTCGTTCCTCATCGCCGTACGCTCCGAAGGTCAACAATTGATGAACGAATCTGGAGAGACAACATCACATCTCATGGGAATGTTCTATCGCACCCTGCGCATGGCCGACAACGGAATCAAACCTCTCTACGTCTTTGATGGTGCTCCGCCAAAACTCAAGTCTGGAGAACTCGCGAAACGCTTCCAGCGCAAGACTGAAGCCGAGGAAGCACACGAAGAAGCCAAAGAGACGGGAACCGCTGAGGACATGGAGAAGTTCAGTCGCCGTACTGTTCGCGTTACGAGAGAGCACAATGCTGAAGCTCAGCGATTGCTCAAGCTGATGGGCATCCCCTACATCATTGCCCCAACCGAGGCTGAGGCCCAGTGCGCTGCCCTCGCCCGTGCCGGCAAAGTCTATGCTGCTGCTAGTGAGGATATGGATACATTGACTTTCAATGCCCCTGTTCTTCTCCGCAAGCTCACCTTCAGTGAACAACGCAAGGAGCCCATTCAAGAAATTCATCTGGACAAGGTCTTGGAAGGTCTGGACATGACCATGGATCAGGTATGAGATCATTTACGTTCTTTGACAGACCTGTGCTGACCGCTGCCGACAGTTCATCGACATGTGCATCTTGCTCGGCTGCGATTACGTCGATCCAGTCAAGGGCATTGGCCCGAAGGTCGCCTACACTATGATCAAGGAACACAAAAGTCTCGAGGCTGTTGTCGGTATGCTCGAAAACAACAAGAAGTACACAATTCCAGACGAGTGGCCGTGGGCCGAAGCAAAGATTCTCTTCAAGGAGCCCGATGTCCGCCCTGCTGATGATCCCGAGTGCAACTTTGAGTGGAAAGCACCTGATGTTGAGGGTCTCGTCAAATTCCTTGTCGAGGAAAAGGGCTTCAGTGAAGACAGAGTCAAGAACGGAGCAGCCCGTCTGGCGAAAAGCCTGAAGAGCGCACAGCAAAGCAGACTCGAAGGCTTCTTCAAGCCAGTCGCCAAGACCCCTGAAGAGCAGGCGAGTTTGAAGCGCAAGAACGAAGCCAAGCAGGAAGAGAAGAAAAAGAAGCAGAAGCAAGCAGCCAAGGAGAAGAAGGAGGCCAAGGCTAAGCCCAGAGGAACTGCCTAAGGAGATGATCGAGCTGCAGTGCCGAATGTAAGGACAGGAGTTTTGATGGCGTTTGCTCACATGGGGATACCCGCCCGGAGGATCAAGTAGGATTTGTTGAACAGGCGTTTACAGGAGCGAGTGATTCAAATGACAGCAGACAAGAAACTTCTTTTTCAGTCACATAGTTATCTCAATGGCATATGCTAAGATACTAGCCTGGCAGACCCTTTACACTCTGTGGTTCCACATATGCCACCAGTCCATCTGCACCAGACTCCACTCGATGAGTACTGCATCATGACATGTACATCCTTCTGGCTTCTCACTCAGCCAACCGTCGTACTGTTCAAGCGGCCAAGCTTCCTTTCTAGCCTTTCTCGCAGGATAAAGATGAGACTCCCGCATGCACCACTCCCGCAAATTGATATTGACGTCCTCTGACGGATCTTCCCTCTGCCCACGGTGGTTCAGCGCAACGTAGTTCGCCATAATGGAGCTACTCCAGTCATCCTCCCCCGGATCTGTACTCCCCAGCAGCAATTTCGTGCGTCGATCCAGATCGCAAGCTGAGAAATCGTGGACTTCCCAGAGTATGGTCAGTGCCGGTCTGGGTAAAGCGGCTACCATATTTTTGGCGCGAGTGTCGTGCTTAACTGAGAAGTGAGATTCCGCACACACCCATAGAAGAAGATATGTTTGAGCCAACTTTTTTCTGTCGATTTTAAGGGATTCGTGGTTGACTTGACATTTTTTGGCTCTAGCGGTCCAGAACTCGATGGCTTTGACTGTGGCTATCATGGCGAAATTGAGGACTCGTGAAAGACTACGCAGCTTACGTAGTTCGGCTGGGAAGGAAGCCAATGAGTCTGCGATATAATACCCATTCGACACATTTTTGTGGAAATGATAGTACTCGTCCTCTTCCGAATCTGCGCAGTCACAGAAATGGGTCGGTAACTTCGCAACGTCGTGTATAGTATCGACTACGGGTTTGGCAGCAAGAAGTACATTTGTGTTTTTGCAAGCCTCGGAGAGTATACTGGAGATGTTGTCGAGAAACAGTGATCGCGTGGTGTGGCTGAGAGAGGATAGGGTCAAAAGGTCTGAGATGGTGATTTGGTGCTTGAAGAGTAGGAGTGTTAGTTCGTTTGGTAGGTTTGCAAGTGCTGTCATTTTGGTTTGTTGGGTTCGGTGGGTTGTGGTGAGAGGGAGAAGATATACTGGTGTTGGGTGGGGAGGTGTTCATCGGCGCTTATGATTAGGCGTCTATTGGATGTGAAACGTGGATGCTCTTTAAGCTGGGTCCATACATCACTTCAGACCTATTCTACCACTATCAAGACTTCCAGAACAGCCGACTGAAAGAGTATGAAGGCTTCTGCTGAGACTGCTGAGACTGCTGAGACTGCTGAGGTTGCTGCTTGGGTAGTAGAGGCCTCTCCTGCTCTTGCTGAGCCAAAAGATCCAGCATCGGCCATTTTGCCCACACAAACCCAATCTGCACAATGATGCCGCCCGAGCTTACAAAGCCCCATACGTGGTGCAGACGTGGTGCCGCATGTTGAAGTGCGCCTGAGGCAGCTTGTCCCAGCTGATATTGCTGCCCTCCATAACCGCCATGAGGTCCTTTCTGCCCGGAGAGATTGGTCGAGAAGCCGATCGAATCCAAGTGTGCTCCTGCGCCTCCGCGGACCTGTGTGATGTGTTCGCCAGGCTCGAGGTGATAGTCATAGGCCGTCCCGCCGACCTTGCCATGTATACCGGAGCTCTCGCCGCCGTAAAACACCTCGATAGCGTCGACGCGTGTGCCTGCGTGGATGATTATCCTGGTAACGGGGCCTCTCGTGGTGCAAAGTGCGCGGTCGTCGAAGAAGCTCATTCGATCTGAACAAAGGCCTTGACCGACGGGTTGATCATAAGTCAACACAGGTGGGACCGTGGATGTCGTGATCAATATTTCTGCATTCGGATCAAAGGCCGCCCAGCGCGCGCATGGGACCAGGTGTTCGTCCAACTGCGTCCCGTAGACATGGCTGAGATAGTGCTTTCGACGCTGCAACTCGGCATCTGCATCATACTGGGCATCGTAAGAGCTTCCTTGGAACGAGGGTCGATCTCTGTGAGTTTTGACCCAGCTCGGGTCCATATCATCCGAGACTGTGTAGATCCCCGATCGGAAAATGTCATTGGTCTTTGAGTCTTGTTTCTTGACCTTGCCCAACCTCCATTCCATGCAGTGTTCACGTATCTTGATGGCGGCTTTCGTGAATTTCTCAATTTCGGATTGAAGTTTGCTGAGTTTCTGGTCGTAGTTGCGGTTCGGACACTTGTAGATGGTCTCATACTCGTCGAGTTCCTCTCGAAGAACCGCAAGCCAGAGGGTACCCATACTGACGAAATAAGGCAAATTCAGCCAAGGAGCCCGGATATCAAGGAAGAATGGCTGGTTTTGATCGAGGGCATTGTATAGGTGGTTGAAATTGTGCGTCTTTTCTTCCGACCTGGGGTCCGCCTGAATATAGTTGACGAGAAGACGATAGAAACCGTCCGTATGTTTTCGAAGTTGATCCGCGTTGTAGTTATCGATGAGCTCGTCGGCCAGGGCTCGGACATCTGCCTCGATGGCTTTGAACACGCGTTGCATGTCCTCCTCTGGCTTGGGCCAAAGTGTGTCTACTAGCTTAGAAAGCATACCGCCAGCTTTGGGTATGAAAGAGAGTGCGGTGGTGACGCCCTTCTTCAAGGCCAAATCGAAGTACTTCGAGTCCATTGCTTGAAATATTCAGTGATAGTGTAGAGAGGATCAAATTCTGTTGGAAGCAGAAGATCAAAGGAAGCGGGGAGCGACTGTCTTTAAATATGCCGAAGATAGCACTACTGGTTATCCTTTTGCCTAATCCGTAGATGGCATTTTAGGGTCGAGATAAACACCACCACAACGCTTTCCAATGCCAGGCTTCTAGTCGCTTATAAGAAGTGTCATCGATGCCGCCACGCTGCAAATCATTCAAAAGGTCTGAAGCGTGGTCTCTACAGCACTTCATAATTGTCCACTTGGAAGTTACGAATATACCGAAAGAAGCATTCAAACACATAAGACCAAGCATCGACTGGCCCGCCCATCGTAGGTTGCGCCAAAATGTTAGGGCACCTGAGAAGAAAACGATGGTTGATCTGTTGAAAGCACTATTAGTTCATCTAACAGGTCAAACCAGCTTCAAGAATGCCTTACATTGCGAGCACGCGGAATATCGATTTGTTGTTGATTTGCTTCTCGCGGAGAACTTGATTCAGTTGGCCGACGAGCATGGTCAAATCCGTCTCTAGGAGGTCGTGTGCAACCTGCCTCGCGTACTTGTGGCGCTCTGGCGTGTCCAAGATCATGTCGCCGTGTACTGGGTGTTGTGTGAGTTACAGAACACATCACTTCACTAGCCAAGAGACATACTCAGAGATGTTGTGGTGTTGACACTATGTCTTGTCTTCACAAGATACCTGCCTAGGTGATATGTTGCGTCGCGTCGTCGCGCTTCAATGGCAATAGCTTGGTCATGTCCTGCTGGAATTGCATCTACATTACCATCGTCGACATGGTGGTCTGGTTTGCTCAAGGCTGTGCCCTCCATGATGTAGCGTTGCGTTGTGATAGAAGTCGAAAGATGAGTTCGAGCATCTTCTTATTTGTAGGCTGAGCAGGCAAGCTAGCGTAGACGAACTACGAAAGTTACGGCAGGCAGGTGAAGGATGGCATCCCCACACCACCGAGAACCCCGGATCGGCATTGGTGCTTCAATCGGATCCCGAGGATTTAGCGAAGACAATGGCTTCTACAAAAGCCTCCACAACCGGACTTATACTTCACTACCCATGCACGTCGGCCTCTCCGATCGATATTTGGGCATAGCCTCTCTTCGGCCAGAGAAGGGCGTCGAATTCAGCTTCTCCTTCATCCAATAATAATCAGCCAAGGCCCGCGAGACCAAGCTAAGTATCTGCTTTTAGAAGAGTCCGATGTGATTCCCGTCTCTAATCATATACAATCCGCGTCCGAGCTATACCTACTACTGTGATGTCAGAGTCCCATGACTGAGAGAGACGTTTTGTAGCATCCAGAGCTCGGCGAGTCACCACACGCAATATCGACGAGAGAATATGGACACCATGTGTCATACAAGCAGTGTTGTTGGTGACACTTCAATATGCCACGTTTTTGATGGACAGTATTTCCCCTGATCGACCTTCTAGAAGCGAGAAACCAGAGACACGCAAGTGGTATCATGAGCTTGGTGGCCGGTCAGCCTCCCCATTGGCGGAACTCCTCTAGCTTCTAGCAAGACAACCTGTTTTCTCCCCCGGGTATCCGGTACACACACACTGGCCTACGATCTTTCCGTCTCTACAAGCTTTGGCTTGGCAGCTCGACCGAGCTCCACCTTCAACGAGGCGCAGGAGCTAGTGGTTCGATTTATAGCCAGGCTTCTCCGGCCGTTCAGGAAGCCTCAGGCCTCTTGCTCAAGTTCCTCCTACTCTACATCACTCCTGCCCCAATCTCAATCACTGTTCTCGAACTTCTACTGTATCATCCCAGTTGTCTGTATAGACAAAAGAGCAACTCCGGTGATGCCCGATCAGAGCTCAAATGTCAGCACCTCCCCAAACAATGGCGGATCCTCCAGTGCAACCCAATCACAACCCGCAGGAAGCAGCGGCGAGAAGAGAAGCCTTTTCTCAACGGTTAAAAGCCTTCTTACAAAGTGATTACTACCTAGACCAAGTCAATGTCACACCTGTGGACGACAACCCCACCACATACATCCTGGCACAGTGGGTAAGGTCACTCTTCAAGAACCACACCAAGAGCCAACAACTATGTTAGGTTGTTCATCCTCGAGACCGCCACGCATCCTCAGGTTGTCAATATAGCCCAAACGATTGGAAGCATCTCCGAAGTCGTGTCCAGCGCTGTGACGGTTGCGTCTTTGGACAACAGTCCTCTAGGTGTCGTCTACAGAATGGCAGCAAGTCTAGCACCAGCCGCTCACGAATGGGTAAGTAGCCCAATGCTTGAAACATGGTCGACAATCGTAAAGATTGACATGAAGACAGGCTAGACAACAACGAAGAGAATTTGACCGAGACCATGTACATGGCCAACTAGCCGAGTCCCTCAGACAACAGGAGATCAACGAACGTCACGCCAGTGCCCTTTGTGCACAAATCAGTCGTGAGTCTCGCTTCTCGAAACATAGAGTTTCCTACGCCAAAAGAACTCGTGACTGATGCGATCAATGTAGATGACATTCAAACCAACGATGCCTGGGACAACGAAGCCTGCGAACGCGCCATCATGACCCTACAAATCCTGCTCCAAGCAACATCCATCAGTGTATCCCAAACCATCCGCACAGTCCCTCGCATGAGAAAGGCAAAAACCGCAGGCTGGTCTACCGGCGCGGCGGTCGGTCTAGCAGCAGGTTGTGTATGCCTCTTTGCGCCAGTAATACCCGTAGCCGCCACGGGATTTGCGTTCTATGGGCCCTTGGTAGCGTGTTTGGCAGGAACAGGTGCATCTGCCACTGCAACTGGTGTGTCGATCAAGAATGCCGTGGTCAATGGCAAAGAGTGGACGCGTGCCGTTGATGCGGTACCGGAAAGTAAGTGCCGTCCCTTGCCGGAGAAAGACCTGGCGTATATACCAGATCCTCCACCGCAAGCTCGAGTTTAGCTGACTGTTCGGTTCACCTCAAAACAGTCCAGATTACCTTCGCGCGGATCAACAATAACATCAAAGCACTGGTCGGCTTTCTCGGCTACCTCTGGCAGACGCAGCCTTCCCTCGAGTACGCAAATAGCGCGGCATACATAAGACTACTCGAGAGACTGGACGCAAGTCTTTCAGGCGATAGGGCGGTGTGGACGGATCCAGAGTACATCAGGGAATACATAGATGAAGCGAGCATCGAATTAGACGGGAACATGGGCGGATTGAGTCAACATATGGGTTCGATAGGGGTGTCGATCGATCCGCTAACTGTATAATTTGAGCATTGCGGTTTTCTCATTTGGAGTGATAGTACATGTTACAGCGATATCTGCTTACACAAGTTCGAACAAGCAACAACTTTCCTGTCTGCCTGCCTGTGCTAGCCTGTCATGTCCATTGGTCAACTAATACATGTCAGCAAGGAAAACACTACACGGGTCCTAAATCTAGGTCCAGTCATGCTTCTATAGTACTGGCAACAGATGCTGCTCGCAATCCAGCTGCCTGGACAACAACACATGGCACGAGATATCGGGATAGTTCTAGGGTCATACAAACTACCGTAAAACTCAATCATCACACCATCTTGATGATTATATCGTGAGAATGATGCCACGGGTAGAGAGACAGGGTCACTAGGTGAGCGACTTGACTTGGTCAATTTTAACCGACGCCAAATCATTCCACCGACCAACAACAACAGACATTTTTATCACCCATCTGGAAGAACTTGCGTCTCACTTCTTGTTAGGCATATCTTCAGCTAAAGGAATAACGTTTAGGCAACGATATTGGAGAAAGCATCACACCTGCCAAGGTGGGTATAGCGTCGTAGGATTGTCAAAGCGGGATCGCGAGCCAAAGACCGTCGCGACTTTCTTAAACCCACTCTCAACCTCACTTGAGAATCTCAATCATTCATTCAACATAGATCATTGCTAAAGTATGTTGTTCAAGAACTCCGCCCTATTGTCAGGCGCGTTGTTGGCTTCGTCTGCACTTGCTCAATTCCCGCCGAAGCCCGAAGATATCAAGACTGTAAAGTCAAAGTTCCATCATGGTATTGAAATCTCATACAAAGAGGTTGATGTATGTATAATGTGTTCTTCGAATGCGGTATCACATGCTCCTAGATCTATTGCGGTGACTGCATTTTGCCATGTCCACAATGTTAATTGCACTCTTAGCCCGCTGTTTGCGAGACTACCGAAGGTGTTCGCAGTTTCTCAGGATATGTCCATCTGCCTCCCCATAGCATCAATGAGACACATGAGAGACAAGACTACCCCATCAACACGTGAGTGCTGTGTTCACGCGTTTCGCATATTGTCGCATACTAATATAGTTCAGGTTCTTCTGGTTCTTCGAATCTCGCAAGGATCCCCACAAGGCTCCTCTGTCGATTTGGCTTAATGGTGGACCAGGAGGAAGCTCCATGATGGGAGCTCTTTCCGAAAATGGTCCTTGCTTCGTCAACAACGACAGCAACTCTACATACCTGAACCCGTGGTCATGGAACAACGAGGTAGGTTTAATATGTGCTATAGCACTTGACATTGCTGATCAATGTGATAGGTCAACATCTTGTACATTGATCAACCTGTTCAGGTCGGATATTCTTATGATATCCCAACGAACGTCACTGTAGACTTGCTTGCCGACAATGAGGGCCCCGATTCCATCCAGGTTGCCGACTTCAGTTCCGGTGTTCCTGATCAAAACTCTACTTTCTTGGTTGGTACTGCCAGTAGTCAGAACGTTTCTGCCACCGCCAACAGCACGCAGCACGCGGCTGTTGCTTTCTGGCACTTCGCACAAACATGGTTTGAAGAGTTTCCGCAATACAAGCCCCACGATGAGAAGATCTCTCTCTTCACCGAGTCTTACGGCGGTAGATACGGCCCTACCTTCGTCAAGAAGTTCATGACTCAAAACGAGTTGATTGCCAATGGATCAATCTCAGGCCCTGGTACCCACTACTTGCATCTCGACACCTTGGGCATAATCAATGGCTGCATCGATTCTGAGGATTCCGCTTCTGCATACGTCGAGTTCCCGGTGGCTAACACCTACGGCATCCAAGGTTTTACTGAAGAGCAGTACTTTGAAGCCAAACACAATTTCATCCGCAAAGGTGGTCTGCGTGATCAGATCCACGAATGTCGCAGGCTGCAGCTCGAATCCGATCCTAACGACTACGGTGATGTCGAGAAGACCAATACCTACTGTATGCAAGCCGCCGAGAACCTCGCAAACCAGACTGTCGCCCTCTACATGGAGACCAAGAACTTCGGTTGGTTTGACATCACTCACCAGCAGAACGATCCTTTCCCTGGAACATACCTCATGGGCTACTTGAATCAGCAGTGGGTTCAGGAAGCACTGGGTGTACCCGTGAACTTCACTGCCGTCTCGCCCACCGTTTACGAAGCTTTCACGCACACTGGCGATATCTCCAAAGGTGGGCTGATTGAGGACATTGCTTACATCCTCGACAACGGTGTCAAAGTAGCCATGATGTACGGCGACCGCGATTACGCTTGCAACTGGCTTGGCGGTGAGGCATCATCCTTGAAGATCCCATGGGATTCGCAAGACGCATTCTCGAAAGCCGAATACACTCCTCTTGTGCTGTCCCCTGTACACTCCGGTGGTCTAGTCAGACAATACGGCAATCTGAGCTTCACCAGAGTGTACCAGGCTGGCCATCTGGTACCTAGCTATCAGCCTCAAGCCGCATATGAAATCTTCATGCGTAGTTTGTTCAACAAGGACGTCGCTACTGGCACGATTGCTGTGTCAGACCAGTACAAGACTAATGGAACCGAGGATGCATGGACCCCTAGCGATGTTCTGCCCGCGCCCGAGAACGAGTGCTATACTCTGAATCCCGACTCTTGTACCGAAGAAGAGCGAGAGTGGCTTAAGGATGGCACTGCCGTTGTCAAGAACTGGATCCTTGTTGGCCGTGAGCAGGACGGTAGGAGAAGTGGACAGCAGCAGGTTCTGGCTGCGAAGGGCATGTTGGAGCTTTAGATGGGCTCCACAACCAATGTAATACTGATCATGGCAGTCATTGGACTCACACAAACTTCAAGATATCAATCGAGCAGTATACCTTTTTGAAAAGATAGATATCTGATAAGGGTTCAAGTATGGGTTCATACCTACATCACGACTTCTCAAGGTGTCTAGACTATTGCGATGGAACTGTTCCTTGGGCCCTCAAAGAGGTCGTCTTTAACGGTAGGAACAGGTGCGAGAAGGTAGGCATGGCAGCCACAGCTGTCTCGTTGGGGTTTGCAGATGCAGATTTCCCCCCTTCTTCCAGCTCTCCGTCAACAGCAAGTTCTTTGAGAAGTTGCTCCAAGGCCTTCGAAGAACGAGAACGAGTCGAGCATAGTGAACAAAAATGAATATCAGGATGCGCCTTGCTAGCCAGTGAAAAAACCAAGGTCAATTGAGACGACTTTTTGATCAAATTGTCTCTGCGACCGATCATGGCAGAGTCGTACTCACCACCTCCGGGGTCTGTCTAGGCCCTTCATATGGTACAGGTTCATCGAGTTGAGTCGCATGAATGGGCTCTGAGGCAGAAGATGATTTGGTGCAGTATGATGGTATGAGCATGGTCAGTGAAGGCCGCAATCAAGCGAGCATCGCTCCTTCCTGAGTGGCAAGAACAACCATGACTGTTGACTGATTGGAGGCTTTCACATGTCAAGCTCGTCCTCCAAACGCTACTTCCGCAACATTGCTTCGCACCTGTAAATCCTCTTCTCGTATCTTCTTGCCATCTCTTGCCTGACACCATTGAATTCCGTCACTTTCATCAACACACTCTGGACACAACACACACTCACTTCGACTACCGTCTGTCCTCCATGACCTTCAACCTCACCTTCCAGGACGCTTCAGGCGCCTGGAGACACACCACTCTAGAAGAGATCACAGAGAAGCTCTTCGCTCCTGCTCCCAAGCCCGCCTCTCCAGCCACAACCAAGAAACCCAAAAAATACTACTGTAAGTTTGTTCCACAACCAATACTCCGCCTCTCAAATGCGACTAACATGCAACATGAAGGCTCCTACGCCAAACACGGCCACAACACTACGCACGACACCAAAGACTGCCGCCAGCTCAAGAAGAAAGCAGGAGGTCTTACCCATCCCGCTCGTCCAGCCCAAAAGGTATGAAAGCTCACGGCGCTTGACACTCGACGACCGATCCAAGTTGACCAGTATGAATAGGCATGGCGCCAAGCACTTACCAGAGTTGCTGAGAAGCATATCAAGTTAGAGGACAACGGAGAAGACGAGGACAAGGAGAAGAACAGTGAGGAGGTCATGGCTGGCTTCAGCAATGAGGAGTTGAAGGAGGTCTTCGAAAAGGCCAAGAAGGAGATGGACCGTCGTGGTCTCAGATGAGCATACAGATGATGGCGTATGTGTGTGCTGTGACCAGTCGATGTTTTTGACGGCGTAGTTGTCTGTCAGATATGGATGGAGAGTGATGTCTCCGTGAATTATGAGATGGTGATGATTCTCCTTTGCTGCTTTGGAGGATATCAAGGGTTGCAGCACTTCTGAGTATGAAAACAATTTGCTGCCGGGGCGTTCAAAAGCTACGCATACATCATAACAACATTCACCGTCGTCCATGACTCCATGACTATTCTCATCGTCGAGGCTCTCTTATCATAAAGTAATCTGTCACAGGCTCGAAATCTCCAAACTGAGAGTAGTCTATAGTGACTGTCTCAACAACTTCAAAGCCATGGTTTTGGTAGAGTTTAGCACCTGTCACGGAAGAAGTCACATATGACCTCAATCCATGTGCATCAGCCACTTCCAGACCAGCTTTCAGTAACATTGCCCCTATGCCTTGACGTTGATATTCTGGTGCAGTAGCCAGGTAATCAAGGACTGTTGCACTTGTCAGCATTTCTGTTTCTTCACGAGACCATAAGATTCCCCAAAAGGGACATGGCATAACCTACACAGAAAAGGACCACCCTCATTGATTTTGGCATCTACTTCTTCCAACGGCGTACTCCGAAACTCCATCATATCCATCCTCAACCCTCTGATCTTGCCATCATCCGTTACATCCCTGAACATTTGCTCGAACTTTTCCGTTTGCTCTGCTGTAGGCTCTGAAACCTGGGCTTCTGGCCACACCGCTGGGGTCGCGGTAGCTAAATGCTCGGGCAATATCCATCGAGCGTACGCGACTACCTCTCCAGCGCTAGAGACGGCAACTTGATGGCGCTTGGTTGCGCGGCCCGAAGACAGGTTTTTGGGGAGACGGGCGGCGGTCTCGTGGATTACCGTTGCGCAAGAGGTGCCAGGGACAAAGAGGGCTTTCCAGTGTGGGTCTGCCCAACGGGCTGAGATCATTGCTTTTGCGATGGAGGGCGCGAGGGTGACTTTTACTGGTTTGATGGAGAAGGACATGTTTGATGGTGTGTGGGAAGCAGGGTCTTTGGCAGATGTGGTTGTGTAACTTGTCGGATGTGGCAGACTTACGGTATATCTATGTTTGTGGAAATGATGGTAGTAATATCTAGACAAGCCACACTGGGCTTCAACAAACGCTGCTGCCTGGCGATAAGCAGTTTGCGTTGCGAGAGGTCGTTGTGGAGGATTGCGGTTGATCTGTCTGCTTCGGCAGATGCGATGTGGAGGGCGCTAGCACCTTCCCAAAACGGACTTTGAGCAGCGAGAGTAAAGGACGACTACAACACAGACATCAAGTAATTCCGAAACGTGGTATCAGGCACAAGAAGACCAGACTTCGAAGACGATCTCGGTAAACTCGACCGAAAGACATTGAGAACCCATATCTGGTTGTAGCTATACTCGAGACTTGAACTGATAATACATCTTTCCATAAGAAAGATAGTTAAACTACAACTTAGGCCCCTGCCTCTTCCTCACCCACTCCTCCACCGCCTTGACTCCCGCAACAGCAACCTCTTCATCCTGCTTGGGCGTCCCCGTACTAACACCCACAGCACCAACAACACTGCCCTCAACCACAATAGGCACACCACCCCCAATCAACATAAACCTCCCACCATTGGAGTTGTGAATCCCATACGCAGGACCCCCAGGCAAGAAATTTGGGCTCTTGTATGCGGAGGTGGGTTGCTTGTGTCCGGCTGCTGTAAACGCCTTGTCGATGGCAATGTTGATGGATGTTAGTTTTGCCGTGGGCTGGCGCACAAAGTGTAGCAGTTGGAGTGTGGCGTCTACAATGGCAATGTTAAAGTCTGCGGCCGCAAAGAAAACGAAACAATTAGTTCTGAAGTTCAATTGTGGGATGTCGATAGTCATTAAAGAGGACACACCGATGCCTATTTCCTGGGCCTTCTTCTGTGCAGCTGCCGAGGCTATCTCGGCTGCGCGCAGACTGAGGACGGGCAGCGAACGCGTTGCTGAGTCTGAAGATGACATGATGTGATGATTTCTTTCTTTCTTCTGTATAGGCTGAGCTGGAAACAGGTATCAAAAATCACAATGTATTTGTAATCGTTGACAGCTTGAAGGTATGGAGTCGTTGGAGTCGTCTCCACCCGAGGTTGCGGCTGGCCCTCTGCCCGCTCTGTGCTTGTCCTCTGAATGACTTCATGACTTTCACATGCTCTGTCCGTTCGTCCTTTGCATGCAGGTACCTTTGGAAGGCCTTCGAGCAAGATTTGGAGGACAGGTGTCTGTCCATTTGTACAGCTGGCACCAATCTATCCTCATGGATTGCTTCGCGAACCATTTTCAATCACTCCAACACGTGGTTCGACATTTCCAAAGGGTCTGAGCGCGGTTCAACAATTGCTACGCGTGAGAACGGAAATGAATACGTACGCCGATAACGGCCTCAGAAGTCTGTACAGTAGGGAAAAAGTTAGACAGGACCAAAGACAAAGGTTTAGAGGTCATGAAGAAAGCACACACTCCTGCTCTGGGAGTGTGGTGGTTGTAGTAGATTGTTGGTCTATCTTGAAAAAAGAAGTAGAATCATTTCCCATGATAACAAAATGCCGTGAGTCTGGGATATTGTTGAATCATCGCCAAACGCCGACGCTAGATGCATGCATAGCACGTTACAGCCAACCCGAGTCTATGTTGAATACCCCCTTAACACATTGCCTCAAGTCTGGCTGACCTGCGCTCCATAAAGAAGTGAGCCGCAGGGTTTGATGCAGGTTTTCCCTTCCCAATTATACCGTGAACGCCGTGCCATCTGCGGGCTCCGTTCGCACAGAGTCCTACAGTAGGCTTTTCGAAAAACACAACGAGCCCGACATCAAGTTAATACATGTCTTGACATGTTTAGAACTTGAGCTCCTTGGGCTGCTCCCAGGTGAAGGACTGGTCGCTGAAGTGACCGTTCTTGGCAGTGCGGTTGTAGATGGGGTTGGTGAGGTTGAGCTCCTTGACAATGACACCGGGACGGAGGTCGAAGTTCTTGCGGATGATCTCGACGAGCTCCTCGGAAGACTTGTCGGAAGTGCCGTAGGACTCGACGAAGAGCGAGAGGGGCTCGGCAACACCAATGGCGTAGGAGAGCTGGACGAGACAGCGGCGGGCGAGACCAGCCTTGACCAGAGACTTGGCGATCCAGCGGGAGAGGTAGGCAGCGGAACGGTCGACCTTGGAGTAGTCCTTTCCGGAGAAGGCACCACCACCGTGAGCACCCCAACCACCGTAGGTGTCGACAATGATCTTACGGCCAGTAAGACCGGCGTCACCCTGGGGACCACCGATGATGAAGAGGCCTGAGGGCTGGATGTGGTAGATGGTCTTGTCGTCGAGGTACTTGGCGGGGATGACCTTCTTGATGATCTTCTCAAGGATCTCCTTGCGGAGCTCCTCGGTGGTGATGTCGGGGCTGTGCTGGGCAGAGACAACGACGGTGTCGACGCGCTTGGGGATGACGGCACCGTTGTCGTGCTCGTACTCGACAGTGACCTGGGTCTTGGTGTCGGGTCTCAGCCAGGGGAGAGAGCCGTCGTTTCTGGCGTTGGTCATGGCAGCGTTGAGTTTGTGGGCGAGCTGGATGGTGAGGGGGAGGAGCTCAGGGGTCTCGTCAGTGGCATAACCTGAGGATTGGGTTAGCGCAGTTGGGCAGAGAAATTGACGACAACTCACCGAACATGATACCCTGGTCACCGGCACCGAGCTTCTCGAGAGCCTCCTCGTAGTGGAGACCCTGGGCAATGTCGGGCGACTGCTCCTCGATGGCGACGAGGACGTTGCAGGTCTTGTAGTCGAAGCCCTTGTCGGAGCTGTCGTAACCAATGTCCTTGATGGCCTGACGGATGATCTTCTGGTAGTCGAGGCGGGCCTTGGTAGTGATCTCACCGAAGACCATGATCATGCCGGTCTTGGTGGCAGTCTCGCAAGCAACCTTGGAGAGGGGGTCCTCCTTCAAGCAGGCATCGAGGACGGCATCCGAGACCTGGTCGGCAATCTTGTCGGGGTGACCCTTGAGAGGTGTTAGTACGAGTTGGACGCGAGGTAGAAGGGGACTGGAAGCAGCTTACCTCGCCGACAGACTCGGAGGTGAAGAGGAAGGTGTTACCCTTGACGTTTCCGTTGGTGTGGACCATTGTGAGAGAGGAGGTGGGGGAGGGGCACAAAAAAGATGCAGGTGAAAGAAGGGAAGGAGCGAAGCGTGGAAAGGTCAATCGGCTCGGGGGGCAGTTGACTCTTATGGAAGGGGATGGCAGAAGACAAGTGGGGAGGTGGAATGCGTTGAAAGAAAAGATCACGGCCAGTGGAAGGCTGGGGCACGATGGGGCTAGAGAGCAGATTGCATTTTGCGGCAGGATTTGCACAATCCAAATGCCGAAGACAAAAACCCAACATGACGCGATTTACAGACGCTTGGCGCAAATTTCCCGCTGCTCCAACAATATCAACCCATTATTTGCATAGATAGCTACACCCGAACCACGAGGAACACTAGCATAACCCGCCATGTCCAAGTACGGCGTGTTGGCCATCGGTCCAGCTGGTGCTGGCAAGACGACCTTCTGCTCGGCCTTGATTGGCCATCTGAAGAACTCGCGCCGCTCATGCTTCTACATCAACCTCGACCCCGCCGCCGAGGAGTTTGTCTACGAGCCTGATCTCGACATTAGAGAGCTCATCACCCTCGAGGATGTCATGGAGGAAATGCATCTCGGCCCCAATGGTGGTCTGATCTACTGTTTCGAGTTCCTGCTGGAGAACATGGACTTCATCACCGACCCGCTGGAAGAGGTGGGTGAAGAGTACCTCATAATCATCGATATGCCCGGCCAGATCGAGCTGTATACCCATGTGCCCATCTTGCCCACCCTTGTCAAGTCCTTGACCAGAGGCAGTCTCAACGTCAACCTCTGCGCCGCCTACTTGCTGGAAGCCACTTTTGTCGTAGACCGCGCAAAGTTCTTCGCTGGCACCCTCAGTGCCATGAGTGCCATGCTCATGCTCGAAGTCCCCCATGTCAACATTCTGAGCAAGATGGATCTCGTCAAGGGCACTGTCGCCAAGAAGGACCTCAAACGTTTCATCGACCCTGATGTCAGCTTGCTTGACGAAGACCCGACTACTGGCTTGTACTACGACGAAACAAACGACCCCGACGATGTCACCGACTCCCAAAGCGTCATGGCAGGCTCTTCATTCAACAAACTGAACCGCGCTGTCGGCCAGCTCATTGATGACTTTGCCATGGTATCATTCCTCAAGCTTGACGCCCAAGACGAAGATAGTGTCGGTGCCGTGCTCTCCTACATTGATGATGCCATTCAATTTCACGAGGCCCAAGAACCAAAAGAACCGATGGACGAAGCACAAGATGAAGAGATGGCTGAGATGGGTTGAGACAAACACATTCTGCCTGTTACACAACGAAACCGCAAAGCCACAATTCAAGCACATCCAATCTTCCAACGTCCAGAAACACAGGCTGGACTTTCTTGCGACGCAACAGCCACCACATTCTCGGTCACCGAAGAATATGGCATCGCCGACGAATCTTCGGAGACTTAAAAAGTCCGTTTCAGAGGCATCGTGGCTCGGCGTTGCAGAGCGGTGCTAACATACTCCGATATGTTCCCGAAAGCCCGAGCTTCCACAGACTGCAACAACAACCAAGCTGATCGCTCAGTGGAACAAAGATGAGCATAGCTCGCGAAAAGACACCACTAATGGAGATGGGTCCTTCACTATCGATTCATATCCAGGCTCATAAACAGTAATAAAAATGTCCGGTTTTATTCAAGCCTGAAAACTATATCTGTTTACTTTCTCGTCTGCATGTTCTGTTTGGAAGGACTTCAATTGTGTGGCGAGCGTCGGATTCCGGTTCCCTTCTGATCTTTAGTCTGCTCTCTCTAATTCGTCCCACCTTCTCGTATACTAAAGCATCTAACGCGTGTGGCTGTAAAGATGCACAGATGAGTTGAAATCCGGGAGTGGTCGTATATCTTCAGACACTACATACCTTGGCAACAACAATGCACCTTGACTCTTCGATTATTTGGTTCATCATGGCTTTGGATAGGGTTGACGAAGACCAAAGACGTGATCTTCGTGACCCAATGGCATGGTTTTCTTCATATCCTTGGTGTAGCACGGGTGGCAGTCGAAGACCTCGGGCTCGGCCTTGGATCCGGCTTGATAACCAGATCCAGGCTCGTCTCCTGATAATGCCAAATGCTGCCACCAAAGTCTCGAGCCTGAACGTCTTGATGACCCGCAGGAAGCACAGGTCTTGCGTACCCCCACAGGATAGACGACCGGCACATGCGTTTTCCACACAAATGCCTCTGGCTCCTTACAATAATGTATCAACCAAGTCCTCATGCACTGACTTTCGGCATTACGCGTGTTCCAGAGCTTCATATCCTCAAGCTGCCGAAGCCGAGTTGTTGGATCACTAAGCTTTGCCGCACTTCTTTCGCGATCCCGTTGCAGTCGTCTCTCCAGCAACCCAGGATTTCTCTCCTCTAGGTTGCGTTCGTACCTGTCGGCAACGGTCATCATGTGTTTCCTTGGAAGCATCTGGCTGTTTTGGATCATACTCTCTTTTGTATTCTCTCCTTTTGTCTGGATCCTTGTGAGGAATAGAAGTTGATGTGGTCGAGGTGAATGGTCGGCACAGCAAGTGAAGAGCAAGATATGGCCTCTGATGGCGGGACAGACCCTTTGCAAGCGGTAGTACAGAGAACTTCGCGTTGAAACGTCTTCTCACATAGCCCTGAACGTGCTTTGGACGATTGCACTTCTGGAGACTGGATGGCGGAAGGACAAGATAGAGTTCGCGATATGTGGAGAAGGAGAGTCGACAATGCCAAGCCGGGACGTTTCGGACCTTGGAGCGTAGCGACCCAGGCCTCAATTACCAACCACGCCGCCTTCCTTTGGGTCACTTCACCTTTGTAACTCAATCACTCGTATATGCGAATAGACGACCTGCAAGATAGATAGAAACAGTGAAGCCAATGGCGGACAATACCATCATGCCACGCTCGCTGCGTTCTCCCTAAAAGATTGTGAACACCAGCGACTCGAGTGTTCATCCGACATGCGCACATATTGACGACAAGGGAAGGTGGCACCTTCCATCGGCATATCAACACAATCTCAGTGTCTGCATACAGCCTTCCAAATCTTCCTCTCACGTCGTTATCTACGACCACTCTCTTGAAAGGTAAGAAGAACGTGCAGGGCTTCTACCCAGGTGCATGGCCAAGGAAGTCTGATTGGGAGATCCTTCAAACACATCTTCAAAAACACAAACTTCCTTCCTCATCTCATCTTTTGAGCTATAACACGACATTCAGACGCCTGCTTGTCTCATAATGGCTCCAAATAATGGCATCGTGGTAGGAACAACAAGAATTTCGCAGGAAGAGCAGCTATCCGAGAGTCCACGAAGACTATGGAGTCGTAGAAGGTAACAAGCATTACGACGATATTGCTGAGGCGGTAAACGTACTAAATTCATCAGCTATACTGGAACGCTGGCCTTCAACATCTGCGCCTTCATACTGCCTGCTCTCTATGGAACCCTTAGCAAGCTTTGGGTCGCGAACATTGATTCATCCATGGTTGTGACTACTGATGTATATACCTACATCGGTGTGGTTGCTGAGGTTCTCAACGAGGGACTTCCACGTGCCTCATGGCTGATCATCGGAGACAGAGCAAACAGATCCATCTCTGCGAGATACAGTCTTTCGTTCACCCTGATAATTATCCAAAGCATCCTCGGATTAATCATGTCGATTGCGTTTGTCGGCGCAGCCAAGCAGTTTGCGAGCGGCTTTGTCCCTGTTGAAGTACGAGCAGCTTCTTTGACATACGTTCGTATCTCGGCGTTCTCAGCTTTATCGTCGGCCATCGAGACGGCTGTCTAATCA
Source organism: Aureobasidium sp. EXF-10728 (assembly GCA_023848605.1). Lineage (NCBI taxonomy): Eukaryota > Fungi > Ascomycota > Dothideomycetes > Dothideales > Saccotheciaceae > Aureobasidium > Aureobasidium sp. EXF-10728. The sequence continues at coordinate 268,847 of SWBG01000018.1, read as the reverse complement.
GACCTCGAAGCTGTGCCTCTCTGACAGCCAAAACCCGGTGCAATTGAATAATCCGTGCGTTTCTTGCAGCAACAGCATTTCTATACTGTCCTTGCTTGGCAGCAAATGCAATGCTTAATTCGTGAATCCGTTTCTCGCGCTTCTTGAGTTCAAGAGTCAGGGTTCCGACTTTGGCTTGCAGAGATGTTTCGAGTTTGGTTGATGAGCCTCGGGGTCTTCCGGGGGATTTCTTTGGACTGTGGAGGTTATGTAAGAAGGGAGTCAATGGGGGAAAGAGGGAGTACTTACGTGTCGCACAAAGGCGCACTGTCTGCTGAATGGAAAACAGAAGGCTCCTGAGTGGGTGAGGATTGATAAGGCATATTGTTCTGGTACAAGTGTAAGACAAGTTTCTTTTCTTTGAGAGTACAGAAAAGTAGATATGAGAAGTAAGTTGATGAAAAGAAAGTAAAGTAGGTCTGGAAAAGAGGGCAGATTATATAGCACACCTCTTAAGGTGGAAAGTAGTATTAGAATACTATTTAACTATTTTAAAGTTCTGGAAAGCATTAATATACTAATTAGTAGTATTTAGCCATTTTAAAATTCTAGAAGCATTAAAATATTATTTAGTAGTATTTAGCTATTTTAAAGTTCTGAAAGCAGCAAAATACTGTTTTAAATACTAGAAGTATTTTAGTCAAAGACAAATGCTTTTTTAATCTTGTGACAACGATCTGATGAGTACAATACAAACAAGCAAACAATTGATGCAAATAAGTAGATTGTGTATGGACAAATTTCGAAGAAGCGATGCATTGAGTGAGAATAAGTGGGGGTGGGATTTTGACATGGTGTCGGACAGACTCGAACTGGAATCCCTATGCCAAGCCTTATAGCCCAGTATGGAACATGACTCTTTACCAAATGGTATGTACACTGCTATCGACGAATCATGGTGATCGGAAAGCTTAGCGATATCAAGACTCGTATCCAAGGCGCCAGCGCATCCTGCAAGCCACCCCATGACTCGGCCGTAGAGGATGCGGGCAAGCATTGCCAGCCCACATGCAATGTTCCCAGATGACTGCATCGTAAGGCAGCAACATCCACTCATATCATAGATCCGCTTTCTGGTATTTATACTGTCTCATTCCCTTGACCACAATCACTCTCATCACTTCTACCATCCTCCAATCATGACCAAAACCCAGTCTGACGCATCAGATACGGGCGATGCTTCTTCCTCTCATGTCAAATGCGAAGTCAAGACATGGCATCTGCTCCAAAAGGAAGATGGCACCGAAGAAAAGACATCCGTCGAAGGCTTTGGCCACGTCGAGCCCTCGACAGACCACTTCGCACTAGTGGTGACCCGGAAAATGGACAAGAACCGCAAGCTCGAGTCTACCACGATGCATGTCAACTCACCTTATATCCTCCAGGCATTCCGGGATGTCGTCAAGTCACATCCGACCATTCCTTCGGACTTTTCGTCGTCGGTGGATATTCCCATTCCTTCGGAGATGCTGTTTCATCATTGGGATGGCTTGCAGAGCTATTGTGATGGTTTGGAAGACGATACTGCTCGTTCGCATGTCGCGCTTTTGCTCAAGTTTATGGACTTTGACATGGGTGCCGCGAGAAAGAGCTATACGGCACAGGTTCGCAGCGGCCTCGTCGAGTTCGCTCGACTGGGCATACTCTTCCGACCCGGCGATACCGTAGTCACTTATGTCAAGGCTCACCCCTGGCTGCTCAAAGTGGATAAGACGGCCTACGAAACACACGACAAACGCGGCAAGTACTGCGAAATCCAGTGTTCGTATTCCGACTACGACGGCGAAAAGTACGGTGTTTCCAAGCACGTGTTTCGTATCTATCAGAGGGAGGATTTTGGCTCTGATCACCCGTCCAAGATTTTGGAACTCAAGGTGTTTCCGAGACTGTGTGCGCCTGACGATGCGGATTTGGAGGCTAGGCTGAGAGAACGTGGGCAGCTGTTCTTGTCTATTACGGGTGTCATGGTGAGGCAATATGATGGCCCGGCTCAGTATCTCAAGCTACCGCCTTTGTCCTTCTTTCACCCGGAAGAAGACGACTGGAAGCAACTCTGGATGCCGTTTACCGAGACAGGAAGGGTTATCATTGACCGCAAGACATTTGAGCAAGACCACCCTAGCGGCATCATCAGCAAACGACCCCTAGAGTCTCTAGACACCGCCCTATGCCCACCCTTCGTCCTCGGATTCTCCTGCAGCCGCAAAGACTGGTGCCGTTTCTACGTCACCTCCCTCTCACCCGTACCCTGGAAACCCCACGCCTTTGATCAACTCATCCTACCCCAAAGCCAATTGAACCTCGTCCGCGCCCTGGTAACCTCACACACCTTCCCCACCTCCGCCCGCGACGAAGACCAGCAAAAAGGCAAAGGACTCGTCTGTCTCTTGCACGGCCCTCCCGGCAGCGGCAAAACGCTAACCGCAGAATGCGCGGCCGAAACCACGCAAAAAGCACTCATCCGCGCCTCCATCAGCGAGCTAAACAAACACGACTCACCCTGGTTCTTCGAGTTTGAGCTGACGCGCGTGCTGCGGCTGGCCACGACCTGGAAAGCCATCGTGCTGCTCGACGAAGCAGATGTCTTTCTCGAAGCCCGTGGCGATGATTCCCACGACGCGAGTAATAGAAATGCGTTAGTTGCTGTCTTTCTCCGCCATCTCGAGTACTTTTCTGGCATCTGTTTTTTGACCACCAATCGCATTGCAGTCTTTGATGCGGCGATGAAGTCGCGTGTGCACCTCGCACTGGGATACCAAGAACCTGACCAGGCCGCCCGTCGCCTGATTTGGAAACAGAGTTTGGACAAGAAAGACGCATTGTTGTTGGACGATGGCGGGAAGGAAGTCGCTGTTGATGATGCTGCAGAGTTGATGTCGACAGAGGCTTTGAACGGCAGAGAGATTTCTAATGCCATTCATACGGCGAGTACGCTTGCGAGGTATGCTGGCGAGCCGTTGGCTTTGAGTCATATCAATGAGGTGCTAGGTGTGAAGAGAGATTTTGAAATTTGTCTGGAGAAGATGAAGAAGGATACTCTGGGTCATGCGCCGATCAAGCATAACTCGGTCATTGATTGAGGCGCACAAAGTACTGGACATGCTCTTGTAGCTTGTAGCAGTGGCGAAAGAGCGATAGACCAGCGCCTTCCCTTGTTTCTCATTGCTGAGATATATATGCATGTCTGCTGTAGAGATACATAGTCTTGAAACTAGATGGGAGACAGCATATCACCAACATGCTTCATTAACACTCTGGTACTTTATAACGATTCAATCTACTCTACGTCTTCTACCTCTACAACTCGTCATGTCCCTTGTGCTTTTCCTTCTTCTCATTTTCTTCCTTTTGCTTCCTGGCATCCTGTTCCTGCATCTCTGCTTGAATGCCGGCGCCACTGGCGTTACCAGCGATAGGACTCTTGCCCTCTCCAACCTTCCTCTGCGCCAGTGCCGCAATCTCATCGTCATAGATTGTCCATTCAGGAACCTGTCTTCTCGCTCTCTCCAACTTAGGTTCCTTGGTCTGTGGATTGTTGCAAAGATCTATGGTACGCGCAACACCCAGCGTCTCGTCCGAACACCACGTCTCGCACCACAGCCACTCTTGCGGTAAACTGTGAATGGGCAATACATGCTGCATATGATTCGGCAGATCCTGGTCCAAGTTTGAGAGGGAGTTGGGGTCTGCAGAGAGTTGATGGTACTGTTGACGGAGTCGGTCTCCGGCAGCCATTTGGCGGAACTTTACCAAATCGACTACGTAAAGCGCAGAGATATGGTAAGGCAGCCCGCGGAGGAAATTCTTCCAATATCCTTGTTTCCAGAAACGGAAGCCTTCCATCGAGGTGCGAGAGTCGCACATGGGTGTGAAGCCATAGGGAGCACCTTGCAAATCATAAGTGACAAGCTCGTACATGTCTGTCCTGACAATCTGGTCTGCATCTACAAAAATGACCTTGTCGAGATCCAGAGGGAACAGGACGTCCAGGAAGAGGATCTTGTAGCCCCAGATCTCGCGTTGCTTCTCTTTCTGGCCGCGCAGCCAGTGTGGCCATTTGTAGGTTACCATTTCGTAGCGGAAGTTGTACTCTTCAGCCATGATGGGGAGGAAGGCTTTGAAAGACGGAGACAGGAACTGTTCGATGAACCAGAACTTCACGGTGTGCGAGGTGTGCTTTGTGACTGAAAGCATCATGATGTTTAACATACGTTCGTAGAGGTGGCCCGAAGCAACCGAGAAGATATTGATGTCGGCATGAGGCAGAGTCGCGATGTCAGTGGTCGATCCAGTCGACCCAGAGAGTAGGCCAGAGCCAAACTTCTGGGCTTTGGAAAGGACTTCGCCAGATTTTACGCTACCAAGACCAACCTTGGCGAGAATCTTATCAGCCTTGTCAGTGATATGGTCGGTCGTTGTTTTGGCACTCTCAAGAACGTCTTCATCCTCCATGCCGGATCTGCGAGAGAGACGGGGGAATATGGTGGCGCCTCGGAAGCTGGTAAGAGCAATCTCAGTCGTCTCGTCGCCTGATTGAGGACTATAGCCCAGAGTTCCAGCGCTGTCGATCTTGAAAATCTCCTCACTTCTTCCCTTCTGCAGAGTGAGGTTGTAGAAGCCAGGCTTGGCCTTGAACTGGAAGTAGCCCAGGTTCGCCATAATGATGGTATCAGCAAAATGCTGCTCTTTGTTCGTACCCAGCACAAGCTGCGCTCCTCTGGGTGCAGTACCGATAGTGACATCTCTGGAATGGCCTTCGATCAAAATACTCTCGAGCTCATAGGTTGCTTCAATATCTCTACCTTGAGTCGAGCTCAACTTAATGTTATCGAGATCGTGAACACTGTCCTTGGGTGCAACAAGCCATGCGGGCGGCATGTCCATGGCCATTGTAAGAAGAGCATCTGCCGGGAGACCTTCAAACTGGGCCAGAGTGCCTTCAAGAGAGCCGTGCCTATCGAATCTAGGTTTTGACTCCAACACATGTCGGTAGAAACGCTTGACGGGTAGCTCGTCCAGTCTCTCCTTGGGGTTTAGGTAAAGGCGCAGATTAATGCCAGAGAGCTCTGAGAGGACTTTGAGAATGGGTACCCAACGTTGAGCCGTTTCGGATGCAGGATCCACAGCCGCGACAATCTGAACGGTTGCAGTCTCGAGATCGCCACGCTCTATAAGCGTATGTAAGCCAGTCCAGCCACTGAATACGTCTGCTCGAGCGGGAGGTGCAGAATCAAACATGCCCTCGGGGACATCAGACTTTGATGATAGCGCGATCAAGTTCGACAACTTCGAGAACGACAAGGCAGTATTGGCCTTTCCTGCGACATTGACGCCTTTGATAGCTTGGGCCGCCGGCATCAAGCGCTTCATACGTTCGTATGACAAGAGTGTCTCAAAGTCGTCACGGCCGAACCCTTCGAAAGATGGCATTGGCCCAACAACCCGACCTGCCAACAAGATACCTTGTTCGCCGTTGCTGAAGCCAACGTCGTCGAGGAATCTGTCAGCTGATGACCAGAAGGCCTGAGCTGCGACAACATCATCTTCCGAAACGACTATCTTGTCCTTCGACATCAATGCTTCCAAGGTATCTAGGGTGACAACAGGACCCAGGATCATGGTCTTGAACAAGTCAACTGCAAAGCTTGAAGTTGAGAGTGGCTCGGTAGAGCTGTGAATGAGTAGAATCTCCATTTGATCATATTCTTCTTTGCGCAAAGCAATAAGCTCGGAGAGCATACGCTGAGCAGATTCCGAGTCAAAGTCTGCAATGACGACGAGATGGACAAGATCGTTCGAGACGGTGTCCTTACTGGCCGGCAAGCTAGGTATCGATCCGATTGCTCCTTCAGTCAGGTCTGAGATAGTTGCCAGATTGACTTGTCGAATGCTGTTTTCATCTTCAGGAATGATCCATGGATTGCGGCGAGTGGATGCACGGGACAAGAATACTTCAGGAACGTAGCTCTCATCATCAAGTTCGTTCTCGAAGACGGCCTTCTGTACAGTACGCAGATCGGTGCTCACGCGTTGGCTCATCTCCTGAAGCCATTCATCAGACATTGGCAGAGGAATACCGTTGACAAAGAAAGGTGGAGTGGATCCAGATGCACCTAGACGAACAAGATAGTTTTGTGCCGATGCAACACGTGTGTTGAAGTCAGTGTTCTGCAAGACCTCTTGCAAAGGTGCTGCAATACGATCCTTGCGGAGCTTACTACCCTTTGTAGCAGCTTCGAAGATGGACTGCACTGGACCAGAGAGTTTTCGGCCTTGACTGGACGAAAGCTAGGTTGGTCAGCAAAATTCAACAATATCTTGCAAGAAATTTGACTAACCTTTTGAAGATAATTCAGAGCAACACCGAGGCCATAAGTGTCGAGCAGATGATATACAGCCTTAGCTTGTTCCGAAGATGCAGTAGAAGACGTCTTGGGTACCAGACCAAATCGAATAGGGACCTTTCTCTTCACGAAGCTCTGCAAGCTCTCAACGACCATCTCCACGTCCTTGTAATTGGCAAAGTCAATTGGAAGAATAAGGTTGTGAATCTCTTTGCGGACGGGAGGCAGTTGTCCAGGGTATGTTCGTTGCAGCAACTTTGATTATCAGTGTTTGTCATGTATTAAAGGAGATTATGACTTACTGCTCTGACTTGAGATGGCCATTCGGCATAGCGTTTGTCATGCTCGATATCGTTCATCCAGATGATGACTTTGCCACCCTCAAGCTCGTCTCTCCAATCATAACGCTGAGGCTCTTGAGTTGAGGCAGCTTCTGAGATTGAAGAATGCGACAAGAGCTGCACGGCCTCCCTTCCGGTCAGGCCAAGCTCGCTAGCACTATGAATTAAGCTACGCTCACGGCGCAAATGCTCGAGCATAGCGTAAGCATCAAAATCACGAGCCAGAATCTGAAGACCGTTCACCCATATGACATTGTATCCCGATGGCAAGAAGACTTCACGGTTGGCCAGGTGCTCCTTTCTGAATTGTTCGGAGACTTCATGAGTAGACATGGCTGCCGAGTGCTTCGGGAAGTCCTGGGTGAGCTTCAACAAAGTCTCAAATGGATCCGCACTCTCCATAACAAAGCTGGACGCTCTCATGTCCAGTCTCATCAGCTCTTTGGATGACAGTGGCTTGAGATCAGTCACATCTTCGTCCGTCAACTTAGCGCTAGAAGCATTGTTGTCTGTATCATCTGAATCATCGGCTTTGCGGTCGTCAATGACGATGTAATCGGTCCTCTTCAAGTCGAGCGCTATACCATATCCACTGACAGCAAGTGGGAAACCAGGCGCGCTCAAAGAAGGTCTATATCTCACTCTGTATGATGTCTTTCCAGACTTGGCGGTCAGACTGACTGTCTTATGGAATTGGCGGAATGAAGGAGACATAAGATCTGCGTAGAGGACAGCAGGCGTCTTGCTCTGCTTATCGCCCATGATGCGATCAAACGGAAGGTCTAGTATGCGACTGCAGAACGTCAGCAATCTGACGATCATGTAAAGAATAGTCTTTGACACACTCCTGATCTACAGAGTTTCCTGATGAGCTCGACAGGTCGGCATCACAATACTGTTGGCCATTGAAGTGTAACCAAGTCTCGCAGCTCTTGTCCAACGAATTCTTGAGCGTGGGCTCCACTGTGGTGTTGTAAAATTGATAATGTGCCTCAATCTTAGGTGCGGCAGCGTGTATAGACAAGGCGTAGTCGAACGAAGAGAGGTCTTCTGCTTTGGCGAGATGTCCTTCGTCTTGCAGCGTCTTCTTGAACAGGTTGTACAGGTCTTGATCGGTCGAGGCATGATCGAAGTGGCCGTCGGCGATTCGGTCGAGCAGTGGAAAGTAGGCCGTCGCATTCTCATCTGCAGCTGTCTCTCTGGATTTTGTCAACGCTGTCCTAACTCGGCCGCAAGGGCGTCTTACAATAGTTCTACTAGATATGGAGCCGAATTGTATGAGGTTTTGAGCGCTACGTTGACCGTAGGGGCCGCCTTGGTGCAGATGGCTTGCAGTCCAAGGACCAAAGCAGTTTTGACCGCCAGGTGCTGATATTGCACCATCTTTCCTAGTCGCAACGCAATGCGGATGGTAGACTGCCGTTTAGCTGGAAAGTTTAGTGTTGAACACGTTTATAAGCCAGACAGCCAGAATGAGGCCCCCGTAGGAGATATTTGCTTGTATACCGCCTCGATCCGGCTTTAAGTAACAGGAATGCCTAACGCAACGAAAATAGGCTCTTCATCTACTTGCGAGCCGCGGAAGACCCGTAAGAGTAGGTATAGCCACATGTCATTCTAAGATGGTTGTTTGTCTTGTTTGCATATGGGGAAGCTCCTTCCGAGTTCTGCGGCCGGTTAAAGATGCCTACATCGAGGGTCGGCCATCATGGTGCAAAGGTATTTTCGAAGCAATTGATCTTGTGAAGAACTTCTACAGCTTGCGCCCGGTCAAGCGTCTGTACCTTTATGCTGATGTAGATTGTTCTGGCATAGTCACAATATTGTCTACCTACCTTATTCATGTCGGAATACTCGGGTAGACAAAGGTCGCGCCTGCCCAATTTTCGAAACTGCCTCGGTCACGGGGTTGCGCGCGTCGACGCCACCGTCGAACACGTACTCTAGGCACCCTGATGCTCATTCTTTTGACAAAACCACGACGATCCTTTGGTGACTGTAAGTGGCGACCTGACCAGATAACAACCATTCGCAATGTACGTTACTCGTCTTCTATGCTTGTAATTGGACCTTCCTGACAGTGTTTTACAGGATCGCCGTCATCGAGAAGGAGAATGTCGCACCAACGCCACTGCCCACTCAAAAGCGTGCTCGCATGTATGGCGGCACTCCTATCACCGCCGACCGATTGATGAAGCCTTTCAAATGTCCTGGATCTGCAACACCCACGAGAGCCTCGGAGAAACCAGCCCGCAAGCGAAGAAAGGTCAACTACGGAGGTGCTGATGGCGAGGCCGACGATGCCGACAAGCCTTATAGCAATGAAGACCGCCTCGCCCTTGCTACTCGAGATGTCAACCGTTTCCCTGTATTCAAACCCAAGGACAAGGATCAGTCGATACGTCAACGCTTCTCTGTACCCTTCCTTAACAAGGATCCGTCCGCCTACAATTCGTCTCGCCCCCCGCCTCTCCTTGGACTGCGACAAGGTGCAGTCTTTGTTGCCAAACCACTTCACGATCCCAGTGGAGAGTTCGCTATTGTTCTCTACGATCCCACCGTTGACGACAAACCTGCGAAATCAATAGAAGATGCATCCGAGGAAAAGACAGAAGAGCCCAAGGAGAAGGTCGACGAACCGATCATGCACAAGAGTTTGGCAGATATCCTAGGACTGAAGAAGAAGGTTGTTGATGAGCGCCCTCGGGTGCCTGTTGTCATTGACCCCAGGTTGGCCAAGGTGTTGCGTCCTCATCAAGTCGAGGGTGTCAAGGTATGCTGCTCCTGGTCCTGTCATTTGACCAGAAACTAACCCCCGGTTGCAGTTTTTGTATCGTGCTACGACTGGACTTATTGACGAGAAGGCTCAAGGCTGCATCATGGCAGACGAGATGGGTCTCGGCAAGACACTACAATGTATCGCCCTCATGTGGACTCTTTTAAAGCAATCCCCGGACGCTGGTAAGCCGACGATCAACAAGGCCATCATTGTTTGTCCCTCGAGTTTGGTTCGCAATTGGGCCAATGAATTGGTCAAATGGCTTGGCAAGGACGCCATCAACCCCTTTGCTATCGATGGCAAGGCCACCAAGGAAGAGCTGATTCAGCAGATCCGACAGTGGTCGATTGCGTCAGGTCGTGCCATCATTCGCCCTGTCATTATTGTATCTTACGACACGCTGAGACTCTACGTGGACGAGTTTAGAGAAACGCCCATTGGACTCTTGCTCTGTGATGAAGGTCACAAATTGAAGAACGCTGACAGTCAGACTTTTATGGCTTTGAACAATCTCAACGTACAGAAGCGAGTCATCTTGTCCGGCACACCTATTCAGAACGATCTCACTGAATACTTCTCGCTACTTAACTTTGCCAACCCCAATTACCTTGGTACGAGAATGGAGTTCCGCAAGAAGTTCGAGCTTCCTATCTTGCGCGGTCGCGATGCAAGTGGTTCCGATGCCGACCGCAAGAAGGGTGACGAGCGGTTGAGTGAGCTCTTGACTCTGGTCAACAAATTCATCATCCGCCGCACCAACGACATCTTGAGCAAGTACTTGCCCATCAAGTACGAGCACGTCGTTTTCTGTAACATGGCACCTTTCCAGAAGGATCTTTACAACCACTTCCTGCAGTCTCCCGACATCAAGAGTTTGCTGAGGGGCAAAGGCAGTCAGCCTCTGAAGGCCATTGGTTTGCTCAAGAAGCTCTGCAACCACCCAGATCTATTAAATCTTCCGGAAGATCTACCTGGTTGCGAAAACGCGTTTCCCTCGGACTTTGTGCCCAAAGATGCTCGTGGTCGTGACAGAGATATCAAGTCGTGGTACTCGGGCAAGATGTGCGTGCTCGATCGCATGCTTGCACGAATCAGAACCGAGACCAACGACAAGATTGTCTTGATTTCGAACTACACGCAGACTCTTGACATGTTTGAAAAGCTCTGTCGTGCAAGAAACTACGGCAGTCTCAGACTCGACGGCAGCATGACCGTCAACAAGCGTGCAAAGCTAGTGGACAAGTTCAACGACCCTGAAGGCAATGAATTTGTCTTCCTGTTGTCTTCCAAGGCAGGTGGATGTGGTCTCAACTTGATTGGTGCCAACCGTCTCGTGCTATTCGACCCTGATTGGAACCCAGCAGCAGATCAGCAGGCACTTGCACGTGTGTGGCGTGACGGACAGAAGAAGGACTGCTTCGTATACCGCTTCATCGCAACTGGAACGATTGAGGAGAAGATCTTCCAGAGACAATCGCACAAGCAGTCACTGTCATCGTGTGTTGTGGATTCAGCAGAGGATGTGGAAAGACATTTTTCGCTGGACAGTCTCCGTGAGCTCTTCCAGTACCGACCTGACACAACGAGTGATACGCACGACACGATCAAGTGTAAGCGTTGCAAGGAGGGCAAGCAGATTATCAAGGCGCCTGCAATGCTCTATGGTGATACTAGCACGTGGAACCACTTTACCAACGATGGCGAGCAGGGAGCATTGGGCAAGATCCAAGATCTGCTGCTCAGACAGGAGTGCTCAGAGGACGTAGTCAGTGCTGTGTTCCAGTACATCAGCCACTAGTTGGTGGAAAGCTTCTCGAGAGACATGGGAGTATGGCTTGATGTGTTAATGATTGTGCATGGTGCATTGAGCGTGGCTAGGTAGCATTTGATGAATTGAAAGAAGTACGACATGAAGGTCATGATCGTTTCATGTTCAATGTTCAATGTTGTAAGCAAATGTCTCGGCAAGAGCAAGAGCGAGGGTGAGCGTGGGGAAACATACTCGAGTTCGGACCGAGGAGTTGGGGAAGACAGGGTCTGTGCAGAGACACTGCAATTATTTCTTTATGGCAAGTACGATTGAGCATGGGAAATACATCGTCGCAGCCAGGAACTCAAAACGCTGCCGTCGTATCGCACACTGTTTCTTCGAGTCCGCCTGACCAAGTTGATCGAGGTATGCTTTGCACAAACCTCAGTCGCTAATCGTGGCGCGCTCTGGTCGACTAACGACGCGTCGCAGTCATCACACGCACCCTGATCATGGAGTCACCCCAGGTCGACACGGCCACCGCCCAAACGCCAGGCACTGCTAAGACCAAGGCCGGCAAGCTCAAGACGTATGCAAAACAACGCGCCAGCTCGGGCTCCAAGCCAATGAGAAGCAGCGCGCGCATCCGCCTAGCTTCAGAGGAGATTGGCGAGCAGTACACGCCCGCACAACCAGACATTCCGCAAACAATCGACGAGACCCCCGTGCAGGCAAAGGCTGCCAGGAAGACTCGCAAGCGCAAGGCTGACGCTGCACCTCCTGTTGTCGACGAAGCCATGGCCGCTGACGCCGTCGCTGAGGAGGAAATCACTGAACAGCCTACCAAAACCCGCAAGCGCAAGTCAAAGAAGCAGTCTATCCAGGCCGAAGAGGAGCAGGAAGTTGAGCTGCCCGAGACACAGGAGCCCGACGAGGAACAGGCCGACCAAGACTCTGGAGAACGCCCTTCGGAGCTCGAGCAACAAGCGTACGATGATGTTGTAGAGGAGGAGCCTGAGGCCGAGACTGGCGCCCTGGACGCAGAACCCGAGGATCCCGTGGACAACACTGAAGGCGACATTAGCCAATTCGAGGTTCCGCCAGACTCGGAAAACGACATGGAGCAATCTCAGCCATCGTCAGCCAAGCCAAAGACGAAACGCAAGCGACAGTCTATCGAGAATGGCGAGTCTCCTGCGCCAGCAGTCAAACGCGTCAAGCGATCCTCGATGCCTCGAGCTTCTGTTGGTGACTTTCCCGAACAAGGTCCTTTCACACCCGTCGAGTGCGACCTGATCGAGTCTCACATGTTGATGTTCTGCCGCGACCACGAATTATCGCGCGATCAACTCATCGGTATGATCCAGGCCTCTTCACGCGAAATGAGCAAGGTCTACGTCGACCTCGCCACCGAAATCCTACCACATCGCAATCGCCGCGCAGTGCAACGCTACTGCCGCCGCCACTACAACAACTTCCAACGCGGCCGCTGGACCGAGGAACAAGACGAACTGCTCCGCACCGCATTCGCCGAAACTCCCAACAAATGGGTCAAGATTGGTGAGCGCGTGGGCCGCATGCCAGAGGACTGCCGCGACCGCTGGCGCAACCACGTCTCGCTCGACCAGCGCCACACGGACGTCTGGACCCAGGACGAAGAACAGAAGCTCGCAAACGCCGTCAGCGAATGTCTACGCTCCGTCCAAGCAACCATGGACACGACTCTCAGCCGTGAGATTGAAGACGACTACATTGCCTGGAGCGTGGTTGTACAGAAGATGAACGGCAGCCGCAACCGCCTGCAATGCAGCATGAAGTGGCGCAAAATCAAGGCCCGCGTGATCCGCGAAGAGAACGCACAACACGAACGCGAAGCCGCCATCGAGCGCGGAGACATCATGCGCGAGCCAGACGAACTCTACGACGACGGCATGACCTCCCCGCACACCACCACCCGCTGGAAAGCCGAAGCCGCCCGCCGCTTCGACGAAATGACCGTCGGCGACATGCTCGACGTCACCCGCGAAACCCTCTACGGCGCGCAAATGGGCGCCTTCTCCTCCAAAAACACCTTCTGGGCCGTGGTCACACGCTTGCACGCTGGTTCCCCCTGGACAACCGCCGACCGCAAGATCGTTTACAAACGCATGCGCGACAATGTCGGCGACGTCCATGACTTCAAAAGCAACCTCGAGAACCAGGTCGCATGGTTCGAGAGCCATTTCGACCCTGAAGCACTGGCTGTACGTACGGCACCCAGACATCGCTTGCAGCACAATGGCAGAAGAAGCACGGGTACCTTCCGCAGCGAGGAAAAAGTGCAAGAGAGTGATGAAGAGGGAGACTTGACCATGCCTTCTCTTGGCGTCGAACAACAGATTAACGAGGAAATGGCGGATGCTCTCTCCCATGCTGACGACGATGCAAAGTTTGGCGCTGAAGACGAGGCGGAGTTGAATGGAAATGGTAATGGATATGTTGGTGAGCAGGAGCAAGAGCCTGAAGTCCCCGAGTCTGAGCACGAGGAGGCCGACTACAACTGATGTCGAGTATTTCTGATCGTCCAAAGCAAGCGAGACTGTAGAAAGATCCTGTCTATTGCTAGAGAGGGCAGCGAGCAGAAGGAACGAAAAGGCGTAACGTTCTTAAGGTGCCTGGACGGACATGGGTTCTTGCTTCTTTAGTCCCCTTTGCTCAGTGCTTTTCTCTTTTCTGATATCCAAAATTGTGCGATGTTTGACCTACGATTAATTCCCTTACACATTGGTTTTGTTTCTATTCTAGATACTGTGCCCAACACAAATCCATGCATCGTGTCTTTAGTGTCATCAAAGGATCCTTGTAAGAGTATAACTCGCATGTCTGTTCCCGGGTACAGGTCTGTTGCATACTATTCTTGGTCGATCCTGAATTCCATCCAAAAATCGCGCATCCGATTGCCATCCTTTGCAGCCTGCAGCAGCAGGCGTGGAGCGGGGTTTTACCAAGTCGAACCTTTGCCCGAACTTGTCGGGCCAAATACAAGAGAACCACATCGCCAAGGCCTGCGTCTATACAGCATCCTGCCGCTTCCATCGGGGCATACCAAAACGTCACCTTTGCACCTGCCAGACCAACAAGATGGCCTGTGGAAAACATATAAACTCAACACTTTCTCGTAGAAATGTCACCAACAACCAGAGCTCAACTTCTAACTCATATGAACAACTCTTGGTTTGATTCGTCAATTTAGCAGACCTCACAATGTTAGAGGATGCTGCCAAGGAGGCCATTCACGGATTGAGAGGGATTCTGGACGACAACAAGGTCGCCGCCAGTGTACTTGCCGCCACTCAGGCATTCGATTCTATTCGGGATGCAAATCTTGGCCACGGAGTCGATGCTTTCTCGAGAACCATGGGAACGATCGAGGGCTTGGACCTCGACAACGCCGCGACGAACATTGCTAAAGCTGCTGGCGAGACTGCGGCGACTATGAGGGTCACACAGGGTTTGATCCGGGCTGCTCAGGGTCTGGTATATGTGACTACCGCTGGTCAGATCATCGGCATCCCCTTAGCATTGCTCAACACCCGCAATCAGTACAACGAGGCCAATGCTAGGGTGAGGTTGGCAGACTCTCATGCCCTCCAGGCACAGATGGGCTTTGAAGATCGACATTTGGGCTCCAATCATGCTCGCAGGGCCTGTCTCTTATTGGAGCTGTGTGCTTTCTTTGCCCGCCAGATTCAAGATCAAGTCATGCAACCCCAACGGACAGTGACTGTCAAGACTCTCATCGTCGGAGCATACACAAATGACCTGCCATCTATTCAAAGCCTAGCAGAAGAAGCTGATCAGGGAATTCGAGACCTCTTCATCAGTCTCACCACGCCTTCGTACGACACTCTACAGCAAGCTGCTGACGCTGCTGCGGAGTATGCAAGCAACCATGAGTTCCAAGACACGCTCTATATCTTTCTTCTGGTGGGAACCCGTGACTCCACTCCGACTACTGAGACGATACACCAAGTTCATTTCCCACTGGAACTCGGTCCAGATGATGTCTTTATTGTCGGTTTGGGTGGCCGAGCGAATTCTAATCTACATGCCATCAGCGAGAATGCAACATTTCAGTCGGACGGCGGCGACAGGAAACATGTCCATGACCAGATTCGGGATGATCACCTGCGTGGTGTGTCGATTCACAAAAGCGGTTCTCTATTGCCAGAGCCTTTCAGATGGCCAACCGCGGGAGCATTGACTGGGGCAGCTGCCCAATGGGCTACTCTTTCCTTTGCTCTGCCGAAAACTGCTGCTGCAGTTCTTCTTGTCGGCCCTGGACTTGGCTTTGGGATCCTGGGTGGCGCAGCAGTCTATGGTGGCAAGAAAGGTGTCGAATGGTACCTTGGACGTCGACAAGTTCGTGAAGAGTGAAGGGGTGACAAGTTGGTCAAACCACTCCTTAAGTCCATTGTGTTGTTGCCAGTACTTAACATGTGTCTCTATCCGAACGCAATTTCTTCTTCAACCCCCTAATCAACTCTTGTCAGCTCTACTCCGCCAAAACGAAAGCCTCCTAGCCAGTTCCCTGTGTCGATGCTCGAAACTACAAACACAGGCGGCCTGCCTTCGACCGCATTGAAGATTCGCTCTTCCTCGAATGCGATCCATCCATTATCGACGTTGCTGTTGTACATGTGGGGAGTAATCAAAGTGTCCAGTCTAGGAGATCTCGGCCCATCTTGACACAGCGTCTGATCGGCAAACGAGGCATGATCAAGCTGCTCCTTCATCTCATAACTCTGTACATGGCCAGGATGCAATGGATACCCGATACTCAGCCTCAGCACAGGACGATCGGGATACGAAACTTGAGCTGCGTCTGGCCACCTCGGAAACCCCAGCAGATTCTCGATGCCATCTCTGGGGGAGGCATGCAGATTGTTTTCTTGTCCGTGGGTCTCCAACAACAGATCTATTGTTTGCTTGTCGCCACTTTGCGGTTTGGGATCGAAGAATTGGAGATGCCAGATTATTTGGTATTTTCCTGGTGGAAGCATCATGGGTGGGAATGTCCCCTGGCGAGGATGGCCAAGATCGAGATGACCCTGTCGCTTCAGCATGGGTGACGTGAAGCATGGCGATGCGGATTGGAACTCACGTATAATGTGCAGACGCGTCGGCAGGTCAAGACCAGCTCATCGGAGTTGATTGCCGACCTCACTGCATTGTTCCGTGGTGTTCTTGTCCGTTGGACCGCCCAAGCCTGTTTCACATACTCTTGTGACGACGCTTGAAGTCCAGAAGGATACTCTCCGTATAACAGCGGAGGCGTCAAGAGAAATATAGACCAATTACTAAAAACGTCCTCGGGATTTAGTACAAAAAAACAAAATCCCAAACGATCAAATAAGCTGTCAAGTGTTTGATGCTCAATTACTCACGCTTCTTCAACCTCTTTTCGCACAAACAAAGGACTCCACGTACTACCGCATTCCTCTGCTCTTTCCACGTAAAAGTATTGTCGTCCCCAACACTGCACATCCCCGACTTCTTTGATCTGGTCTGCGGTCGCTGGTTGATAGTCTACGCACTCATCCCAGCCATACGGTGCCACAGCATGCTTGAACGTAAACTCCTTGGCTCCGAAAAACAATTTTACTTCGCTGCGAGTGCAGGGAGGCTGCGGATAAACATTGCTTCTGTTTGCGCATTCGGTGCAGTAATTAAACCGTGTCGTGGAAGAAGGTCTGCAGCGTTTTTTTCTGTTGCTGCTGGCGCAATATTCGCAGGCTGGTAGAGGAGGCATTTTTTTGTCGCTTAGTCTTGCTGAGATGTAGTGGAGTGAGAGGAGGGCAGCAGAGAGTCAAGTCTTGGGATGTTGGCGAAGCCACTCACGCAATCGTGCAGTATAGGTCCAGCTGGCATCGGCTCCTCCTTTTCGGCGACCGAGACACGGCATCATGGTCAAAGGAATGGATATGGTCTGTTGCAACCCTTCACGTTGGCTTGGGTGGAGAATGGTCAAGATCGAAAGGTGAAATAGATGACCGGGGTCATCGTCTAATGGGCATTATTGACAAGTCCTCGTGTGTAGAAATCCTTCATCTATAGCATCACGTCGTATGGCGTCTGTTCTGTTTTCTTTTCCTGTTTTGTGTGCAATCTTTCCAGAAGAACCAAGCAAAATCTACAGATTTGCAAAATAGAGGGGCGACTTCCTTGATCAAGTACAAAAGGTAGAATAATAAAAAAAGTCGAGACAGGGTCATACCACAAGCACTGGGACTTTGAGAGCAAAACAAAATGTCAACAACACACCTTCCAACCTATTCTGACGGGGTTTGAATGATTGTTCGTCCCAATTAATTCAAGAAGCAGACACTGTATGATGAAAAGATGTGACAAAAGTAATAAACATGTATTCATTAGGTAGATGGAAATCTTTATCCAAAAGACAATAAACTCCATCGCTGTTCGTTAAAAATAAAAATCAAATGCTTGCCAGACCCTAGCGCCGAGGGTCGGCTCCCTTTTTTGTGGATCGTGGGCGACAAGAATATCTCATCTCCTCAAAAAACGTTCCGGTATCCTGCTGTCATGCCACGAACACCCTGTTCGGTGGCGTCTATGCCAAACGACCTTGGCCTAACCTGGCCTGTGTATATGCAACTGGTCTCGTGGGACCCCGAAAAGAAGACAAACCAATCAAACAACTTTTTTGTGGCAGTGATGTTCGTTTAGAGCTTGGAGAGGTGGGAAGCGAGCTCCTTGACCTCATCCTGAACCTTCTTGCCCTCGGTGAAGGGGTCGTACATGCGCTTCTGGACGTACTCGGTCAAGGCCTTGTCGTCCATGTTGCGCAGACCGAGCTCGCGGTCGACACCAGCCTTCTGGGCAGCACGGATGACACCGCAGGTGACAACGACGCTGACCTCACGGATGCGGCGGATGTCGGGGTACATCCAGTTCTTCTCAACCTCCTCGGGGAGGAGAGATTCTGAGAGGGCCTTGCCAGAGGCGTAGATCATGGACTGAGTGACGTTGACGGCCTTGGACAGGATGGCACCGAGTCCGATACCAGGGAAGACGTACATGTTGTTTCCCTGACCGGGCTCAAGAGTCTGACCGTTGTACTCAAGGGCAGGGAAGGGCGAGCCAGAGGCGAAGAGGACGCGGCCCTCGGTGTACTTGATGGCGTCCTCGAAAGTGCACTCAGACTTGCTGCTGGGGTTGGACAGGGGGAAGATGACAGGCATCTTGTTCAACTCGGCCATGCGCTTGATGATCTCAGGAGTAAAGGCACCACCGATGGTGCTGAGGCCCATGAGGATGGTGGGCTTGACGTACTCGATGACGTCCTCGAGAGTCTTGTACTGCTGGCCCTCGTTGTCGTCACGAGAGAAGTAGAGCTTGTGCTCGGCAAGCTTGTCGCCACGGTCGTTGGTGATGAGACCCTTGGAGTCGACCAGCCAGAAGCACTTTCTGGCCTGGTCCTCAGTAAGACCCTCGTTCATGAAGAACTCGACGAGCTGCTTGGCAACACCAACACCGGCAGAGCCAGCACCGAAGAAGACGGCGCGCTGGTCGGCGGCGGCAACCTTGGACTGCTTGACGCCGTTGATGAAACCACCGAGGATGACGGCACCGGTGCCCTGGATGTCGTCGTTGAACATGGTGTAGGTGTTCTGGTAGCGCTCGAGCGAAGGGAAGGGGTTCTTGAAGTCCTCGTACTGGATGACAATGCCGGGCCAACGCTCGGTGAGGGCGGCCATGAGCTCATCAAGGAACTCACGCTCCTCATCGGCGGTAACCTTGTCACGTCTGCTGCCCATGTATAGAGGGTCGTTGCGGAGCTGCTCGTTGCTGGTGCCCAAGTCGAGGGTCAGGGGGAGAGTGGCATCAGGTCTGATACCAGCGCAGGCAGTGTAGAGAGCGAGCTTGCCGACAGGGATACCCATGCCGTTGATACCAAGGTCACCGAGACCAAGGATACGGGAACCGTCAGTGACGACGGTGATCTCGACGTTGTGAGGCCAGTTCTGGATGATGGAGTGGAGGTTGCCCTTGTCCGAGAAGGAGAGGTACATGCCTGGAGAGAGTTAGAATGGAGCAATTGCATTTGACAGGCAGAGAGAGCTTACCCTCGGGCTGGGTGTAGAGTTCTGACCATCGCTGGCAGGCCTCGCCGACGGTGGGAGTGTAGATGACGGGAGTAATCTCCTTGACGTTGCCAGACAAGAGGCGGTAGAAGAGGTTGACGTTTGTGTTTCTCAGGTGGGTGAGGTATTGGTACTTGTCGATGGGATTTTGCTTGTTCTCAAGGAGCTGCAGGCATCTCTTTTCTTGTGTCTCGAAGCTCTCGACGGCGGGAGGGGTCAGGCCGTATGTGCGGAGGTACTTGCGGACCTCGATGGGGTATGCCGTGTCGTAGTCGGCGCTTCTGAAGGAGATTAGGGTCGGGGACGCTTCAATGGCTGCCTGAGAGGAATCTACTCACGATTGCCTTGATGAGACGGCAGGAGGGTTGCTCTGGACAATGTTTGCTGCGGGAGCAGGGGCAATTGAGGCAGATGAAGACATGATGGACGAAGTGTGAAAGAATGCAGATGGTCGGCAGGAAGAGGTCGAGGGCAGGCGACGTTTAAGTAGGCAACCAAGCACGCGAGATGAGGATAGAGACATAGAGATGAGGAATTCAGGCTAAAGCAGCCAGCGGTCAGCAATTTATAATCTTTGATGAAACAGAGAAAAAGGTCGCCCAATGTCGGAAGAGGTTTCGTTCGGCATATGAGGCCCTACGAAAACGCGAGCCTCACAGCTCGTCGGGCAGTTGCATTCTAGACGATATAGCTCCACCAAAACTTATACCATCCCCAGCTGTGTGGGGTGCCGATGACTCGGCCCGGTCGCCTTGCCCTACGCCGAGTGCCCAGTTCGACCTTCTTCCCAAAAGCTGCTGCGACGACCTCGATTGAATTCTCGTCCACGACTTGTCCTCAAGTTTATGAATGGTTTTGTATGCTTCCTTTTACTTTGTCTTGTACACCCTTTCAAAAATGTCGAGTTACACGTCTTAATTGCCGCTATCTGTTTTCCGAAGTCGCAAAGCCGTGCGCAACCGTAGCAGCAACCCCCACGCCCTCCGACTTTTTCCGCTCAAAAGATATTTTCAGACTAGTCGTCGGTCGGTCGTCGCGTCGGCCTTCTTTCCATCTCTTCCGTGACTGCCAAAGGTCATCTTCCCCTGATCTCCGGTTTTGAATCGCATCTCCAGACCTCCTCCTGTATCGGTCGGTGCTTTGTGATATAGGACGGGCCGAGTTCCACATCGCCATCGAGTGCAAACCACTCAGCCGTTGCGGGAGCCATCCTTCTGAATTCTGAATGTCACTATTTTTCTCTGAGCCTGTTCTCACATGCTTTTCCCCGCAATGACGACAATATCATGACGGACTTTGTACGTTTGCTCTCGTGCTTCGCGGCTGCCTGCTCGCTTGCTACACATTGCATCTCTCATAGTCTTGACCTATTCACCCTCAATTGATAAACTTCAACCTTCCAATCGCTGCAACTAATTTTCGTCCGGTCATCCCTGCAGTCACCATGTCGTCCTGCCTCGGATTCCGCAAGTCAAAGTCCGACGACACAGAGCCCTTGCTACCCCAGTACCGCGATGACACGGTCCTGCAGCGCGAGCTGCACCAGAAGCTACACTCATATCAGATGATAAGAGCCCTGGCTGATGGGTACATGCCCTCGAACGAACAGCTGGTCATCAACCTCAGATCTTTGCTCTCTTCTGATCTCTTGAATCCCAGCGACCCAAACCTCAGTGATTCAGGAAGACGCCTAGCCAAGTTCACAAAACAGTGGCTTAAGGATTTCATCGAATTGCTTGTGCACAAGAACAGCGAGGACCAGATTCAGGATTTCATCTGGTCGCTGACTCAATCCAGAGTCAAAGTCGACGTTGAAGATCTGGCACAGAGAGCATACAAGGCCCAGTCAAAAGCCAAGACTGCCGCTGGTAAGTACCACCACAAGTAGTATCGTGTCTGATCTACGCTAACATCGCACAGCTTACCAAAGCCTGCAGACGGTTGGATCCCTCCTTCTCACCAACTCTGACTTCCGTATCTTCCTCTCCGACTTGAACACAGTCGGCCGTGAGGTGTTCAAGGATGCTGCTTTCTCGCTATCAAACGTCGCAGAAGAGGCAGGCAAGAAGATTGAGCCATCGCAACAAGAACAAGCAAAGTTGACAGAGCCTGGCGCCGACTCTGGACCCCCACCCTCCGGCAAGGACCTTGGTAACGACATCGCAGATGTAGGCAAGGTTGTAGCAAATGGAGTTGCTCAGGTCGCTCAAGACACCGAGCAGAGTGCCGAGGAGAAACTCTCCGGTGATGAAGGTCAGGTCATGATGAACCGCTTGAAGCAGGCAGTCATGCAACTCAGAAAACGTCCCGATTACAACGAATCTGTCTCTACCATTGCGACTCTGCTCAAGCGCTACGCTATTGCCTACTCCCGCTCGGTCGAGGAGACTGTCAACGCACTTGAAGAGGATGTGCATGAGAATGCCGCCATGGACAAGGCTGGAAAGAACTTCTGGTCTCTACTCTCCTCCTTCGGTGACCGCGACGCTTGGAAGAAGCTCGAGGAAGCATTCAAGAAGGTCGTTTCGCACTCCGAGAAGGATCCTGACTTTGAGAACCTCATGGTCGACATCGGCAACTCTCTCCAGACTCTTCTTACCGATCCCGACTTCTTCGACACTGCTCGCGAGAAGTTCGATGAACTACGTGAGAAGTCCAAGAAAGTCGGTTCGGAATCTGATCTTCGAAACGATATCGACAACTTCCTGGGACAACTTCAGGAAACTTTGGTCTCTGTCTTGCACGACGAGGACGTGGCTAAGCTCATGCAGCACACTCTCAAGATCTTCCACATCCTGTCGCCTCTCCACAACACTGCCAACCCGGAGCTCATCACTGATGCCATCAACACCTTCATTCCTCTGATGATCGCTGCCATTCAATACGTTCCTATCCCTCGTCTGGAGATCAGCACTCCCGACATTGATCTCTTGCTCGAGAATCTTATCATCGAGCCTGGCAAGACGGTCAACCACACCTCGTTCTTGCCTTACAAGCTCCGCGTCGAGACCTACAACGACTTTGAGATCCGCAAGGCCAGATTCCGTACTACTTCCACATCATCTCACTTGGTGACCATCAAGATTGATGGTATCTCTGCTCGCGCCGAGGAAGTTGGTTTCTGGATGCGCGCTCACTCTGGTCTTTTCAGATTGGCTGACGAAGGCATCACCTCATTCGCTCTTGACGAGAAGGGCTTGGACATCCACCTCGATGTCGAGATTGCCAAGGACAGAATGGAGTCTATGCTTAGCCTCAAGGCTGTTCGCGTCAACGTGCACAAGCTTGATTACACCCTTCGCAAGAGCAAGTTCTCCTGGCTCGCTTGGCTCGTCAAGCCTATCCTTCGACCCATTGTTCGCAAGGTCATGGAGAAACAGATCGCTACTGCTATCGCAGACGCGTTGCACTCGGCCAATCGCGAGCTACTATACGCACGCGAGCGCCTGCGTGCTACTCGTGTTGCCGACCCCAACGACCTCATCACCTTCTTCAAGGCAGTCGCTGCACGTCTGCAACCAGAGGAGGACCCAGACCTCTACACTCGCGTTGGTATTGCTCAGCCTGGCAAGGGTGTCTTCAAGGGCAAGTACGCACCTGGAAGTGTGGTCAAGCTTTGGAACGAAGAGGCTGCTCAAGCCGAGGAGAGAATCGAGGACGGTTCAGAGGTCAGAGGTTGGAGAAACGATGTCTTCAGCTTGTTGGCTGTCTAGGTTCACAGCATATGATATTGACGAGTTACGAGAAACACGCTTTCGTATGAGACGGGAAGCCTGCACGAAACTGCAGACAGGTGAAACGAGCCATGAGAATCAACAGAACAAACTGTATTGTCATTCGAATCATTTAGTTTTAGTCAGCAGCGAGCACAATTGTCATAGCATTTCTTATCGTTCATCCTCACTTCCTGTCGAATTGAATGTCACTGGCGTGCCAGCAATCTATAGACCTACGTCATCGCGAACAGCTGAGTGGCTGGTCAGCAAGCCTCAATTATTTTTGCGACTTTGCTCGTTGTGCTCACATGCAAAACTTTCTTCCAGATCAGAGAAGACTTTGAATTGGTAAACAATCGAGATTTTGGCCATTCTTGCTTTTCGCATAGATCTTCAACCACCATCATGGCGTTGACTACACCTGACCCCGAGCACCTCTACGGCTTGGTTGATATGGGAAGGTAAACCATTTTCTCTTCTCTAATCCTCATTCTATCAGAAAAAAACACCAAGAAAAAACAGAAGGATGCCAGACGCTTGATAAAAAAAACAGCGATCAAGTGCTTTATTGCACAAAGAGAAAAAACCAACCACGCCACGACCTTTAACTGACATCAATCGGCAACATAGTAATGGCATCCGCTTCTCCATCACCGACCTCTCACCACCGACAACGAGAATCTTGCCTACACTCTACACCTCTCGCGCCGGCATCTCACTCTACGACGCGCAATACTCATCCACCGGCACCCGCATCCCGATCCCCTCCCAAACAATCCAAAAAGTAATCTCCAAACTCATTAACTTCAAACGCACCTGCAGCGACTTCTGCGTGCCAGACCAAAACATCACAATCCTCGCCACCGAAGCCACCAGAACAGCCCTAAATTCTGAGGACTTCAGGGCAGCAATCAAAGACAAGACGGGTTGGGAGGTGAAGATGCTGAGAAAGGAGGATGAGGGGAGGGTGGGTGCGTTGGGTGTTGCGACGAGTTTGGGCGAGGTCAAGGGGTTGGTTATGGATCTGGGGGGCGGGAGTACGCAGTTGACTTGGTTGGTCAGTGATGCCGTGACGGGGGAGATCAAGATGCCTGAGGGAGGGGCGGTGAGTATGCCGTTTGGGGCCGCTGCGCTGAGCAGACGACTGCAAGAAGCCGAAGTCGCGGGAGAAAAGGCAAAGAAGGCGTTGGAGAATGAAGTCAAGCAGACCATTACTGAAGCGTACAACAGCCTCAGTGTCCCGAGGGAGTTGCAAGAGTTGGCCAAAGAGCAGGGTGGCTATGCTTTGTACCTCTCCGGCGGCGGGTTTAGAGGCTGGGGCTTCGTGCTGATGAGCGAACACACCGTGTCCCCTTACCCAATCTCACTGATCAACGGCTTCTGCGCAGACAGAAGCTCCTTTCTGGACACCAACTCCGTCAAAGCAGCCGCGTCTTCCCATCTAGATGACCAAGACGACAGCGCCATCTTCCGCATCTCTCAACGCAGAGCCACCCAAGTCCCCGCCGTGGCCTTTCTAGTCACCGCATTATCAGAAGCCCTTCCTCACATCAAAGAGGTCCGGTTCTGTCAAGGCGGCGTTAGAGAAGGCTATCTCTTTTCCACTCTACCGCAAGAGTTGCGCGCACAATCGCCAGTCGTGGTCGCAACAACCTCCTACGCAACTCCTGGATCCCCTCACCATGCAAAACTGCTGCTTTCCGCCATCCCTGCCAATACTCTTGCTTCTACAACCTTGACTGTGTCTCTCATTACTGCTTTTGCAAACTTGTCGATGCAGTATTCGTCGCTTCCAAAGGATATCCGTGCCGCGGCGGCTTTGCGCTCCACGACTACTGGGTTGTTAGCTCAAGCTCACGGACTCTCGCATCATGAACGCGCTTGTTTGGCTTTACTCCTCTGTCACGCTTGGGGCGGCCACCGCGATTTGCCTCCAGTGGATACATCTTTCTTTGCCTCTCTGCAAGCTCTCGTAGGCCCAAAGACAGCTTGGTGGTGTGGATACCTAGGTACCGTTGCCGCTCTCATCGGTGCAATCTATCCTTCTGGCAGAGGGAATGAGGTAATGGATTTGTCTTCTGCATGGAATGTTTCTCCCAAGCATGGAGATAAAATGTTGGTCTTGAGGACTAGAGATGGTCAAGGTTCTTCGTTGCACGCCATTGTCCCGGATGAAATGGAAAAGATTGAAAAGTGTGGCAAGAAGAAGAATTGGATTGGTGGGAGAGAAGGTTTTGGTTTCAAGGTTCAGGTGCTGTAAGATAGCTTCCTGAGAGAATATAGTACCAATCAAATGTTTGTACATCAGGCTTCAATGTCGTGTGACGAAGAAACAGGGATTGTTGGATCAGTGAATCGAGAGCGACCGCAAAAGCCTGCAAGCTTCAAGGTACACCAGATTTGCATGTTCAATCTCAAGCTACGGCGATGTGACAGGCGAAGAAGGAGTAGGAGATCGTTCCGACCATGCAGATTGGAGTACATCATATCAACTGTCAGGCAAGAGGACGGGTGATTCCAAAATCTTCTAGGCTTGTGTAAATCGACAAACACGAACAGACATAGCCAACATTCTTTGCACACGAGCATTATGCGAGTTGATCATTTGTCTCGTAATTATATGTTCAGAGTAGCAAAAGTAAGCATAGCATCATGACATGCATGTCACCTTCCCATCACCATGTATATATCCCCAGCAACATAAAAGCGTTATCCGTCCATAGCTATTCTTGCATTAGCCGAAAGCAGCGCTTCCTCATTCCTTCATTCCAGTCGTTACAGGTCGTGTCTTAGCCATTCATGGGTTGTCTCATCATGTGTCGTGGTGTTGTATGTCATACATGTGCGTGTCGAGTGGTGTTGGATTGTAGCGCAAGAGCTTCAGCGGAGACCTTGCTCGGTGCGTTTGTTGAAGGTACGAAGAGCCTTGCAACCTTCGCTCTGAGCGTGCTTGGCCAGCTCTCCGGCGAGGATGAGCTTTGTGCTGTGAACAAGGGGTCAGCATCTCAAAAGGTAGAAAAAGGGTATGGATAGAAGCAAGAATGAAGGATAGAGACAACGATGAGATAAAACAGAGGAGTAGAGGGATGAAGATGTCACGTACGCAGTCTGGATGTCATGAGCCTGAAGTGTTGCCTTCTTCAAGTTCTTGCACAAGTCGGATGCAAGGTCTGCAATACGAAGACAAAGATCTGTGTGTTAACGTTAAATATACAGCATCGAATGACAAGGACGAGTCTGGTTTGTTACTAACCCTTGATCAAGTCATTCATGATCTGCATTGCGGTCTTGGACATCGAGCGGTCTGGGTGGATCTGTTTCTGCACTAAAAGATTGTGAGTCAGTCATTGATACACACAAACAGCATCAATGTTGTGTAATAGGTAATAGACAAACCTTTGTGAATGTAGGCCTGGAAGTTGGTAGGCTCCTGCTTGCGCTTGCGCTTTCTCTTGGTGCCTTCGCCATCCTTCTTGCCATCTGTGGCAGAAACTTTCTTTCCTGCAGGCTTCTTCTTTGATGACACCTTGGTCTCGTCCTCGTCGGCAGAAGAGGCAGCAGTGTCGGCTACAGAGGCAGCGGCGCCATCGGCGGTAGAGGCCATCGTGACATCGGCGACATTGTTGTCGGCGCTGCTCGAAGAGTCATCGACATCAGGCTGAGTGTCGCCATCAATTTGAGTCTCTGCGTCAGGCTGGGAAGCCTGCTCCTGGCTGGTTGAAACAGGCTCAGCTCGCGTGTTACTGATGGCACGCTGACTCTGGGAAGCAGTGTGCTTCTTCGCAATCTTGGGAGGCATGCTTGTATCTGCAAGAGGCGTAGAAAAAGCGTGCAGTTACTCGTTACACGTGAACAAAGAAGATGGGGGACAGGTAGACTCGACAAACACGTAAACTGGACGTGTAAAAGGAAAGATCAGGATGTTGGAGGAGGAAGTGGTCAACGCAAGAGAGAGAGTTGCTTGGAGGTGAGAAGCTGCCGAGTCTTTCGTCGAGGCGGTCCACGCTTTCTCTAGGCAGCGAGACCACTACTTGACCAGATAGGAAAGAGCTACCCCGTACGAAAGCTCTCGGCGACGAGGTGTACCTTCCTCAAAGTGTGTCTAGTATCTGATGACCCAAGGGAACGATATGTATTGCTCGAATGAGAAGGAAGTATGTGTGCATCCGTGCAACATCTACAAGATCGAGTCAAGTCTGTGATGGATAGATCAACAATTCAAATCATCGTTATGCTTGCAACCAAGCCTGGCTAATGCTACATGGCCTGCCAACGCCCATTGAAGCACGAATCCCTGCTAAAGTACAGTAAAACGATCCTATGACCTCAAAACGCCAATATACACATACCGTGAATATATCGTTGCTGCTTTCTATCTTTGCAGCTCCCTCAGCGCCCTTTTCATACTCTCGAGCCTGGCTTTCTCTTTGACGACCATGCCCTTGGCAAGATCTTTCAGCATGCGTTTGCCAAACTTGACGTGTTGTTCTTGCCAACCAGCCAATTCGGCTGCAACGGTCTGTTGCGTGTAACGTAGTTCACTACCGAGAGATTCAAGCTCGCCTTGAGCCTTTGTTGCTTTCTCTTCGGCCTCAGCTGCAATCGATCGCCTGGTCTCATCAAACAGTCCTATATTTGGTGTCCAGCGAGACTGCCTGCTGAGTGAGCCCAGAGCTCTCTCGATATTTCTTCTGGCTTGATTCATACTGCCAATCAAGCTTGTAGGTCGCCCGAGAGCAACTAGGACCGCTGTCGATGAATTTGCAATCGAGTGTAGAGAGTAGTAAAAGCTTGCCAGAGGGTCAGATTCGGAAGGCGTCATAGCTTTCGTGTACATGTCGAATGCTGTCAAAAAATTTCGAGGAAGGAATTGGAGGGTCGCCACGCCAGTATTATTGAGCATACGCGCATCATACAAATCCGAGTTTAGCATTCGTTGAGCATTCGTGCGCCTGATCAAATACTTCACAGCATGAGAGACTCCACGAAGTTGATCTTTTGCATGTGATACGAACGACTCAACCTCGCGTGTGTCTGTGATTGGGTCGTAGTCATCTCGAACGTTTTCGACACGAATCTCTGCCTTGTGTTTGGCTCGCTCGGCCAACATGGCCGGATCTATATCAGGAACGAGGAAAAATTCCCATACCATCTCATGAGTGAAGAAAGTAGAGTGTGTCAAGAGGCATTGCAAAAATGCGTCAAGACGGAGTTGAATATCGCGCAATACAGCCCTGGACGGTTTTGATGGTATCAAGAACGGAGATGTCAAGTTGAAATGAGTGGGTATCCAGGATGCGGGTTGTTCAATGGACAGCCATTTTGCGAGGTGCTCAAAGTCAGCGACAGAGCGACGACAGGTGGTAACCGTGATCGTGCCGTTGGGGTTTGGGCCGCCAGACTTCAGGACCAGTCGAACGGTGGCATCCTCTACGAAGAACGAGCGCACAACAGAAGTGATTCTTCCATCTGCTGCAGGCCGCGTTGACAGCAGTACCAAGTCGTCGATTCGGTTCCTGACTTCATCATCCTTGGCTAGCTCAACAGCTGTCAACCCTCTGATGTCCTTGATCTGCAAGTCCACTCGAGCGTCACCGAAAAATGTTCGAACCAAGTCGAGTCTACCGTATTTGCTCGCCATCATCAGCGGTGTAAATCGTTTGTCGTTCGCTGCATTCACATCTGAATCGCAATGAAGAAGGAGTCGTGCTGTCAGGTGAGGATCGTTGACAATGTGTAATAGAGTGTTGCCCTTGTTGTCTATATGATCAGCAAGATGGAGCGGCTCTTGATCTGGTTGGGTATTTGTGGCAAGGGTCAATGCAGTCTCGACCATCCATCGGTATTCCTGGTGATCGTATGACCTGCATAGAGCAAACAACGGCGTTTGACCGTTCTTGTCTTTGAGCCGCCAGGGTAGCATCTCACCAACCGTCTCCATTAAATGTGGCTGATTGAACAGATAGTGGGCAAAGGTTCTTCCTTTGCTGTCTTGGCGGAGAAAGTAAGATCGCAAAGTGCTATCAGATGGGGCATTCCGGAGAATGTGATTGAGTAGAGAATTCGTCAGGTTTTTGTCATCGCCCTGCACAGCAGAGACGAGTAGAGTTACTCCCTCATTGTTACAGTCTTCCAAAATGAACTCGATGGGAAAATACTGGTCCAGACTTAGCAGATACTCCAGAGATGCAAGCTGTCCATTCTCAATGGCCATCATCAAGATGGAGTCTCCACCTAGTCCTTGTGATTGTGAAATTTTATCAAGAGAGCTGTCGTCTGCTGAGGCAGTGCTCAGTTGAGAATCAATACTCTTAGATCTTGAGCGAGATGGCGATGAATACCCTGATGACACAGAGGCACTGCGGAAGCTTGCCATAGTAACACGCTTTCGCTTCGGTTGAATAACCTCTGGAGGTGGTGTCGGCGGTTTTTGGAATGGAAAAACATGAGCCAAGGATCCTCCAACTGCAGCAAAGTCACCATCAGGCATCGATGATCGTTGTTCTCGTTCAAGATTCACGTTGGTCAGCCTTGAACTGAGACTTGATGCGTCGGGATCTTTGAAGCTGTCGTCGAATGATGGTGCCTCTTCTATGACTTGTCCACCTGCGATCCAAGGAGCGTCTGGTTGGAGAATGGTCCGCAGCTCCGATACATTTCCATTCCTTGTTGCTTTCCATAGTCGCGCGTTTTTCCTCGCAGCAATTCGTAAGGCGTCCGAGTCCCGAGAAAGATATAGCAACACAGCTTCGAATGTGCTCAACACGTAGCCCATCTCTCCACTGTCCACGTCGTCGATGAACACAAAATGCCTCATGTAGGACAACCTGGCGTGCAGATAACGAACAGAGCTTCTGATGACAACAATTAAAAGCATGGAGACCAGTGCGTCGGCGTTGATAGTCATGGCTATGCTTGGTTTCTCAGTGGCACCGTCCGGCCGCGTTCCTGGCTTCCCTACGTTGGTATTTGTGGTTGCAGTGACAGTCTTTGCTGTTTCGAGTAAAATTTCAATCATCTCCTGTGGACTACTGGCAACGCCCATCTTTTTGAAGATGCCTACTGCTCTGTCGATCCGGATTGCCATATCTCGTTTCCCTCTCATGCCATCCTCTATGGGAATACCGACCTGGGCAATGTCGATATTGGCCATTTTCCGTAGACGGTGCTCAAGTTCGAGGTCCTCGGAACGGCGAATGTTGCATATCCGGGGAAATAGGATGGATTCATGCAGTTGCTCAGCAATATGACGTTCAATCATGCGCTCAACGACCGGGCCTGACAAGTCTGTTGTGGCTCCGAGGAGAGATAATTGTTGTCTGTCGACTCCTTGGAAAAGGTCAATAGCAGCAGTCGTCGCACTTTCAAGGGCAAAGCGCATAGAGTCCTCTTCGGGTTCAATGGTCAGGGATGAAAGCCGAATACTGCTGTCGCTTCCAGACACGGAAGATCTCAGTGAAGCCAGTGAATCCTCCAGCGAAGTAGAAGAGTAGTCGGACCTCTGTGAGCTCACGGACGGCGCGCGCGACGATTTATTGGGGACAGGGCCTTCAAACTGGACGGCGAATTCCTTGAGGGTTCTATCCAAACCATTCTGCAGCTGTCGAGAAATCAAAGGGAATGCGGTCAGAAGTTCTGTAAAGGATGCAATGTCCTTCTTTTTGACGTCCGAGGCAGATGGGGTTGTAGTCTTGGGTTTGTCTGCGGTGCGCTGGGCAGCGGTCCTGATAGTTGCGGGTATGACGCGAACCGAGTCGTAAGAGCCGATCAGGGGCCGCGATATGTAGTAGACGAGCCATTGCTGGGATTCAGGTATATCAGGGCAGAACAGGGCGTCGGTCAAAAGCTGAGCCTGGGTCAAAGTCTTGAAGCCTATATGGTCATGTCAGCAGTGTCGCTCAATCCTCGTCCTGCTAATTTGGATGTAGCGAACCTTTGTTGCTGTAGACATAGGTATCCTTGACGACTACCGTCCTGCCATTAAGTGTGTTATACTGCTTGGCCTTGCCCTTGGACTCGCGGATATTTCCTCCATCTTTTGAGGTGGAGCCAGGTGGTATACCTCCAGGTACGCGGATGACATGGCTGGAGAGAAATTCCTCGGATACGGCAAGGTCGGCATAAGGCGCAGTCGTTTCGCGGTCGCGGCCTTGAAAGAGCGATTCTGTCGTCGGGACCAGGAGGATGTGGTGGTTCACAGGCAGACACTGCGAAGGAAGGGTGCTTCTGAAGAAGGCCCGCAGAAAGGGGTTTAGAGGGTGCATTCAATCGGTCGTCGCTGGATCATGGCAGAGTCTGATGCGAAATGCGCCCACGGCCGGGCGGGTCTGTCGTCGTTGCTCTCTTGTTTCGACTTGGATGACCGATTCTTGGTTGCGATTGCTTGCTGTTTCGCGTCTTGCCAAACGTCGCGAATCTAGACTGGAACTCTACTAACACCTAGTGTTGCTTGCATGCCTAGAGCTCAGCCTCGAGCGCCTTTCAACATGTGACTGCCGCCGGCTCACACGTCACCGGCTGCCGGAATCTGATTCTGCCCGCCAAGCTCCACTTTCACCTCCGTTTGACCACACGAGGCTGACCGAAGGACGCGCACTCTATTCACATATAGCCTAGGGCTTGCTTGCTATCCCGTCCTCGGATCGAGACATGTGCATTCGTGGCGTGCAGAAGCGTCCCCCAGCATCCATCGTCAGCCGTATTCCTCATCTTCGCTTACGGAATTCTGCATCCGGTGCCGTACCAAGCACAAGAGGTATTGCTCACATTTGTGGGAACATGATAGGGAAGAAGGATCATCATAAAAAAGTCATTTACTTTTCATTATCAAGCATATGCTAAGGGGACATGAGGCGAGTCTGCAACATATATCGAGCTGCCCCAAACATATGTGCTGGCCGTAAAACAGGCCGGGTATCAACTCTTCGCAGCAAGCTGCTTCGGCACCGCCTTCTTCAGTCGGTGCCAGGGACGTTTTACTGCAAACCAGTAATGTAGAAACAGGAAGCCTGGGAGAGTGACCAGAAACAGTCCCACTCATCATTCATCCAATGCTGTCGAGCATTTCAGCGTCGACACATTCAAAACTCATTGCTTAAGCCTTGGCGGCACCAGCCTTGATGAGGATGATGTCTCCGTCCTCGACGACGTAGTCCTTGCCCTTGGTCATGATCTTTCCTTGGGCCTTGACCTCAGCTTCCGTCTTGAGCTCCTTGAGAAGGTTGAAGTTGTAGACAATGCACTGAATGAACGTCTTCTCAAAGTCACCGTGAATGACACCAGCGGCTTGGGGAGCCTTGGTACCGTTGCGGACAGTCCATTGACGGACCTCATCGGTACCAGTGGTGAAGAAACTGCCAAGGTTGAGAGCCTTACGCATGGTGGTGATGCACTTGGGCAGAGCAGACTTGCCACCAATCTTCTTGCACTCCTCCTCGACCTCGGCATCAGACTCGAAGCGAGAAAGACGCTCCTCGAGAGCGATGGAGATGGGAAGAATGGGCTCGCCAGGAGAGTGGGTCTTGATCCACTCAACAACCTTGGGCAAGTGCTTGTTCTTCTGGCGAAGGTAGTCCTTCTCGCTGAGGTTGGTGAGGTAGACAACGGGCTTGGCTGTAAGGAGGAACAGAGGGTTGATGACCTCGACCTGTTAAGCATTGTTAGCCATGAACATGAAAAATCAGGTCCATAACAAGTGAAGGTGTTGTTGTGTGTTTCAGAAGGGACTTGACAGCAAAAGAGTTCTGGATCCAGCTCCCTGTTGGGTCCAATCCCAACAGGTTAAGCCTTTCTCCGATGAACCGTTATTCTGAGAGCTGGGTATAAAAGTTGGATCATCATTGCAAGGGAGGTGATGCGAGGTGGAAATGTTAAGTGCAGGGTCACGTACCTCCTTGGGGGACCAGTGCTGGTGACGGATGTCCTTGCCATCCTGGAGGAGGGCGAGAATCTTCTCAACAGTAGCCTCCTCCTCCTTGAGCTTCTTCATCTCAAGAGACTGACCACCACGGCGGGTTTGCTTCTTCAGGTTCTCAAGAGCCTTCTCGACGAACTCGGTGTCCTTGATACGGAGCTCCTCGCTGATAATCTCGAGATCACGGACGGGGTCGACGTCACCCTCGACGTGGATAATCTCGGCATCGTCGAAACATCTGACGACCTGGAAGATGGCATCGACGGCGCGGATGTGGGACAAGAAAGCGTTACCGAGACCAGCACCAGTAGAGGCACCACGAGTCAGACCAGCAATATCGTAGATGGTAAGGTGAGCGGGGACTCTCGACTTGGGGTTGTACTGCTCGCACAGCCAGTCGTAACGCTCATCGGGGACGAGGACGCGAGACTCCTCGGGGTCAATGGTGGCGTAGGGGAAGTTCTGGAAGAAGAGTCAGTGAAAGAAGCATCCGAGTGATCGAGGTGACACATACAGCAGGGTTACCAAGAGAACACTTGGTGATGGCCTGGAAGAGGGTAGATTTGCCGACGTTAGCCAGACCAACCTGCGATTGGTGTTAGCAACAGCTTTGTGGCCACGTCGGCGGGCTAATCCCTACATACGATACCACTCTTCAGGTTGTTTCCGGGACGACCCAAAAGGATCTTCTCCTCCTTGACGACCTTCTTGGGAGGCATTCTTCCTCTGGCGTAAGCTCGGACTGGAGTAAAGCTTTGAACTTTGGTGTTCGCCGAACAGCAGATGCGCAAGTGAGCTGTCGCAAACGCAGGGCCTGCTGCGGATACTCGGGAAAGAAAGGAGAACGGAGCGAGTGCGGAGGAAATGGTCGCAGATATGAAGGAGTGGGCTGTGACTGGCCGACCCCGAGAAAATGTAGTAGATGAGAGAGGAGAGTAAGAAGAGGTCAAGTGGGATGGTGGGATGTTCGACCTGCGCTGGCGTCGGGCGTCTCATTTTTTCTGCTGTGACCGAGCTGCACGGAGAATGCCGATTACCTAATGCGGAAGGCACGTGCATTGGTATGCACATATACCTCGACAACCCGATGTATTTGCTAGATAATATGATCTGGTGCTGTTGTTCAGGAGCACAGATGTTCTAGTACTAGAATGCACTAGCGGCCATAAAACACCCCGTAAGCTGAGGTCCGATGCCATGCAAAGGCGATATGCAGCGCAGAGAACAGTCCACTACCTGGTCCAATTGATCTTCTCGTTTTGATGTATCGTGTTAAAGCTATGCTAGTATAAGACAGCCATGGCGAGATTGTAGTCTAAAACTAGTGGTGAGTGGTGGCCACACCAGCTGCGTCCGCCTGGGCCGTAATTCTGCGCTTGTAGTCGTTGACATCGCCATCAAAGTGCTCTACACTGCCCTGATCACAGACCCATAGACTTGAGCATACTGCGCTCAAGATGGTCACGTCATGCCTATTTCCCGATTAGTATACAAGGAGAGTCATAGGGGAGGTTTTGGAGGGGGGGTGGAAGGGGAAGAACTTACGAAACCATGAGCACACCACCCTGGAAGTTCTTCAGCGCATCTGCCAAGGCGTCCATGGCCTCAATATCCAAGTGGTTAGAAGGTTCATCGAGAACCAGAATGTGAGGGTTTTGAAGAGACAGAATGGCAAAGGCGACACGAGACTTCTGACCTCCTGACAGGATCTCCATCTTTTGCAGACCAGTCATACCGGTGATACCAAAGGCACCAAGATGTCTACGGTACTCCTCGTCAGTCTTACCAGGGTACATCTTGGACATGAAGCCGACAGCACTCATGTTCAGGTCGAGGGCATCGACGTGATGTTGAGCGAAGAAACCAACACGGAGACGAGGGTTTTGAGAAATGAGACCGGTGGTCGGTTGCAGCGCGCCGATGAGAAGCTTGAGCACTGTTGTTTTACCAGCACCGTTAGGTCCAACGATACCGATACGCGAGTCGAGCTGCACGTCGAGATCGACATTCTTGAGCAATGGCTTGTCAGGAGTGTAACCAAAGGACACACCGCTCATTTGAATGATAGGGGGCGACATCTTCTCCACATCGGGGAATGTGAACTTGACCGTGTACTCGCTCTCAGGAGCTTCCAGGACAGGCATCTTCTCCAGTTTTTTAATACGTGACTGTGCTTCGGACGACTTGGCTGCGTTGTAACGGAACTTGTCGATGAAGGCTTGCAGATGCGCACGCTCGCCCATCTGCTTCTCGTACTCTCTCTTAGCCGTCTTTCTTCTTTCCTCCTTGGTGTTGTAGAAAGACTGGAAGTTGGCACCCTTGTAGTAGTCGAGGCGTTCTGAGTGTTGGTGAATGATATCTGTGGCAACTTCGTCAAGGAAGGCTCTGTCGTGAGAAACCACCAAGACAGTGCTGGGGTAAGTTTGCAGGTAGTTGGACAAGAAGGTAATGGAAGGAACATCCAACATGTTGGAAGGTTCATCGAGCATGAGAAGATCAGGTTCGCAGAACAGGGCACGAGCAAGTGCCAATCTCATACGCCAACCACCTGAGAAGGTCTTTGTGGCGAACTGTTGTCTCTCGTGCGAGAAACCAAGACCAGCCAGAATGCTGGCAGCACGAGACTCGGCCCTGTCGGAATCCATCTCAGCAAGCTTGGCTTGGACGTCGCTGAGCGTGATATCAAGACCCTCTCGTTGAGTATCGAGCTTGGCGGCGTCTGTCGATGTGTCTGCCATTTGGGATCTAGTGGCTTCCAGCTCTGCGAGCTCCTTGGTAATCTTGTCTTGCTCCTTGAGCAAATGCTTGCGCCAGACATCGGCATCCAACACAGCTTGAAGAGCAGGAGTGTCGTCTCCCATGATCTACCAAAGTCAGCAACAGATCATATTGTATATTCTCGGAGAAGCTCACCTCTTGCTCGACGTGAAGAATAGAAATATGAGTGGGAATGGCAACCTCTCTCTTACTCAAAGCTCTGAGCAAAGTAGATTTACCAATACCGTTCTGACCAACCAGACCGTATCTACGGCCATAGGCCAAAGTCAAGTTGGTATCACTCAAGATTCTCTTGCCGCCGATTGTGATATCAATGCCATCAACCTTGATGTCCTTACTCTTGCCTTGGTTGTCTGAGCCAAGTTGCAGAGGGTTGACCTTCATGAAGAATTCTTCATAGGAGGCAGCATCATCAGGCTGGTCCAAAAGCTTAGAGGCCTCATACTCGACGTTCTTGAACTCCTTCCTGTCTTGCTTTGCACGAAGTTTCTTCTCGGCCTTCTCAAGCTTCTTCTTATCAACACGAGATTCGATTTGTCTACCAGTGTGCTCCAAGTTAACACCACCAGTCAAGCCAAGAGTGGATGAGATGTTTCTTGCAGATCCGACCTGGATGGTTTGGTCCAGCTTTCTGGCAGACGGTGCCTGCTGGCGCTTTTCACCATCAAGACCAGACTGTGCTGAGAGCTTGGAGACAAACTTCTCGACCAGGTTTTGAATGGTCAATTCATTCTGGTTAGACAGGTCACCGGAAGCGGATAGCAACAGAGCTGTCACAGCAGCGGCGGCATCGGACAGTGGGTCGCCTTCCGCGCTGTATGCCTGCGAAGCGTGGTTGAGGTATCCAGCGGAATACTCGGACACGACAGGGTCGATGCCAGGAATCTGGGCTCTGATCTCGGCTTCCATGGTATCACAGAGCAAGATTCGGCGATGTGAGTTTTTGCGTCTTTGGTTAGGGTGGCGGCTGTAGGGACTTCACCGCTATCTTCGTCCTTGTGGATCTTCGAATCCTTGGGGGGCGAAGAACAAAAATCACGCTTCTACGGAAAAGGCGTCGTTGTTCGGTGATCCGATGCCCTTGCGTAGTTTTCCAGCTCTTGTCCGTCAAACCAGTGAGGGGCGTTACGGGAGAGCTGCGGATGAGAAATCTTGTGCGTATGGCTTAAAGAACGTCTCGTCACTGCAAATGAGCGTCGTCTTGTTCCTGATCCGATTACCGCACTTCAAAAATCCAAGCACGTTATACGGAGTACTCCTTCGTCAGTATTATCAGCACATAAGCAACACACATACTACCAATGAGGGTCCTCAGCTCAGAATTGATCGAAAAAGGGTCATGCAACCCCGGAGTACATTCTATCGCTACTGCTTGAAACGTGTATCTTTGAACTGCCGTCCCCGAGATAGCCACTTGGCGTACGCCATATAGAAAACCTGCCTGGTACCAGATCTCCACAGAATCCTAGCCCAGCTGCAACAAGAAGTGAGCACTGCCAGCCGATGGTTCATTCCCTGTCCGTTCTCGCAAGTGGTCAAGCTATTTTCAAACAGTGACCAATCAGCCCCGAAGAAAGATCTTTGCTCAATCAAAATCGATCTTCTTGCTCCCCAGACCGTATGTGATCACGAATAATTGTACCACCTAAGTAAAAGGTGCGGAAAGCCAAAATACGATTGGGCGGATCAGCAAAGTGCATTTAAAGTGGGATGAGCTGGATTCCGGGTTGAGCAGAGTATCTGTGCATGTTGCTGCCCGAGCAACCTTCAGTAAGGTGATTTATCATGTTGAGACTGAATTTCTATTCCTATAGAGGACATAGCTAGGATTATGTCGAGCTTGAACAAGAAAAAGGTTGGATATGGCAGCGGAGTTTGGCATCCTTCTCTAGTGTTCTCTGATCGACAAATATATCCTTGTACATTCAGAGTACGCAGTGACATTCATCCATTTATCCCCGTCGTCAGAAGGAACCTGATGGCTCTGCCAAGCGATGTCAACCTCCGTCAAGTCCGGATTAGGCTTGCGCGTGTGGACGAAGAGGACCGTGCCGTTTCACAGAGACAAGCCACGCTACAAGAACAGAAGTGGAAGGTTACTGTGCAGTACCAAACTCCCGGAGCTGGCGAGATAGATTGGCGATCACTTTTCCCCGACCTCCCTCGAGCCGGCGTTGCGTAAGACCAGCCATGATCTTCTAGGGCCTGTGAGTAGCTTTCGAGGGATGGTTCAGTCCCTGCCTGTCAGTCGAGGACAATTGTGTAACTTTGAGAATTTGACGTGTTGGAAGATGTACAGAGGCACTTCTTCTTCCCGCTGCTGCACACGGCTGGCAACTTATGCGACATCATGGGTCTGTCTTCTTTAACTCCACAACTCAGGCGGACCAAAGTCGATCCAGGCGATACTCAAGGCGGATGATCCGTCTGCCATGCTTGTTAGCGTTTCAAGTTGCTTGCTGTCTTGAATCCTGAATGTGTCAAGTTTTGGTGCGCCGTTGCATGGCTTCTCAGAGTCACCTTCGCACGCAGGCACGCGGTGTACGCATGGAAGTCGAGGTCGGTTTCATTCTACACACGTACGTATGAGTCGTGTGAGTACATGTGTACCATCATGCCAGATCTCAGATGCTCGATGCACGGCGGTTCAAAGGTGACAGAACCCCAATTGATCCAAGCGCTTGCGTGGAACGCCTTAGGAAAGACGCCCCTGCGAATTGCAACAATGTCCGGGAACCAAGACAAGACGACGCTAAACACCCTGCAGCTGGTACAAAGCAGCATGCAGCTGCTTTAGTGGTGGACATTTCGGTTGTTAAGTTTTGGCTGGACCCACGGCTTTGCTGGTCAAGGATGAATTAGCAATTCCCTACCTGAACAATGCCTGGTTGGAGGCAGTCTCAGCGTTCTACTCTAGGGTTAGGAAGATGATCAATTCGGGTTTCACGGCAAGTGGTCAAGAAGTTAGATCTATAGAATGGCATAATACGGAGACATGGATGCGGAAACGGCGTTGCAGGCAGAGGCGTATGGCAGGAGCTATGTGCCGTAAGGATTGATTGCTAGTTGCAAGGATGGCGCTCACTGCTCAACAGCGGTCGGCGATTGGACGAGTCGCACAGCGTTTTGGCGGTTGAGGGCGCTGTGCAAGGAGAGAAATTTGACAACAGACTGCAGACAAGATGAAACAGAGCGACGTACGTGTAGCTATGTAGTTAGGGCAGAAATAGAGTCGTCGAATGCAGGTCTCGTGCATGGCTGCTGATGGACACCGCGGAGGGCAGAGAATGGCATTGAGTTGTTGTAGACAGCGGCATTCCTTCTCGAAAGGCTTTGATGATGTCGCGGGAGCATTCTCTGAATGTTTGGCGCGCCGTTGGAGTCTGATCTCTTGCTGCATGGCAGCGTTCAGCGGGCTCGTGGTGGCGTCCGAGCTGAGGGGTATTGGACGCTTGAAACGCAGCAAGCGCAGGTCAGCGCTTCATAACAAAAACCGGGCATCCTGACTCCTAAAGTTTAGGCGAGACCGAGAGCTCGCCGTCTTGACCAGCCATCCGCGCTTTTGCAGTCTGTGCCTGTGCCTTGTTTGTGGGGCTTTGCGCTGCGGGCCTTGACTCTCTTTCTTCTGAGCAGTAGAGCGACGAGCCTACTCCACTATGAAGACGACTAGCACGGGAGGATACACGCTGAGCAGTCCGACCAGTTGCACTCTGTTGCTCCTTCCGCCGCCCTCTGGTTGCGTGTGCTGTTGATGGGCGCATGGCATCGGCCAAAGCATGAAAACGATCCCCACGGTAAGCTGCACAGAGACCCGCTTGCACTATAATGTCCCCAGCCGCTACACTGCCTGCCGCCATGGATGCTTGATATGCGCCTGCCCTGCCCCTCGCTATTCTGTCCACGTCCCTGACTGCACCTGCTGCTGCTGCTGCTCGCTCTGTGAAGCCTAACCCTCTTCGCAAAGCGGCTGCACCCTCCGTCATGCAGCATTGACCGTCTCTTCTTTTCCCCCCTTGCAGTCTCGATCAGCAACGCCCCGACTGACCCCCAATCCTATACAGCTCTGTGCAACGAGCACCGGCATTGGCGTGTCTGCCCTGGGCCTTGTGCTTGCCCGACCCGACCACGACACACGGCTCGACCGTCAACATTGCCCTCCCAACAACCACGCCCGTCGCTCCGACTCGCATAGATCCTCGACCTTCGTCCACCCTCGTTCTGTTCCTGCTTCACTCGACCCGGGCCGTCCTCGACCGCGGGCCACCTCTCGAGCATCCTCGCTCGTTCCGCCTACGAGTGACATGACATCGACGGCCACCTGCACGGTACAGACCGTCGACACGTATGCGACCCCGGCCTCCTTCTGCCCTTCCTTTTCTTTCTCGGCTCGTCAGGCCCTCCGTTCCGCGAGCAATCAACCCGCTACTGCTCTCCCGACGAGGAATGCGCCGGACCATGCAAGAACGGTGCTGAGGAAAAGAGACGGCCACACAATGCCTCGCGGCGTAACCCCGTCCTTTCGACACGGCGCAGAGGCCTCACCTCCCATATCACCCACTTTCGCTCCCCACCAGACGCCGTCATGGCTCAAGAGGTTTTCGTTTTCTTCGCGCGACTCGACGCAATCTTCGAGCTCCCGCCCAAATTCTTCCGTCATTTCTGTCGCTCCTTCAGCCTCGGGATCCACAACCCCGATGATCCCCAGCCACACTCCACCCATCAACACAGCCCCGAACAAACTGGTCAAACGCTCCACCTCGGTGAGCAAAGTGCCCACTTCCGCCTCGTATGGCGGCTCAACCACAAAGATTCCCATTCCGACCCTAAGACGCCCAGCTACCAGCCACAAACGAAGTGCCACACTGCAAGAAAGACGTACGCCCACTGTCCCGAAAGCAGAAGACGCTTTCAGACACTCGCTCTATGGTTCTCCGTCAGAACCCATGCCCGAAAATGTGCAATGGCGTAACTATTTCGCTCCCAGGCAGCCTGTAGTTCCCCCAGAATCGACACGGCGTCGCAGCTCGACCAGTATCCCAAATCCCATCAAAAAGGTGTATGCGGATAGGAAATACCGACCCGTCTTGGTGTCTGCTAGAGAGAATATCAACGCTGCTCCAATTGAGTTTGATGATGATGCCGATGACCTTGAGCCTGTATTCAATTCGAATGTGGTGTCAAATGTCCAGGGAGCCGACCGTTTTTATCCCTCATCTCAGCAGCCGCCCCTTGCGTCGAACCGACTCTCGCGAGCAACGGTCGATTTCCAAAGTACCTCTTTCGATTCGAGGATTGAAGAGCGGAAAAGTATCGAAGACGCATTGGACAGACAAGACGTCGCCGAAATGTCTAGGATCGAGTCGGCGTCGAGCTCCTTCTCTGTCAGTGACATTCTCCCCGCAGAGCCACAAATCTGGAAGCAGCCACCACCTATCAAAGCAGCTCCCGTCGCCAAATACCGACGACCGGGTGCGCGAGCTCGATCCAACACGCCCACAAGCATGGGCAACAGACAGAGTCTTTCTCACGATGTACCGTCCGAAGCGCTCGCAAGACATCGTGACCTGGATGACGTTACGCACACTACAAAGCCACCATCTGTTAGCAGCCCCATTACCGAAATAGACCTTAGACTACCATCGCACCAGACGCAATCCGCTTCGAGTGCACGACCCAGCCACCACGACCTATCAAATCCACAGAGCGACGACAGTGTATACTTCGACACATTACCTTCACCTTCACAGCTTTCTCACCAAGCGGCGCATCAGGCCGACACTGCATCACATCTGGCCGGCTCAGACAGCGACATCAGGTTAGGTAAGGATGAAGGCCTTGACTCACAAGGCGACACCATTTACGACTCTGTCCGGACGAGGGCGCCAAAGTCGAGCCCAGGCAGGCGAGGGCCTTCAATAGAAACCATTTTTGGCGAGTCGCCGCCATTTCACATTCATGGCAAGCATACCATGCTCAGAGACTATCTTCAGACGCCACCTTTACATGACCAGGCATATTCACTCAAGCCACGACACAGCATCATACACGAAGAAGACGCCATTTCTACACCAGCTCGCTCTGCTCGGAAACAGTCCTTGGGCAGTTCGCCAATGCTTCATATGAAGCCTCTACCTGCACAGACTAATGTCCCGTCATCGCCGCCGACCATGCCATCTCTTTCATCCCTTTCTGACCTTCGCCAACATGCCGAACATTTCCCGGACTTCGCCGATGCTGACGACGACGAAGAGAGCTCTTGGTCTTTTGCCGAAGATGATGACGAGCCTCAAGTTCCGCGTAAGAATCGCTTCGCCCACCTCGGCATTACTCCCGATCTCTTGTCACCCCACGGACATGCTTCGAGTTCTGCGAACACCACTCCACAACGGCCAAGTGTCAGAAGCACGGATAGAGACACACGCAGCAGCATTTTCGACTGGTCCGAACAACAGCCTTTGGAAAAAAGTCCAAACAATCGTTCTCCTCCTCGTCCCAAAACTGTGCACGGTAAAAAGGACGCCGAGACCCGTGGTAGCAGGTCGGTCGGAAGAAGAGCTCCAAGTGGGCTTCATGTCCGCAGTCAAAGCGTACCAGTCGCCCAAGAAGGCGATGGGAAACGAACAGGTACCAACAAGTTTGGCACTTGGGGTATTGGTAGCAAGGGCGTGACAGAGGACTGGAACGAGGATTTCGATTTCGAGGATGAAAGTGGTCCGGAAGAGAAGAGGCTCGACAGTGGCGTTTCGATGTTCGTACCCAAGTCCATTCGAGACCAGCAAGACAACGTGCTCGCCAACATTGGTCTTCTGCGGGACTGGGGCCTTCTGATTGAAGAATTGAAGGAACACAAGATGCGAGCTGTCATGTTGGAGGTGCTCGATGGGCCCAACGAAAAGATGTGGAACGAAGTCGATGCCATGATTGATCTTGCGGATCAGGAATCGGACGAGCAAACAATCGCCCCTCGGTTCTCGCCATCTTCGTCGCCGTCATTCAACTACGATGCTTTTGACGAACCACTTCCAGCACTTCCGGCAGCAGAGCATTTGATGCCCCCTCCCTTATTCGGCCTCCCAGAGTCTCCAGCGGACGGTGAATTTGACTTTCACAGTGAAGCCGTGAGTGTCTCTCCCAAGAGAAATGATAATGGCATCTTTGTCACGCCAGCAACGCCTCGGAGACCGCGAAAGAACTCGGAAGCCGTCGCTCGTTCCGTCATAGAAGCACTGCAGCAAAAGCGACTTTCCAACGCCGGTCTCGAACTCGAAGAGCGAGACAAGGTTCATTTCGATACAGCGACTCTGAAGCGAATTATTCCTTACGTTCAAGAGTTGCGCGACAGAGTCAAGAAAGTCATTAGGGACGCAGAAGATCTACTTCCCAGCCCAAAAAGTCTCGGAGGCAGTATAGGTTCGCATGGAAGTCGGTCAGTACGTCGAAGAATACGCGAGGCCCCGGAGTCTCCTACCGTTCATCGTCGGAGTCGACGCTCGACGAGTGCTCTCGAACGTGCATCTTCAGATGATGGGCTACCGACTCCCACTGAGGAGCTAAATGCCCGATTACGTCTCATGGCCATGACATAAAGAACCCGATTCATTACTTATGCTCATCGACACACAACTTTCAAATCAACCAATCAACAGGATCATTTTGTCACGTATGCGAAAGAAGGCTGGCAACGATTTTTCCTCTTTGTACTACTAATGTCTCTTGTTCCTGCTACCCTTTTCCTCCACACACATTTCTGCGACCACGTCTTTTCATTCCGGTTCAGCGAACGGCCTTCTTTACTCTTTCTAAACTTCAAAGTTTCCTTTTTGGCAAAGCGTTTTGAGCGGATCTGAAATTTGTCGCACATCTCTCTTCAAGCTTGTCTTTTCTTGCTCCCTCATGTGTCCTTTTCTTTGGTGGTCGGAGGGTTGGAACGAGGGAGCTGTAAAAGAAGACAGGAAACACTGCATTTCTTCTTTTCTTTATCTTCGCGCGCAAGCGTTCATGCAAGGCACACACGATAAAAAAAAGCGTTTGTCTATCATCACTTGTGTTTCTTTTAGTTCTCTCTTCATAGCCAGCCACACACACTGCATAGACATTTGTTCTCCTACTGCCGATCGTTGACTTGCTCCCTCTCGATTTATCACTTTCCAAGGTATTTTTGT
Organism: Aureobasidium sp. EXF-10728; assembly: GCA_023848605.1. Taxonomy (NCBI): domain Eukaryota; kingdom Fungi; phylum Ascomycota; class Dothideomycetes; order Dothideales; family Saccotheciaceae; genus Aureobasidium; species Aureobasidium sp. EXF-10728. Next base: position 224,881 of record SWBG01000018.1, on the reverse strand, counting down.
GCTTCGTGTTTCTGCCTCTTGTATGCACTTTGTATGTAGCTCTTGGGTTGCATTACTCATCCAATGGTATCATCACGTTACTCATCTGATCTTCCGGGTGAGAGCCATATCATCAGAGGCGTCTCTGTGCTTTCGTAGCTGAGAACACCAATTAGTCGTACTGTACCTGAGCCGTGCTTATTTGATCATGGAGAGAGGGCAAAGAAAGTGATGGGTGTGTCAGATATCGAATAAGCAAAAAGAGTATCTTATTTGGCCTCTTGACAGACTCAGAGCAAAGCAATTATGAAGGTGGACTTTTGAAGTTACGGTCTTACTAAATCCCTTCCTTTCCCCTCGCCTTTCAAATCTCGAGCAAGAATGTCTAGAAGGCAATCACGACTGCCCACTAAGCACAAAAAGCGCCATCTTGTCCTTTCCTTGCCCCATCATGAGCATCTCCTCCCCACTTCGCTTTGCACAGTAACTTCCCGTCCATAGCTCAACCTTGCAAACCAGCAAACTTGTCCCTAATATCCTCGGCAGCAATCCTGCGACCAGTCATGCCAAAAAAGGCGGCACTGACGCGCTGCCACATGCCTTCCATGTCTTTGGAGATGAGTTCGGAGAGGGCTTGGAGTTCGCCAAAGGAGAAGAGGTCGTCTTCAGCGAGCGAGGGCATGGTTTGGAGGGTAAAGGCTGTGCGTGAGGAAGCGACGGTGGCTGGGGGGCGGTGGTGGGTCTTGTGTGGGCGGGATGGGTGGTGGGCTGAGTCGTGGCGGGTGTGTTGGTGGCGAGGTTTGTGGGTGTTGTTGGAGCGGCGAGGGTGAGAGTCGTGGTGGTGGATGTGGTGGTCGTGGTGGTGGTCGACGCGGACTTCATGGCGGTGACCATGAGCGTGTTGGTGCTCGAGTCTGCCGCCTACATGAACGGCGGCTGATGGGGTGTTCTCTCGGTTCGATCTGTCAACGGCATTGGACTTGCTTCTGCGGTCCTCGACCTTTTTGTCCTTTTTGCCCATATTGGCAAGTTGTTTGTCGTTGTGGTCTTTCTTGTCCTCGACAGCTCCGGCCTTGTCATTGCCGGGCTTGCCTCCCTTCTGTGCCTTCCCGTCGGCAGCTTTGATCTTAGCGAAACGTCTTCCGGTCTGTTTCTTGCTCTTGCCGATGGCCTCTGCTATCTCGGGCATCTTCTTGCCTTCAGCTGCCATGAGCAGAATTTTTGCGTCCTCTTCAGGTGTAAAGACGACGTCTGAGGTGTTCTGGGCACCAGCTTGGGGTTTGTTGCCGTTGGTCTTGGGTTCGTCCGCTGCCTTGTTTGCGTCTGCGGCTTTGTCGTCGGATTTGCTCTCGTCTTTCTTGCTGCTGGACTTGTTGTCTTCTTTCTTGTCGCTGTGCTTTGAGCCAGATGCCGCGTTCTCCTTGTTGCTGCTTTTGGCACTGGCTGCCTTTGTTTCGTCCTCGTCTGGCTTCGGCGCGCTGGGACGTCTGCGCACACGGACGAGCTCGGTTTTTCCAGCCTGCAGAAAGGGGAACTGCGTAAGTCAGCATTCCCAGACGAGGGAGGCAAGTTGCATCGGGCTTACTCCTGGAGGGCCGGTGGGTCTGCGGATTGTGCGGGCAGAGCCTAGGAAGATGTCGAAAAGGGAGATGGGCAGAGCTGGCGAGTCTGAGCGTGCCATTGTGGCGCCGAGAGATAGATGTGCGGATCGGGGTAAGAGATGGTATGGAGATGCTCAGAGGAGGACCTCGAGATGGAACTCAAGGGGGGTCATAAAGAGAACAATGTAGAGATTTAGTGCTTCCAGTCTCACAGATGAATTTTGTAATGTGTTGGGACGATGCAAGTGAGGTAGTGAAAGTGGTGGAATTGGAAAGACTAACAAAGTGCGAAAAGGTGTTGGTCTCGAGGGGGATTGAACCCACACACACCCGCCATAACAAAGACGCGTATTGGTGAGCGTAACAAAGTGTTCAACTCTGTTTATGTTACGGTCTGCTCTTTTTGCAACAACACCACCTCTGCCTATACCAACCCCATAGAGGCATACTAGGCCAGGAAAAAAAGAGCAGAGGTGCAAAAAAGATAGTGAATGGGTGTCCCGGTATGCTGCTAGGCAGCGGATAGTCGTTGAGTGGCATCTACCTTCCCCACCGTATGGAAAGGCCCCCAACACGAAGTCAGTTTAGTCCGATACCACTCGACTATCCTTTCCATTCGTGAAGGAAAGCCAAACTTTTTAAATTATATAGCCTGCTCTCATAGTGACCTCCCTCATACAAATTAACCAAGCACACCGTGACTCTGCATTGCAATTGTTCACAACAATTGCAAGGTGCTTGAAGGAGCATGACTTACCTAATCTTTGAGCATGTCGCTTCCTGGCCTAATTCCATGAATGCGGCTTGCTTCTACCACGCATCGTGGATGCGAATCTGTCACAAGCCGCTGCGCCGCTGATGCTGCAACACTACAGCATCAACAACACCGACGCAAAGACACCACTGCCATCATCAAACGACGAGTTGTGTCAATGTTGGCAACGAAGTCTCGTGTAGTGCACAAGCGGCTTCCACGGCATGATATACGTGAGCGTCGTCCAACAAGGCAGGTAGTGTCTCTCATCCAGCTTATGTGCACCTGGGCATTGGTGAATCCGACCAAGCTCGTCCTGGAAAACACAGCAGATCCAGATTGAACCGGTGGCCACTATCAATCGAATGTAACAATCCAAAGAGCTCTGAGAAACCACAAAGATTGTACGGGCCACCTCCATATCTACTAGATGTCCTGGATTCAACTGAGATGATCGAGTACTCTCGGTTAGCCCTATTCGAGTTCTGACAGTCAGTCTTCAGTATGGCTCCGGAGCCACCAAGATAGCATAGCTTGAACCAGGTAAGTATGATATGTTGCACACTCTTGGGTATGTCTTCTCCAGCCTCCAGGTCCTGCATCAGTATCTCATCCAGTTTTCAACCTGGACATCAGGAGGACAATTCCAGATATGCCGAGCTGAGTCCTGAGATTCTTCCTTGTACCTGACCAGTCAAAGGCGATTCCTCGACTCGAGCAGTAGCTGCTTTCGGAATGTTGCAGCGAGAAAAGTCGATTGTTTTCCCTAAAGACAGAGATTGTTCAAGGCCCGTTATACAGGTATAGGCCAGCTCCAGAAGGCCGTTCAATGTTCAGGCATTCTTCCGGTATACACGAACTTTGGACAAGCTCCAGATCCAAGGCTATTGAGATAGCTAGTCGACTCATGTAGATTGTACAAGAGCAAGATACGAACAGAGGTATGGGATGAGGTTCGATGAGCCCGGGCCACTAAACTTGGCAACAAGCTTCAAACACGGGAAGGTATACCGATGGTAACACCCACAAGCTGTCTTGGACGAGCAATTGTCATTGTCAATGGTGGACTCAGAAGATACAAAGATCACGAGATACACTATTGCTCTAAACCTATAGACATATACTATGACTGACAGAAGCAGTCTCCATAATCAATCATGTAGAGTCAAAGAAACGGTTCGTGTCGGGAAAGGGGGCTGCAAGAGCTGCTCAGGGACCGTGCACGTGCATATTCAAGGGACAGCGCAACATGTCGACTAAACAATAATTACTGTCGTCGCTCCAAGCTTTCCTTTGTGTGTCACGACTCTCGACAGACAGCAAACATGCTCGTCCTCGCCTTCCTCTATGCAGCCCTTTGTGGCCTCTTTGCTGTCAGCTCGGCACACAACATCCAGCTGAAGGCTCACTCACGCGAGTGCTTCCACGAGGAGCTGCACACGGATGACAGAATGACCGTCACCTTCCAGGTCGGCGATCGCGAATTTGGTGGCAGCGGAAACCTTGATATCGACTTCTGGGTATGTGTGCTCCAGAAGGTGCGATTGCGACACAGAGACTGACAGAGAGTCTAGATCCAAAACCGCGCCAACGCATACCAAGTCCACGAGCGCTCCGTCAGCAGCGGCGACCACAGCTTCACTGCCAACATGGATGGACGTTACATCTACTGCTTCAGCAACGAACACTGGTCGGCAAACACAAAGGAGGTCAGCTTCAACGTCCACGGCATCGTCTACGTTCCCGAGAGCGAGGCTCCTCAGGATCCCCTGGAAAAGGAAGTGCGCACTCTTGGTGAGATGCTGGCACAGGTCAAGGATGAGCAGGGTTACATTGTCGTCCGCGAACGCACTCACCGCAACACTGCCGAGAGCACAAACGCCAGAGTCAAGTGGTGGAGCATCTTCCAGCTCGGTGTCTTGATTGGCGAGGGCATTTTCCAGGTCTGGTGGCTCAAGCGTTTCTTCGAGGTACGCTCATAGCCCTGTTTTCTTGATTCAATTTCTCGACTTCAGGCGCTAATACTGGTCTTGTACAGGTCAAGCACGTTGTCTAAATGTCCTTGTTCATCCTATTACGTATACCGTCAGACCTTCTACGCTTCCAATGAGAACATGTTCTGATACACTACCCTTCCTCTCCTCATTGTTGCTTCCTTCAAAATATCATGTTCAACCTTCTTCTTTGTGCCGTGTGGAAGTATGTCTCCAAGCTTTTGCGAGCTTACTACATTCGCATATGGGTCCTTCGAACGCGAGACAGTGGGCTAGATTCTCAACCCTTCAATGCCAGCGTTCTACGAGAGGTTGCCAGCAAGCTTCTGGTTGATTCCAATAGACCATGTAAATGTCTGGTGAGGTCGAGTCGTTCCGTTGTGGTGCTGGCAAGATAAGAGACGGTATCGAGAGCAGTATTCTTCTAGCGTGATAATAACCCTAGTTTCGTACAAGCAGGCTTGTAGAACAGAACTAGAAAACGTGTGGCATCTAGTAGGACACACTTTTTGATCAGCAAAATGAGAAGATGATCGTAGTAGACTTGCGCTAAGATCTCTCCGTGAAGATCTGCAAGCAGTTGACGTTACTACGTTCAAAGCTTAGAAGGAAGGAGTCTCTGGGTGTGTGGTTCCTTCCTTATTCCATCACCACACATCGTTCGAACAATCTTATCTCGCAATCGTCTCGTACAATTGTTGTACAATTTAGTCGACCTCCAGCTGGCTGCATGATCTATCTCTCCAAGAGCATAAGCTTGTCTGATAACCAACACGTATCATCTGCGCCGATGTGCGGTTTGAAAGTTGACCACAACAGCCAGCAGCCTGTTATTCGCCATTGGAATATGCAGCATTGGGATCAGTGGCTCTTCACTCAACGCCTTGAAGGAGGACGTACGCCTATCACTGCAATACAGCTTGCTGTATTATTCTCGACTCATCTCTTGCTTTCACTCAATTGAACTCCGGAAGGAGGCTGGCCACGCGCTTGTTGTCTAGGAGTTGACTGTTAACAGGCTTGACTCATACAAGGCTATATATCAAGGAGAGAACACCAGTCACCAAGCACGATTTACACCTAACACTTGCGCCCGGCTCCTAAGAACGAGCGTCCTGGATACAGAACTGGCCACAACTACATCGCCACGAGCGCCAGAGATACCAGTGTCGAAACGGTACATCTACGTACGGGGTTCATCAATACTTGCACACAGGCCGGTTTCATGACGCACAAAGTACGATACAACATGCCAGCATTATAGAAGCCAAGGCGTTGTCACCGGTCTCCTATTCACATCACGCTCGACGTCGACAAAAGGCGCCCGAAGTCATGCCTTTGTTGAATGGGCATGAGAGCGCCTCGGCGAAGTTGTTATTCATGCATTCATGTCAAGCTGGGCGTCTCACATGCAGCAATTGCCTGGAAATGGCAGGCAGCAGGGCAGACATCCCCAACCAATCCGGGGTTGGATGTCCTGCGAAGGGCGCAGGACTAGCGGCTCACGGCAAGATAAGCAGGATGCCGAGATCGGACAAATCTCTTCTTGGACAACTTCCAAACAACACTGTATGGCAGAGGGTAGGTCGATTTGAGCGCTCTCAATCCCAGGACAACACGTATGTAAGAAAGTCCCATCTGAGGGATTTTACAGGAAGGCGATTGGAGAAAGATCCATCCTTGAAGATGGGTGAGTATGAACGAGCGGGATTAGAGTAAGCTAGCGCACTGCGGAGTTGGGTGACTCACATCTGGTGCACCGTGCAGGAGACCCACCACACCGGGCAGTGGTTTGAGGGCGCTCTTCGAGGCAGTATGTAAAGGCCGTTTCCCCAGGCCCTCTTGCGGTTCGTTTCCCTTCTCTATCCAACGCACACTCTACACACATATTCATTCCAGGTTTACGCACTCAAAATGGCTGCATAAACCCCCCCATACCGTCGCCCAGCATACCAGCAATAAGACAACTTCGTCCACTACTTCCCAAACACTCTCAAGAGCAATCGCCCTTGAGTTTCTCCAACACCTCGTCGTCGTCTTCGGACCTTCAGCAACAGAAACTACAGCCAACCACGGCTTTTAAACCACAACCATGTCTTCCTCACCAGAACTCCCCCAGGCCTACGCCCCCGCAACCAGCATTCGAACAGGACTTTGCCCTCTTCGCTCCGCCAGTGAAACTTGCTCATACTCCGCGTGTGCAGCAGTCGCAAACTCCCGCGCAACAGCCTAAGAGCTCTCAGGCAGCAGTGCAGGATTTTCTTAAAAACCTCGGACCTGTCTTCTCAAGCCCAGCTTTCTCATCACAGTTCTCACCGCAGTTCTTGACCAATTTTGACCAACAACTCTCTGTCTCTCAGACCGAAATCATCACCGAAACCAACCCATCAAAAATCACGAAAATGTACTCGACCGGATACTTCACCAACGAGAGCAACGTTGCCTACGAGGGCACCGCCGAAGACCTCCAGCTCGGCGGCCCTGGAGCCTTCATGAAGGAGGGAGTCGACATGCCCCTCTTCGGAGGTGACGACGACCTCGAAAGCCGTTTGTACTCTGAACTCACCGGCACTCCCTTCTACACCCCCTCCGACAACACCATCTCCCCTCAGCTGCTCCACATGGGCCCTCCCCAGTCCATCCCCTCTTCCACCAACTTCCCCGACCTGACTCCTGACACATTCGCTGGCGATTACTCGCCTGCACTGTCCGAGTTGCCGTTGTTTTCGAACAGCGGCTCGGTCGAGCCCTCTCCTGTCGTGCGTGACGACATGGCGCCCGCCATGAATCACGGATACCCTCTGTTCCCCGCCGAGCCACCTGTGCCTACTGGCGCAGACCTCGGTGCGCGTTACACGGGGTCTCTTCCTCCCACTCCCGCCTCGGCTACGCTGGGTGCGTTCCCCACGGGGGTTCGCAAGCACAGAAAGCCCAAGCAGCTCGCGGAGATCAACCTCGATGCGATCACCGACGAAAAGGAGCTGAAGAAGTCGAGGAACACCATGGCCGCTCGCAGGTCCCGCGAAAAGAGGACAAACCAAATGCAGGAGCTCGAAGCCAAGGTCGCGCAACTCCAGGCCGCGCTCCAGGCCAAGGAGCAGGAGTGCCAGCAGCTCAGGGCCCTGGTCAACGGGTCCTCTGCTCAGCCCATCTAGGGCACCACCATCAACACCTTTTGAGGCCCGTCACACCTCACTCTCTTCTCTCTCCCTCTGCGCAACAGTCTATCACATACAGCTGTAAAAATGCACAATGTTTTCTGATCAGAGCACCGGCCTACTGAGAGAAGCGAAAGCCACTGTCTCTTTGGACCCATCTCTGCTCTCAGATACAAACTGTGCATTTCAGCAATACATTTCACCAACTACCCCTCTACATCACAGGGAGTGGTAAAGACTGCTCTGCACACGGGCATGAACCAAAATTTGTTTTTATTCTTCCATTGCTCTTTGTTTTTTGTCCAAAAAAGTTGTTCCATACCCATTGCGTTTTTTCTTGTTTTTGCTATCGGCCAGTTCAAGATGTCCAAGTCTAGTCAAAAGACCTGTTGACTCGTGGGCCTTTTCTTACATTGTTGAATTTGTTTGTTTTTTTTTGGAAGCAGAGGAAGAGTTTTAATATAATGAATGCGAATGCTCATCAAGCTATACATATGTTTCTGTTTCACTGTGATGACAAGATGTGATTTGCGAATGAGAATCGTGGTGTTTCATATGAGGCGACATGATGTGGGATCTGGAATGTGACTATAGGCGTCTCATCGGTATAGACGTTTGCTGTCGCTGGTCAATGGAGTGACTCCCCCAGCCCCAGTTGCGAAAATGCTTTGTGGGTTGCTGCCTATAATCTTTCTTGTTAGGGGGGTTGCACACGTCAGATGTCGCGTGGTCTTCGTCATGGGTTGACCTCCATCTTTTGTCTCTTCTCATTTGTTCGACATCTGCTCTGCTCGCTGTCGTCTGTGAGAACGCACAGTACCTCTGATGAACGGAGAGATTTCCAGAGAGATGTTGTCTTGATGGCTCTCTGAGCATGTAGCTTTAATCATCAACACTATCCTGCATTCCCATAGCTTACGACATTAACATCACATCGCCATGAGATATACTTAACCACGCAACTGGACCAACCCTCACACAATCATCTCTCTCAAAGCCACCCTGACTCCTACCCTATCCCTCCCCAATTCGAACCTCTCCCAACTCCCACCTGGTCTTTTTCACCTCTCTCTCTTGCACTGGTACCGGCTACTCCGGCCTTTGCCGTCGATCGACCAGCTTCCACCGACAAACCACCGCATTCACGCCGCTGTGCCCATCATGCCCAGCAAAGCAAATCACCCAACAGCACTGTCGTCATCGTCACTCTTCCCAACTTCCAAGACCGTTTTTTCTCTTGGTTGATATCTGTTTTCCTTCTGTGACTAATTTTGTCGTGTGGAAGAACATCCCGAAGACAAAGTGTTTGGTCTTGGTCGGTTGTGAAAATGTCGCGATGCCGAAGTCGGGCGTGGTGAGCGAGTCGTCAAGGTTTTGTAGATTTTTCTTAGAAGGACGATCTCAAGGGCAGGAGTGGTCAAGGCTTGTTGAATGGAGAGGTAAAGAGAGAGGGCCAACGATAGAGGTAGGTTTTAAGTGGTTAGGTTGATGGAGATGAATGGTTGTTTAAGGGTGCGTGTGATATGGATGAGTATGAGTCTGGATGGTCAGGGTCACTACAGAAACTTGGGTTTATAGGTAGGGTTATGATTGTATAGGACGACGACGGGGGTTGGTATGATGAGCAAGGACGCAGCGAGGATTTGATGAGCATGTGGAAATAGTCGATCTGGAAGGATAATCGTAAGGTGAATGAGAAAGAAAGAGTTCTGTGGCAATATGTTGATGTACGTCGAATCCATTCTCCAAAACGACCGATCAATATTCTCTGGTTGTCAATCACTCGTCCATGATGTTCGAATGCTGTTGTCATCGCTATTGGCCAAACAGCCATGAAGGTCTGAGCGCTGCTATACCGCGACGACCTCGAACCACTCTTCCCTCAATGCTCGATTTAGCTATCCATTGAATCCGAGACCCCTACACTCCTCATCCTCTCTCAAAGCACCCCTGATTTCCTCCTCACCAACACCTAACCTCACTCTACCGACCCTTTCGCCCCTCCTTACCTCCAAACCCACAATGCCCGCCTCTGCCAGCTCCTCTGCCGCAACACCCATACCCCTCAACCTCGCTACCTTGCCTTCTTTCTTTCCAGCCACTCTACCTCTTTTGCCAGGCGTAGAGACCCCGGTCAAAGAAGGAATGGGTTGAAAGGTGTCTGGTGCGAGCAAAATGTCATGCAGAGGGACCAAAGACGACAAAGCTGCCATGCGTGCTGCTTCGTCGATAATGTCGCCGAGTGTACTTTCCGTCAGCCCGGTTCTGCGGATACGGCCCAGTAGGGCGGCGAGGAAGAGTTTGGAAGCCAGAGGCAGGGAACGAAGGTAAGATGCCAAGGGTGTAGAGGTGGCTTCATTGATGGCGCGTTTGATGGTGGAGATGGTCACGACGCCTTTCTTCATCGCTGCCGCTTTTGCTGGCGCTATCGTTGTTGTTTCATCTTGCGTGTCTTGGACTGGTGTTTCCAATGCTGCTTTGTCGGCAGCCGCCTTGTCTGATTCGGCAATCTCGACTGCGCGGCGGCAGATATCGAGGGCGCGACGTGCGTCTCCTGATACAGCTGCTACCTTTCTGCTGGCAAATTGCACGGCGTCGGGTTCGACTACCACTTGTCCGATGCCTTCGAGTCTGCTCTCGATAATCTTGATGAGTTGCTGATGTGTGTAGCCAGGGAATGTTATTCGCGTGAGTCCCAACCGCGAACTGATCTTGTTGCTGAGTGTGCGTTCGGGCAGATCCATGGTGTTTGCTACAGCCAGCACGATAAGACGTGAGTGCCGTAGTTGGGGCCAGTTGAAAAAGTTGTACATGACACCCTGGGACTTTGTGACGAGCTGATCAAGCTCATCCATCAGCACCACACAAGGGACTCTTCTCGGGCTTGGTGTGCTGAACTCGCGTTCTAGCAATTCGAGAGCATGTGTGGCGCTAACACGTTGGCCTTTGAGTGCTTCCCAGAGCAGGGAGTATGATTGATGTGGGTCGGTGACTTTCATGCCGTTGATCTCGACAAATACAAAGTCGTCGAGTTCGTCGGCGGATACGGCTACGTTGAGTGCGGCCACGACCTCTCGTACCGTGGCAGTTTTGCCTGTACCGGGAGTGCCAGAGATGTAGATACAAGACCCTGTACCAGCTGAGATGGCGGTCTCCAGATGTGCATAGACTTCGCCAAACTCGTCTTCACGGCACGGAAGTGCATTCGGTACAGCAGATACATGTAGTGTGCTTCGGGCAAGTTGGTGAGGGGAAGCGGTTGTATGAGAAGGCGAGAGCATACGAGTGCCCAGAGGCGTAAACTCCAGAGGTCTTTTGGCGATGATGCGGCGATGTGTGGGAGTAGTGAGTTTGCGAGGTGCAGGATGCTTGCTTCTTGAGGTTGGTGTGGCAGAGGTCAACTTCCTCCGTTTCCGTGGTGTGGCCGTCTCGGCATCTTCGTCGTCAGGTATCACGAATTCGTCTAGATCTCCTGGTGTAGTTGCTCTAACGGTTGATTTGCGTTTGCGAGTTCGTACAGTCTGAGTGTCAACCAACTCGCATAGAGACTGCAGATCTTCGACTCCACGATAAACATCCTCCCAGATGAACTCCTCGGTGTAGGTGGTCGTGCGAGTATTGCAGCCTCGTCGACAAATAAAAACTTTCCCGTGATCTCTCGAGCCTTTCGGAATCTTGCCGTTCGGATATCTTGAATTGAAGACCTCGGCAGAAAGAACAGTAGCCTTGCCATTGATGGTCTTTAATGAGTTTTCATCCAGACCAGTAGTGATGTACAATTCATTCTCCAGAAAGTCCTGTCTCTTCTTATTCTTGTTAACAATCTCCTTTTCGGACGAGAACCACAAAAAGGAGGCTTTCATGTCGTTGATCATCTCTCCATCGTCGTCTTCAATCTCGCCCTCTGCAAAATCTTGGATGATGGCGACCCAAGCTTCATTGCCGGCAGCTTTGAGCAGAACAGTGTCTCCTATGTGACATTTGAAATCGCCCATCTGGGCACCGATGATGGTCTTGTTGGGTCCATATATCCATTCCCAGGGGAGATCCTCAGTGCCCAGCTCATCGTCAGAGTCCTCTCGCAACACACCACCGCCCTGAAGGAATTGCCGTGCTTGCTCGGCTCTCGAGCGTTTTTGTTTCTGAGCCATGTTTTGATGGTGATCTCTTGTCAATTGACTATATTCACCTTGGCCGTCGTCGAAGGTGCACGCGTTGGACAGACACGCCTCGTCGCGTGGTTTCGTGGTGCAAGCACTCAAGTCCCAATGTGGATCTGTATGGGCCAGGCCAGGGTGGGGGAGCAACTTTGTCAATCAACCCGCGCGCGCTCAACGTCAGAGCCAGAAAACATCACGATCAACCCAGAAACATGTCGAAACCAGCAGAGCAAGGTCAACAAAGTGCGTCAAAGAATATCCCAAGAGCTTAGCACAGCAAAGAGAAAAACTAACAGCGCCGGCCAGTCGACCTCGGATCCCTCTCGGTGCAACAACTCTCCCAAGTCAAGAAACAGCTCGACGAAGAAACCCAACACCTGACAAACTCGTACGCCCAACTGCGCGCCGCCCAGCAAAAGTTCCGCGACTGCATCGCCTCGATCGTCGCCGGCGTCGCAAACTCGGTCGCCGACAAGCCGCTGCTGGTCCCCCTGACTTCGTCCCTCTACGTGCCCGGCACACTGGCAAGCACAGAGACCGTTCTGGTCGACGTCGGAACCGGCTTCTACGTCGAAAAGACGACCGAGCAGGCAAAGAAGTTTTACGAGGCAAAGGCCGAAGAGCTGGGCAAGAATGTCAAGGATCTCGAGACCATTGTGCAGGGCAAGAACCAGAACTTGAGGTTGATTGAAGAAGGTATGTGTGACACAAGACGGCGTATACATAGAAACTTCGCTAACACGAGGTGCAGTCATGCGTCAAAAAGTCCTCGCGAGCAACCAGGCTCAAGGCAGCGCTTCCGCCTCGTCATAGTCGCTTTCCTCTGCCATCAATAAATACTACTCTCCTCGTACACATTCGAGATGGAGCCAAACACGCCCCGAGCCTGTTCAGGACATGTCAGCTTCCATCATGTTCTAGGCTGCTAGAAGCTATCGGCATGAAAGGAACTACACCGAAGGTCAGCTTCGCTTTGCAAAGAGCATGCACTTCACAAATCAAAGGAAGGAATCTTGTCTCCTGCGAGTACTTTGGTACATTGGAAGGTGTAAACCTCGCGAAATTATTGTCCTCATACGACTCGTAGTAGCTAGTATCTAGCGGATCTCATGTGGAAGTCGAGACCGTCGGCTGGGGTCATGCTGTCTAAATGCCTATGGGCTACAAGGAAGAGACTGAAAGTAAGAAATACATAGCCACAATGTCTTCTCCATCCTCCCCGCTCAATTTCTCTTGCCGAGAACGATATCCTGCACACGCTGCAGCGCATGCAAAAGTTCGACATGACCCTTGAGCTTCTCGTTTGTGTTGGTTGATTCCATTGGGAACCAGCTTTGGATGTCTGCCTTCCACTCTGCACCCATTCCAGCGCGAAGCTCGTGGTTCTCTGAGAGCAAACTTGACCATTGGCGATGCTTGACATCGAGTGTCCAGCGTTCTTCAAACGTAGTGGCCGGCTCTCTGCCGCCGATCGGCGATGCCGAGTAACTCCTGTTAAAGACTTTGGCCACCTCCACCTCATACCCTGCGTAGGGTTCCTTCATCTCAAATCTCCAGATGATCTTCTCCCTGACGGCTCTTTTGTGGGCAAGGGGCTTTGGCTTGCCTTCGAACGTCTCGAAGTCACAGAACGATTCTGCATTTCGCGCCTCGTCGGGCTTCAGGTTGACGTAGTACTCAGCATGGTCTTGGATCCACTGCGGAAGGTGGGATGATTCTGGCACTCCGAGTGCAGAGATGTCGAGCAGCCATGTAAGGTCACTGAGTGTGTCTGTGAGATACACCTCGAGGAATCTTGTACGACCGATTTTCTCATCCACCCTCTTGAATTCGGGATTAGATGAAGAGAATGAGCCATTTTCCTGGTGCCACTTCTTGGTGATTAGAACATTACCGCGACCATCCTTGATGTCAACCTCAATAGAAGCTGTATATTCAGGTTTAGTGTCGGCAAGATCGTAGACGAAACGATCGCAGGGCTTGAGTGAATCCGTAGCACTCAAGAACCGAAGAAGCAGACTATCTTCGATGACTTTATCACCAAGTCTTGCTCGTTGTTAGTACCTAACAATCTCAGCGACCTCAAAAGCGTTGACTTACTCTTCTGTGATCTTGGCTCGGAAGTTGTAGGAATCCGAAATCATTTCCTTGTAATCAGGTAGACTCTTTTTGTCGAAAGTCTGGTATGTGATCAGGTTGAGTTTCCCGAGATGTACTCTCAGATCGATGTGGCCCTGGTGCCAATGTACCTTGCTCAGAGTCTGAATGACAAGATCTTTCATTCGTTTCGCATTGAGAGCAATATCTTCCACTTTCGGTTTGGCCCTAATACTCTTTACTGTCTTACCAAGACTTGACTGTAGTTGCGCGCCTGCCCGGTAAACCACTTTAAGAGCGAGATCTTTGAGCATGAATTCTTGACAATCATTCTGGACCAGATAAAGTCTCTGGACTGGACAGCTCTGAACGACAGCCTTGCACAGGAGGCCTCTGATACGCAGGAGAGCTTGTTGCACGTCCTCGACGTTGCCCTTCACCATAAAGGACGATCTGGAGCTATCGTAGTCGATGACACAGTTGTTCTCCTTGCGAATTGGGTTCAAGCTTTCGAAGTTTCGATGTCCAAGTGCTTTGGCTGGTTCATATTCCTCGGCGGGCCATAAAAAGGATCCCTGCGCATAGTCAGCGACGTGGGCACATCGAGTCTCTCGACACTTACCATTGCTTCGAATAGGGCATCACGAGGGGGTCCAATAGCACCCTGCTGGTGTTGGAAGGTCGGATTGTCTTGCAAGATGTTGGTTGTGAGGTCGACTTTGGCACGTTTTACCTTGATGAGATCAGCATCGCTCTGTAGACGACTGTCGGTTACGAGAATTATACATCATCAGGAGCTCCCCAGAACTTGAACTCAAACTTGCTGTCATAGTGGATGTGGGTGTTTGTGGCCTTTCCGATGGTCATGATGGTCTGCGAGGGGTCCTTGATTGTCATATTTTTGGCGAACTTCCAGGTGTCCATGGGTTCATCGCCTCTCTTCATAGCGGCAAGAGCTTCGTTCAATCGCAGAGGCGCATTGGGTCGGTTGTGCCTGGGTTGCAGCGGAGTCCTGTTATTGTAGATAGGCGGCATGGTGAATGTGGTTAGATGTTTTGGTGATGTGATCTGTGGATTAATAGGAAGCCTTTCGACAGAGTAGCGCAGCAAAAGACGAGGACAATAGCCCGTGGAAGTGCTCGCCGATTTGTCTGATCGAAACGGATTGAAGGGACGGAGTGATGAAGAATTAATCGAGCGCAAGGGAAGCCGCATCAAACCTGCATGTGGCTTCGCGGATGGACAAACACAATGCAAGTGAAGGAAGTCGTGCCTTCCTGACAAGGATGCACATTCACAACAACAAAAAAAACAGTATGTACACTGCAACCAAATAAACAACCTGACCAACAAACAAGCCATGGGTATCAATCGTTCGTTATCTCCACATTCTACTTGATTCTCCTAAGTCTTTTAGAACTTGTGTCTTCCTAGCGTAGGCTTCCACTCCAGTGGGTGTGTCTCAGGTGTCGCGTTCTCGTCCTCACGCCAGATCTTGATTGTCTTGTCCGCTTCTCCAGTAATGAGACGTAGTCCAGTCTTGTCGAATGTCGAGCTCATGATACCAGCCTCAGCGTCAAGACTACCAGGCTGAGCAATGGAGTCGAGTGATTGGTACTTGTAGCCGGTCTTCCAGTCAAAGAATGCAGCCGATCCGTTGTCGCCACCAGAAAACAAGACATTGTCCTCGTTGACCGACAAAGTGTTGATAATGGCGTTGTGACCATCAAAATTCTGCATGAAAGCACCCTCTGGACACTTCCATTGCTTGACCTGCCCAGTCGAGGCAGAGGCAAATGTGAACTCGTGGGGTGCTGTGCAGAGAGCTCTCACACCCTTCTTGTGATGTGTCAAGACGCCCATGGTCTTTCCAGCTGCGAGATCGTACATGCGAACAGTGCTATCTAGTGAAGATGAGATGATCTGTGGATCGGCCTCCTGAGTGACAATGTCGGATACGGTTTGTTTGTGGCCACTCAGCACGTGGATGTTTGATCTTGTTCGCATGTCCCACACACGAACGACACCGTCTCTTCCTCCGGTACAGAGCACATCGAGCGTAGGATGTAGACTCAGAGTGTATACACCGCTCAAGTGGCCATGGTAATCACGAATAACTTTGTTGGTCTCCAGATCCCAACACTTGACCTTCTTGTCTTCTGCACATGAGAAAAGGTATGGATGTCTCGGACTGAAAGCAAGGCCTCGTACGGTGGAAATGTGACCAGTCAGAGTGAGCTTCAGTGTGCCGGAAGCAAGGTCCCAGATTTTGATAGTCCTGTCACCACTTCCAGTCGCGAAATATTGGTTTCCCGGTTCTACAGCGAGTGCACGAACCCATCCTAAGTGACCGGAAATGACACGCATAAGCTTCCAGGGCGCCTTCCACTCGGGCTTTGGCTGGCGCACAACATCTCTGCGCACCAGACTCGAAGAACCAGGCAGGTTTCTCTGTGGTGTAGGGCCATTTGCATTTGGTGGCAGCTTTCCGGCGCCGTTTGCGCGCAGAGCAAGAGCGGTAGAGGTTCCAGCGGCGGCGGATGGTGTTTGCGCAGACACTCCCTCGATCATTTTGGCCATTTTTGGGTTTGATGCTTGCTCTTCGGTCTTTGGTTTCTTTCGGAGACTTGAGCGCGACGCTGCAGCGTTTGCCTGCTTGGCCGCAAGCACTGGGGGCAGCTCTTTGACGTCGGCATATTCTTTGTCGATTCGCGACCGTAGGGCAATTTTCTGGGCGCGTTCTGCAGGCGACGCGATGGGAGGAGCGATGGCGGGTTGAGAAGAGTTGTCGAGCGCTGTGGGTGCGCCAAAGTCGGCGGCGAAGATTTCTCTTGTACGTTTGGCGGATTTGTGTACCAGGTCGGATGGCGTCGGCTCTGCTGTGGTCGTCATGGTTGGTTGTATGGATGTGAAAGATAAGTTGTCGCGATGCAACTTTCTTGTCGACTTGGGAACTTCGAAGCTTCCGCGCTCAGGCTCATGAGCCTCCCCACATTTCATCACTGGATTGTTCAGAAATGTCTAGGTATCAAGAAGAGACTACTCCTCTCACTTCCTTATGACTGCACCAACTCACATTACAATTCACATTGAGCACCAAGCGATAATAGGCAGTGGTCTTCTGGTAAGCAGTCACACTCCCGGAGACAAGAGCATGCATCAACGAACAAGTCCAATCAGGGAGCGATATTATCTATGTGATCCTTCATAGTAATCGACCTCTTATCTCATAACGTCAAGCCTTTAGTCGTCCGCAGCATTTCTGGGAATATGGCCACCGCATCCCTGGCTGGATTCTGGGGCGCGTTCTTGGGAAGCTCCACCAGCACCCTCCTCAATGCCGCTATGCCTGCCTGTCCGTAGAATTTCAGGAACTTCTCAATATGCGTGTCCACCAATGCCTTGAGCACGATCCAGTGAGTCGGTTGTAGATTCGCCGGCGGTGTGTTGGCGAAGTGACTCAAAGCTTTCCAGTAGTTTGGTGGTGGGAAGGGGTTGTTCGACTTCGACTTGCTAAAGTCTCGCAGGGATATGCAGCCATACCCTGTAGCGAGACCCAACATGCGATTCTTGTGAACTTCGGAATCAACCCAACCGTCGCTGTTCTTCAACCAACCTATCGTTTCCCTTCCTCCTTCGGTTTTCTCGTTGCCATATATGCCAAAGAGGACAGGGCAGACCTTGTGGTATTTGGCCAAGAGAATGTCGATGAGTGAAGTGGTACCGTTGAAGAGGTACTCGGCTTTCGAAAACACCGTGACTAACACGATCGCGAGAGCATCTACTGTCGCTATGTTGTCGTTGCAGAATTGACGAATGACCAATTTTGCTATCATATGGAGGAGATACACCAAAGCCAGCGGCATGCGCCTTTCCGAGTTGTCTGGCGGTATGGCGAGAAAAGGAGTTATGTCGATGGCAGGCTCAGGATGTTTCAGAACGTCGTTGAGGATCTCGAGTACTCTCTTGAGCTGTTCACGAACGAATCAATTAATGTTGTACTTTTGTCAGTCACGCAAATCATCCTTACCGTAGTTCTGTTTTTGACCTTGTCTGGCGTGAATTGGCCCATGACCGTATTGATTTGGCGACGGTAGACACTGATATCTATTCCAGAAGCTTTCAGTTGCTTTGAGGCAGAATTTCTCATCTCCTTCAGACTCTTGTGGATGGCGAGGTATCGCTCGTGCTGTGCTTTTAGTTGTTCTGGTGTGGATTTGAGTGATGATTGTGCTGTAGATGCCGAAGAGGACGCAGCTGGCTGTGTTGCGGGCTTAGGGGCGGGTTGGGCTGCAAATGCGGATACAGCGCCAGGTTGCGCAGCAGGGACTGGCGCAGGTGGTGGTTGAGATTGTGGTGCTGTTTGGGCTGGTGGAGCAGCTTTAGTGGCAGCAACGGCGGCGGCAGCAGCAGCATCGGCCTCTTCCTTCGCCTTGCGCTCTGAGGCCTCCTGCTCTTGCTTCCTTCGCAAAGCGTCTGCTTCATTCTGTCGTTTTTGTTGTGCAAGTCGGGCCTCCTTCTCCTGTATCTCTCTTTCCTCGGCCGCACGTTTCTGCTGCTCCTGCTCTTGTCGCTCGAGTTCCTCCCTTCTCCGCTGCCTCTCAGCAGCCTCTCTTGCGGCCTTTGCTGAACGCTCAGCTTCGAGTGTGCGACGCTCTTCCTCTTCCTTCTGCATGCGCTCGCGTTCCTGCTTCAGTGCTTCGGCCTCGGCGGCCTCTATGGCATTGCGCAAGATGCGGTCATGTTCAGCTTTTGCTTGCGCAAGAGCCTGCTGATGGAGTCGTTCTTGTTCCGCATCTCTTTCGTCCTGTCTCTCTCTCCAGGCACGTTCCTCGCGGATGTGAAGCGCACCAATCTCGTCTATCAATGTCTCGGAACGGCGAGGGCTGTGTCGATATGGAGAATTGTGGCTCTTCCTGATGTATGTATGGTCGGCTTGAGGTGTGCGCGATGCAGGACTTGCTGTGCCAGCTCTATCCCTGTGAGGAGATGCCATTGAAGTGCAATACGCGGAAGCGGAAAAGCTGCAAAAACGGTGTCTAGACTGTGTCGCGGAGAGCTGGGATCCAGAGCACAAGGCAGAAAAGAGTGGCTACGTTTCAGCAAATGACATGCTCAATGCTGTTACCGGCAGAAAAAGGAGTGATTGGGCGCGCGAACAAGGTCCAGCTGAAGCATCAAAACACCTCACGAGCAAGCAGTTCAAGTGACGGTTCTTGCTCCAGCTTTTTGTCGCGAGTCATGAAACAACCGAGTTCCGAACCAAGAATCGATGGGAAGGACCGACCTCAAGCTGCCTCTTGCAACTTCATGTTCAATGAAGCCATGCTGGAGGAGAGCAAAGGGACAATGTCGAGGTCTACATCGGAGTATGAGATGATATTGAGCAATATACGAGCGATACGACCGATCTGCCTGCTACCATTGTCCATCGGTAGTCCAACAGGTTTAACAAAGGTTTCATCGCGTAATCCTGCTTTGCAAACGGCCTTGTATCCGATTGTGCTTGGCAGGATAGGAGCTCCAATATGAGCTGGACAGTGAGGAATTGCATGTCTGCTGTCAGATGAAGGACCGCATGTCGATTGATTGAGCGATTGACATGTCGTCCGAGCAGATGGAATGACCAACGAGCTTAGTGCTCCTGAGTGTTGTAGATAGATGGAACGCCCGCAAATGGGCACGTCTTTGTCCAGCTGTCCACGAATCCAAGCGGCATGACGCAGCAAAAGAGAGTAGCCCTCTCCACGTCCAACACCACCTCCCGCCTTTCTCCTTGTGCTTTTTCTGGATCCATATCTACCTCGCTCTCTGCCCTCCCTCCTACCCTTCCTTCCCTTTCCGTAACACCTTGCCACTGCCTCCGCCCGTCTCTTCAATCATTCTGAGACGTGCAAGTGGAAAGAGCCTTGATTCCGCCCGCCCAACGCTTCTTGCTTTTGGGGAAAGCACGACCTCTGCTCGTCAGCCGAAGCCGTCCCAGGCTTCACCAGTCTTTTCGTCCAACACGCACGACCAACACAAACTTACACTCCATCATCTTGCTTGTGGCACCCGCCCTCCTTTAGAAGCAGCTCATCATCTGGCATCTCAACTCTTCCTGACTCTATTGCCACCTACACTAACAGAGACCCGCTCCCACCTGTGCCCTCCTCATCGCCGTCGTTGTCATAGCTTTTACGCTAGCTCCGAGGTCCACATCACCAAGTTTAGCTGTCTAGCACTCTAGACTACCATTCTCTCTCGCGTGTCAGGTATCTAGCCTCTGCCAACATAGCTCGCACTCATCTCTGACGCCTGTCCTGCAGATAGCTTAGCATCCTCAAGCTTCTGCCACTCACCCCCACTACCGTCGTCTGACATCCTTCCGCCATCCTTCTACGCCGCCTAGCCACCTTTTCGACCCTCCTTCGATAATGGATCAACACGGACAGAATGGCCCTTCCGGCCCTGGCGGTCGTCGCTTCCACATCGCACACAGACGTAGCCCTTCTGAGCTCACCCCCCTGATGAGTACGTTGTCGTCCCGTCCCACACTCTGCTGCGCTTCTATATCACGATGGGTTCGCTGACAGTCTTACAGTGGAGCAACTCGCACTTGCCCAGCAGATCGAACTCCTTCAGCAGCAACAGCAGCAGATTGCCGCAACCCACCAACAGTATGTCAATTTGGGTATGATTCAACCCCAGCAGCAACTACCCAACCAAGCCTTCGCCCAAATGCAAGGCCAGATGCCCAACAACAACGCTTTCCAGTTCCCTCAACAACCTCAACAACAGCAGCAGCATCTGCAGCTGCCTGGTAATATGGGACCACCTGCAGGCCACCGTCGCAACCAGTCCGCCATGCCCACCATGACCATGGGCCCCCCACCTGCCCCATCCGCCGGTACTTCTGGTACATTTGGCGAGTTCAGTTTCCCTGGTGCAAAGTCAGAGAACGTCAACCCTAGACCCCGTAACAGCGGTTCGGTCAGTGGCGCTAGTGGCCACAGCAGAAGACACTCGCTCGCCCTTCCTGAGGCAAAGAAGGCTGCCGAGATTGCTGAGCAGAAACGCAAGCAGTCAGGCTTTCAATTCCCCATTCCCGGTGCTGCCGGCGCCACACCCGATCGCTCCGTGAGCCCTGGCAATGCTAATACTGACATGCCGCCACCCGCTAACAACTTCTCTAACCGTAATGCTGGTCGTGGAGGACACGGACGTAGTCAGAGTCTTGCTGTCGGCAACCAGAGAAACCAGCGTGGTGGTCCCGCTTTCCAGTTCCCACCTCCTGCTGAAATTAACAATGCCCCTGAGCGTCGTGGTAGCCAGGGACACGGAAGAACGCAGTCGCGTAACTTCGACGGCAATTGGCGCCAGCAGCAACCGACGATCCAGGAACAGCATGCCACCAACATGGGTAACTTCCAGATGAACCAGCACGCCGGAGCCCAGCCATTCCAGCCGGGCCACCGCCAGCGCGGCTCTGTCAACAGCCAGTCGATCAGCTCGATAAGCAACTTCCAGTTCCCTCAGCAGCCGCAGCTTGTTCAGCTTCCCCAGGGTCAGGTTCTCATGCAGCCGAACATGTTCGCTACCCAAGGCTTGAATGCCCTGCAGCTCGCTCAGATCCAGGCTTACCAGGCCGCTGGACTTCAGCCCCCAATTGCAGGCCTTCAGGGACAACAAGGCGGTCAGCAGATGACTATGCAGCAGCAACAGCAGCAGCGCAAGACTCTCTTCACCCCCTACCTTCCTCAAGCCACACTCCCTGCTTTGCTTGGCGATGGACAGCTTGTCGCAGGCATTCTCCGTGTCAACAAGAAGAACAGAAGCGATGCTTACGTCACCACTAACGACCTCGACGCCGACATCTTTATCTGTGGTAGCAAGGATCGCAACCGTGCCTTGGAGGGTGATCTCGTTGCTGTCGAGCTCCTTGACGTCGACGAAGTCTGGGGTCAAAAGCGCGAAAAGGAGGAGAAGAAGAAGCGCAAGGACATGACCGATAACCGCGGTACGTCCATGACCGCTGTCAACGATGCTACCACCCAGCCTGAATCCTCTGCCGCTGAGGGAGGTATTCGCAGACGTGGTAGCTTGAAGCAACGTCCTACTCAGAAGAAGAACGACGATGTTGAGGTCGAAGGTCAGAGCTTGCTCCTTATGGAGGAGGATGAGATCAACGACGAGCAGAAGCCCCTTTACGCCGGTCATATTGTGGCTGTCATCGAGCGTGTCGCTGGCCAGATGTTCTCTGGTACCCTTGGTCTTCTCCGTCCCAGCAGTCAAGCCACCAAGGAAAGACAGGAGGCTGAGCGTCAAGGTCGCGACGGTGGAAATCAACGCAACCAACCCGATAGACAGCAGGACAGACCCAAGATTGTCTGGTTCAAGCCCACTGACAAGCGTGTGCCTCTGATCGCTATTCCCACAGAGCAGGCACCCAAGGACTTCGTCGAGAAGCACCAAGACTACGCCAACAAGATCTTCGTCGCATGCATCAAGCGCTGGCCCATCACCTCTCTGCACCCCTTCGGTACCCTTGTTGAGCAGCTTGGTGACGCCGGTGATCTTAAGGTGGAGACCGACGCCCTTCTGCGTGACAACAACTTTGGCCCTGATGACTTCTCCGACGCTGTCCTCAAGAACGTTGGCTACGAAGACTGGTCTGTGGCCAAGGATGGCGAAGCCGCTCTCGAATCTCGTCGCGACTTCCGCAACGAGCAAACCTTCACCATTGACCCCAACGGAAGCGAGGAACTCGACGACGCAATCCACTTCAAGACCCTTAGTGATGGTCATGTCGAGATTGGTGTGCACGTTGCTGACATTTCCCACTTCGTCAAGCCTTCGTCTATGGTTGATCGTGAGGCCAAGAAGCGTGGCAGCGGTGTCTATCTGATGAACCGCACCGTCAAGATGCTTCCTCCCAAGATCAGCTCTGAGATCTGCTCCCTAAGCCCTGGCGAGGAGAGGTACACTGTCAGTGTTGTCTTCAAGATCAACCCTGATACTGGCCGCGTTCTTGACGAGGACACCTGGATCGGCAAGGCGATCATCAAGAGCACTGGAAAGGTCTCTTACGATCAGGTCGACAGTATCATTAACGGACAAGGTAACTCTGGTCTCGACGATGAACGTGCCAGCCAGATTGAGATGCTTCACAGCATTTCACAGAAGCTTCGTCAAGCCAGATTTGGTGATGGTACCTCCAACAACCAACCCCTTCGCTTGATCTACCAACTTGACGATGAGAATGTGCCCGTCGAGCACAATATCTTCGATTCCTCGCCCGCTCACGAGCTGATTGAAGAGTTGAGCCACAAGACCAACTCGTTTGTCGCTCAGAAGATTTTCGCTGGCTTGCCCGAAAAGGCTCTGCTGCGCAAGCAGGCACCTCCCAACCCCCGTCGCTTGGTAACTTTGAGCGAGCGCATGGCCAATATCGGTGTTGATGTGGACACTTCCAGCAGTGGTGCCCTTCAGAACAGCCTCTTCCAGATTGAAGATGCTGATGTCCGCAAGGGTGTGGAAACTCTTCTCATCAAGGCCATGCGTCGTGCAAAGTACTTCATCCCGTCCAAGGCGCCCGCCGACCAATACTCGCATTACGCACTCAACCTGCCTCTGTACACTCACTTCACCAACCCTTCGCGTCGTTACGCAGACATCGTCGTTCACCGCCAGCTCGAGCACGTCCTCACCAACGGTGCCGTGGAGTTCACCGAGGATGTTGAGGCATTGGCAAAGACCGCCGAGACGGCAAACACGAAGAAGGACTCGGCATATGCTGCACAGGAACAAAGTGTCCACATTGAGTCTTGCCGCGCTCTTGACAGAAAGAGTCAGGAGCTTGGTGGCGATCTTATCAGCGAAGGTATCGTCCTTTGCGTCTACGAATCAGCCTTTGATGTGTTGATTCCCGAGTACGGTTTCGAGAAGCGTGTCCATTGTGACCAGCTTCCTCTCAAGAAGGCCGAGTTCGACAAGAACAAGCGTCTGCTTGAGCTCTACTGGGAGAAGGGTGTCCCATCCTCTGCCTACGTCCCTGAAGACGAGAAGCCCAAGGCTAGCCGAGCTAACAACTGGTCTGCAGCCGCCGCTGCTCGCGACTCTGCCGCTACTCGCGCCAAGGAGGAAGAGGCTCAGCGCAAGCAAATGCAGACTGCGACCATTTCTACCGACGACACTGATGCTCTCTTCGATGACGACGATGATGCTGTTTCTGAGATCACCGAGCAGACTGCAGGTGTCTCTCTTAACACAGACCGCAACACCCAGAGCATGCCCCCATCGCCTACCCGCAATGGCATCTCTTCTCAGCAAGGTCCCCAGCGCACAAAGTCGGACTCCAAGATCCTTCACACCACTCCTGAGGCCAAGCTCAGCAACAAGGATAAGTACCTGAAGTTGTTCAGCCTTCGTGAGTCGGATGGCAACTACATCCAGGATGTCAGAGAGATGTCGAGAGTACCGGTCATCCTTAAGACGGACATGACCAAGAGTCCACCGTAAGTTTTATATGCTACCCAAAGCGAATACAAAATGCTAATACGATTTGCAGTTGCTTGACTATCAGATCGCTCAACCCCTATGCCCTGTAGGTGGCTAGCTGATACCATCTTGCACGGCCCAGTACGAGTAGCACGAGTTTGACGCTTGCTTTGATGCAAATATCACCACCCTTGTCAGATGCCACCAACGTACTTGCATCATTACATACGTATCAACAACCTCAAGGTGAAAGCCCGTGGACAATATGCTGGAATGGGCTGGCTGAGGTTGGCAGAACGGAGAAGATTCGCACACAAAAGCCGGAGGCATGTTTTTACACGAACTTGTAGATGGACTTCTGGAGCGATGTTTCATTTTTTGTTATGGTTAATTTTTCTTATTAGAGTACTCTTTCACCGCTTGCTTCCGCTGAGCATGTTGTATTAGTTGCTAGCGAAAATGATATACATTAATCATCAAATCTTGACTTTGACCATGGCCACTCCCATCGGATGTATGGCAGGGCTCTTGTGGCGATAGGCTTCCATTGATCAATGGGCTTGCTCGTATCAACCAAGACGATGCTGCCTCCATTGGCAACAGTGCCATCATCATGAGCTTCCACGCTGCGTCCAGCCTTGCGACAGTCCTCCTGTATTTCAGGGACGAGTTTCTCGACGTCGGACTTTGGCAAGTCGGCGCTGAGCAGGTCTCAGCATTATTGTGGGTTTGCACAAAGACAAGACTTACTACATGAGAGAGAGGTGAGGCAGGTATTCATCACGGGTCCACTTGTCAGCCTTGTCCTGGTCACCCCCCTCAACAGCCTCGGCGCGACAAGCAGAGGCTAGCTGCAGCAACTGAGCAGTTTTGCCGGCGCTCAGAGTCAACTTCTTGACAAAGGCATGACCGGCTTCCAGCACATCTAGCGTGACAAAGACAGGGTCTTGCTGGTCTCCAGAAGGCAGATGCAAGCTTGACAGCCAGGCTTGGGGGTCAGTACCGTATAGAGACTGGTCGATGTTTGAGGTTATGGTGACATGGGGGATGAAGTCGTGGGTCTTTGTGTGTGGAAAGTGAGGGGGTATGGTTGTGGAGATGAGGGTTTGGAGAGCTTGGGAGAAGGAGCTGTCCTTGGGTGGGATGATCCAGAGGGAGGCGCCGGGCATGTTGGGTGACTTGGATAAGGTGGAATGGGTAGTTCAGAGATCAACAGGAGCTTTAGCAGCAAGGGGTTTGTGGAATTGATGTTCGGAAAGTGATGATGACGAGATGGTATGACCTTGAAAGAGGCATGACACGTGATCTCACAGCGGAACTTCGCAAAGCCGCGTGCTTGGACGAGACAGATGGTACAAGTTTATTGCCCGCGCAACAAAAGCACACTCGGAGTGAATACCAAGTGAATTGAAGGGGATGAATACGGTCGCGAACGGCTCTGGATGAGAAAAACGTGTTCTTGAGTGAAAGCGACGCGCAGCGCATGGATTGAGACGCGACACAACGAGACGCAACACGCCTGGCTTGTTACTCCTCCACACAGCCCACACAGCACTATACCAACGACATCATGTCGGCCTTGTCGTTATCTAGGACCGAGAGTCCGCAGGCCTTCGTCTCGAGCTTCGCCCCACGCGTGCGCACATATCAGAACTCGCTGCTCACGCCAGCCATCCAACCACAAAATGCCATCGCTCCTCTGCGCACGACAAAGCGCGGTACCACGGCCATCAACTACTCGGAAGACTTTGAGAACGACAGTCTGGTCGAAGACAGCGATGCACCCCGAAGACCCACCGGCCTGCGCAGCCTGCGCCAGAACGAGTCTCAAACGGTTGTCAGCACTGGCGCCGTACAGTCGACCGAGCTGACGAGTGCCGTCGACGTCCAAGGCATCTGGCGCGAATGGATGGGCAAGCCCAAGAAGGCCATGACAGAAAGACAGGTCATGCTGCAAGCACAACTCCCTCTCAATCTCGTCCCCATCCGCATCGACCTGAGTGTCAGCCCTTTCCAGCCAGAGGCCCCTCTGCCCAAGCCCAACAACGCGCGCGAGCTCGGTGTCGATGAGAACTCGCCCGCATACAAAGCCCCCGACATGACTCCCGAGTTCCGTATCAAGGACAGCTTCCTTTGGAACCTCCACGAGGCTCTCATGACGCCCGACCAGTTCGCAAAGGTCTTTGTCGACGAGCTGGATTTCCCCATGGAGCGTCGTCCTGCTCTGGCCCTGCAAGTCTCGCAGCAGATCCGCACACAACTAGAAGAACACGCTGCCGTTGTCATGCACCCGCTATTCAATCCTACCTCCAACCCTACCGAGACCCGCAACATCTCGACGCGCCCTCCCATCTCGCGCGAAGTCTCTTCCACCCCCTTCGCACACACCCCTTCTGCACAACAACCGCAGACAAACTCTGTCAACACTCCCAATGCCGCCCAAACACCATTGCCCAGCGACGCCAATGTCTCCGCCGTTGCTCAACCTCTGCCGCCCTCCTCCGTTCACAACCCCGACGACGCCCACCGCTGCATCATCTCGCTCTCGATCAATCTTATGAATAGACTTTATACCGACAAGTTCGAGTGGTCGCTCATGCATCCGGCCGGCTTCCCCGAAATCTTCGCCAAACAGACTTGCGCCGACCTGGGTCTCTCAGGAGAATGGGTGCCCGCACTCGCCCACGCCATATACGAAGCCGTCTTGAAGCTGAAGAAAGACTACTGCGAAGCCAACGGCACACTGCTCGGTGTCATTGGCAGTGGTGTCGACGCCTGGGGTCAGATCGACAACGAAGCTGCCGAAGTACACGGTGATGGCTCGCTAGCGATCGGAGAAGCCGCCGGCTGGCGCTTCGACAACGATGATTTAGGAGCCGAATGGCAACCGCGTGTCGAGGTGCTGAGCAAGGACGAGATCGAGAAGCGTGAAGGTGACCGCGAACGCCAGATCCGCAGACAGAGACGTGAGATGGCTGCCCGCGCGACAGCCGGCTTTGCCCCACCGCCTGCTTTGGCAAACGATTACTTTGGTTCCCAGGCAGGCGCTGGCGACGAGGAGAGAATGGGCAGAGGAGAGAGAAGCAAGAAGAAGAGACGATTCCGCAGTCTCAGTCCCTCAGGCCGCGAGACACCAGACTTTACTGCTGCCTTTGGTGGTGAGCAGGGCAAGTTGACAGAGTCGGAGCGTCCCGTCTGGCAGTGCAGTCATTGTCGCATTGGCGGTAGCGCCGTATGGGCTGTTCGCGACGGACCCAACGGACCTAGAGTAAGTGTTCACATCCCCTTGAGTGCACTTCAAAATGCTAACAAGCTCTTCCAGTCACTCTGCAACAACTGCGGTCTTCTCTACGAACGCGACAAGCGTCTGCCACCCTGGGCCAAGGATCTCTACCTGATCGAACAGCCCAAGCCCAGCAGGTAAGTCCTTTCCTCCTACTTCTCCATCGTCTCCCAAAACACCTTGCTAACTTCCACCCCTCAGACCCGACCCACCCTCACACTCTCACCACCACGCACCCCTCCCCCACACCCCCTCAGGCTTCATCCCCAACCCCCACCGCCAACTCTCCATGCAAGCCTCCCAACCCAACAACGGCAGCAACAGCCCACACCTGCGCCACCAGCTCTCAGACCTGCCAGACGCATACGCGGCAACGGTGCGCGGAGGCGGGCCCAGCATGTTTGAGGACTATGCCGTTGAAGGCGAGGATCTGGATTGGACTAAGGTTACCGACCCGCGTGAGAGAAAGCGTCTGCAGAATATTATCAATGGGCGCAAGTATCGGGAGAGGAGGTTGGCTGCTGAGGCTGCTGCTGCCGCTGCTGCCGGGGCGAGTCCGGCGCCTATGAGGTAGGATGGGTCGTTTGCGTGGAGTTTGCTTGGGATGGGTTGGGCGAGGATGTCTTCGTCTGCTTTTGATGGTGGACTGGCGAGCACACATCGAAGATCATTCTTCAGGAACGAGAAACAAGCATGGATGGGAAAACGTAGGCATTTGCTGCTCTTTGGAAGCGTCATGGGAAGGAGGCTACAATCTTTTTCGGCCAAAGCGATTAGACACTTTGATGAAGCTCCAAGAGTTTTTTATTCCACGTTGAAGCACTACAATACCACTTTGCTATGCCCTATTGTTCAACTTGATACATCTTCTCCAACATGCTGCTTTGTGAAATACGTTCCCCGGCCCGATGTGCTATGCCTCATTCCCTCGTTCCCTCGTGTCTTCGTTTCCTTGTCGTCTCGCGGCCTCTTTTTTGCGAAATTGCATCGCGTACTTGGATCAGCCAACGTTGCATGCCTGACCTGAATGCCATGTCGTATGCTCTGTGTCCAAGTCTGCAAATCTCGTCATGCATTTATTCCGTTGTGAGTGCCTGTGTCCTGACAACTCTCTGTTGATATCCCTGCTACACCAGCCAAGGCACCGTCATCTCTTAGGCATCGGTGCTCTTTCACTGGCAGGCATCTCTCTTCCACTGGTATCCTTGACAGAGACAGGTCGTGGCGGCGGCGTCTTGTCTCTAGAAGTAATGCGCTTGTTGCTAACTTTGTCGCGTTTCGTTCGCTTGTCACGGGGTAGCATGGCTGCCGTCTCGTCGTCATCGTGTTCTTCCTCTTCCTCGTCGATCAACTCTCCATCTGCAGTCTCGTGGTCGGGAGGAGTAATCCATTCTTTGGGCACCACGCACGGCAGCGCAAGACCAACGCTAGCAGCTCTGTTCAGCCACGCCGGACCAGGTCTACCAGTCAATCTCTCGCACAGATACGAAGAAAAGTGGTTGCAGTTGTTGCTGAGCAGATTGTATCGTGTGCCCTGAAAGACCCTCGAGGCGTCGTTGATTATATCGGTGATTTCTTGCTGGGACAGCACACTGAAGCCGTGGATGATCTCGCAGCGAAAGGTGCCGCCTGGAGGCTCGAGTTTGGGTTTCGTCCAGTAGACTCCGCTGACGCCTTTGCGGTCGTGGCCGCCGTATGCGTATTCTCGTTCGTTGATCACCACGCCGGAATGTAAGAGGGAGCCGCCGATGTGCCAGAGGAGGTTGGAGAGACGACCAGGCTAAGTCTTGTCAGTATGACTGAGGAAGATAGTGCGGATGAGACGGCCTGACTGGTAACAGGTCATAAACATGAATCTTGACTTCGGTCTTTTGGGTGGGCAGAGATGCGCGATGCACTGATGACGATTGTCGCTTGTGCTTAGAGGACGACGGCGTCATGGCAATTGAGCGCTGAATGCGAGCTCTTGAGTGATATGATTGCAAAGAAGTATGAAAGGCGTCTTGGGTACTGGCGAGCAACTAGAACAACCCAGTGCGACTCGTCAATCAAGGCGGTAAGACGACCAGAGATTAAAAGAAGCAGTCGCGCCCAAGGGTCCATCATGGTTGCTGCCCCCGCACTCGTCCCAGTCAGCCGCGACGGCAGGCGCTGGCCCTCCTCCTGCCATGTCATGAGAGTACAGATCGACTTGCAAGATTCTTGACGTCGCATCAGACGTCTCGTTTCAAGAACCATCTCATGCAGGTCATCACGTGTGTCTCAAGGGGGGCAGAACTCTAGCCGCATACATGGTTCGCTTGGGTGGACGCCCGGTGTGCGCACAGACTGAACGGCGCAACAAGACAAACAATAGGAAAACAAAGCCGCCTTGACAATAGCAAAAACCACACTCGGCACGGCTGTACGACCTTTGCCCTCTCTTCGGCCCGAGTGTCAATAGAGCCCGACAATAGGAACCCCATCTGCTGCTGCGAGGCTGACAATACGATAGCCACACGCTCCTGCGCGCCTACTAGATCGCGTCATGTGTCCCTTCCTATTGATGCACCAGAATGAATAGATTTGCAGTAGGTATTTGGTGATTGTCTCGTCTTGTCCTCCTATTGTCCACCCACTCCGTTTGTTGCTTGGGACATCTGTCCGATTATCTGTCTATCAACAGGAGACTTCAAGAAGTTGCTCTCCAACAGTGGTCCATCCTCTTCTATCATACATTCTGTCCAGAACATTCTACCTCTCCTCGCCCGGCGACAGCGTGTTGCACCTCCTCACACCCTTCAACACATCGTCTTCTTTCTTCAGAAGATCTTTCCTCAGAAAACCCCATACTCTCGTTTGCTCGTGGAAGCCATACACTACAATCATCATGGATTCGCTCATGCACTCCTCCCACAAGATCATGCTCGAGCGAGCCTCTGCAGAAAACGGCGAGCACCACCCTCAGCAACTCTCAGACATGCCTCCACCAGCCTACTCTGCCGAAGACAACTCGACAGACTCCGAGAATGAAGACGAGGACGAAGACCCATCCCCAGTAACCCTGATCCTCAATGCCGACACAAAAGTCCATGGCACTGGCAACATGATCGCAACACCACCACTCGCCGACGCAACCCGCCTATCAGCACTCCTTCTCGCCGCGGTGCAAAGCCTCAACGCTGCAAAGACCAGTGCTACAGGGACTGGCTCACTCTCGCCTGTCTTGCAGGTCAACCTTACCATCAACTGCGGCATCACTGTCACTGGCGACAAGAACGTCATCGGCTACAAGACACAGGGTGTTCTACCAACCACTTCCAAGAGAAAAGCCGCTGAAGAGGTATGAGCCTCAGCATTCGCCATGTCTTCGATTCGTCGTCACTGACATACCACCGTCTAGGGTCCTGAGGATACCCCTGAATCTAAGAGAGCTAGAGCTCAGTGAGCAGCTTCGATTCACGAAACACAATGCGACAAAGAAATATGATGCTTTCCTTTGAGATGTTCTTTGAGCTGCCATGAATGAACAAAATGTTTTTCTTTGACCATTGATGTTATTCCTTTCTCCACAATCGTGTATGCTCTTCCTACGCAGCCCTGGGCTTACGCCAGCGGTCAAGCAGCTCTCGAGTCGCCATACAAATATCCTTGGAAGGTTCTCAATTCCTTCTTCACATCTGCTTACGCTCTAAAGACGAACAAAGAAACAACCAACCAACGAACGACAACACAACTCAAAATGTCTTCCACAACCAAGACTTCAGGTAAGTCTACTTTTGGAGTTGAGCTGGAGTTTCTCGCCCTCGTCCCTGGTGACTACAACTTTGAACCTCACCGCGCCGTCTACGAATTCCTTCAAGAAAAGGTCAGCCTTCCTTGCCCTTTCAATTGCCAGCAGGCTCACCACGATTTTAGACTTCCTGTTGACGCCGAAACACCAGCCTTCTGGTCACACAATCCTGACGAAAACGACTACAAGACTTGGATCGTGACCCGCGATTGCAGTGTCAAGCTTACCAATACCGAGAGTCCTTTTTGCCCTAACGACTCACTTGTGACTGATGTCGAGTTTCCTTCTCGCATCCTTGACTTTTTCAACCCTAGCCCTTGTCCTTTTGGTCAGGTTTGGCCTTGCAATGGTCAGCTTTTGATGTGGGATTGGCGTGATGAGATTTCTGTCATTATCAACACTTTAAAGAAGAGGATGACCAAGCCCGGCTACAGAGTCTTTTGCAATGACACTTGTGGCATGCATGTTCACATCGGCCCCGACACGTTTGGTTTCAACCTCGACACCACCAAGAACATCATGGGCATCTTCACGGCTTTTGAACGCTGTTTTGATTCTATAGTGACCGTCAACCGCATTGCCGGGTACGAAAATGTTCGCACTGCTCTGCCCGCTCTCAAATTAGAAAACCCAGCTGACTTGATTGTACCATGGCGTGCTGGCTCTGCTTCGACATACGCTCATCCCCTCTCAGTCCGCCAATTCCAGCACCTGGTTTACGACCTGAAGACCGCCTACCAAGCAAACGACTACCTCCAATGGGACAGTCTGACCAGAAACGGCGCCACTGTACCCTACTGGCTCCACCGCATCTACTCCACCACCAGTTTTGCTGAGCTAGGTCAGTACAGCACTGCCCATTCAGCGTCCGTCAATCTCGAGCACATAATCCACAACGACACCAACAAGCCAACCATAGAAATCCGTCTGCACCACGGCACTCTAGTCCTCGATGAAATTCTCGCGTGGATAGATCTTTTGGTCCACATTTCCCTCTACGCAGAAAATACCTCTGTGGCTTCTGTTCAAAACTCTTTGGGCGCAATGTATGCTAACCCCTCCCTCACAATCGTCGACATTGCAACTTTTGTCTCTGCTTCTGCGAAAACAATCTCCCACTATACTGACTTTATCTCGCCGACTTACGCCCCAGCTCTGCAAACTTCTCTTGTATCTACCCAGCCAAATGACTATGTGACTTTTTTCTACGGTCACATTGTCAGAAACACTTGTGCTGGGATACACTTCCCCAATATCGCTGAGCGTATAGCCAAAAAGTTGGTTTCGGGTAGATATGGCCAGTTTCCTGTGCAGTTTTTGGAGAAGGTGCTGCCTGATAGGGTCAAAGTGGTTGCGGCCAAGGATACGAGGTTCTTGAGTGATGAGATGGATGCTGAGGCATTGGAGGAGTGGAGTGCAGTGGTTGAAAAGGTGATTAAGAAGGTTGTTTAAGGGATGAGTGGTTGTGAGAGTTACTAGCATGTTTTTTTTTCCATCGTCTTGCATACACACAAAATCAATGTATTGTTTTCCTTGACTTACCCCTTCATCTTTGAACCGTGATTAGAACCACGTGCATTTGGTACAAAACTGTAATCAGTTATTATAACTCTTTTGTTCATTTTCTTTTGTCAAAAAAAAAGATCTTTATATCGTAGTCTTGAGTACTTGAAAGGTTGCCTGCCCACATTGGCAACTCGGCATCCATCGTTGTACGCTGCCTCTCCTTTTGTCTCTGCCCAAAGTATTCTCGGGGTTCGATTTTTGCAAGAAGAGAAACTCAATTCCTCCTTGCGACCCCTTTTTTTCGTTCGTATGTCTTTCTTTTTTCTCCCGTTAAAAAAAAGAGTCATCCCATCCTTTCCTGATTAGTCGACACCTGCTAAAGACAAACCCCCCTATCCAGCACGAAGCATCCGTTTTTGTAAGTAACGCCAGCAAGCAAAAAGAAAAAGAAAGAAAAGCAAAAAGCAAAAGGTTTGCGGGTATGCACGGGATAGTTGTTGGTACAGCAAAGTGGACCGCAATAGAGATGAAAGAAAGGCGAAGACTCAAGGCCCTTTCGCCGTGTGGTATCAAGAGGTATCCGTGTAAATGGAGAAATGAGAGGGATCAATGGGCAGAGTTGTGTCATGAGCTTTTGACACCAACACCTAGCATGCCATTGTTGAAGGTTGAGGAGCCTCCAGAAGCTTCGAAGTTTGTAGGAAAGTCCTTTTCAGGATAATCAGCAAAAGTCGGGAAGATTTGTACGAGGAGCGGATCATACTTTTCGGCGCTTCTTGGTGGCAGAATTGCGCTTGTCATCCAAACCGCCTGTCGAGTAACCATCGTCTTCTTGATAACTCTCGTTGTAACCAGTGTAGCTGCTTTCGTCGTAGCGGCGCTTCTTGTTGGAGCGATCAGGACGAATGCCATTGGGGTGTGAGGCGCGTGGCGAAGCAGGGGCCGATGCACGCATGGACGAGGCTTGGGCCTTGAGCATTTGAGGGTGGGCGGCAATCTTGTTGACAGGCTGAGAAGGAGTCTTGTTGCCATCATCGAGGCCGAGAATCGCTTTCCACTTATTGTGCTCATCGGCAGGGAGGGTGCCAGGATTCATAGTCAAGGCGCGGCCGAGGTTAGCCATGAGCGAGGATGAGTCGGCCTTGTCGAGTTCTCTACCGTGTATGCGCTGATCATACCACGAGCCTTCGTCCCACTGCATAAAGCCTCGCAACTCGCCTTCGACATCGGTCGGCTTATTCTTTCCACTGAGGCCGAGAGTCTTGACCTTTCCCTCGTAAGACTTGCGCAGCTTGTTGATCTTCTCGCCGGTTACGGGATCTGTTCGGCGAACCGAGTTGGCGATGCTTTGCAGGCCGTAGAGGTGGATGAGATCTTGGTTTGGATGAGGCCGCGAGATAGGGTGAGCTATCCGTGGACTTTGTGTTAACCAAATAAAGCACACTTTCAAACAACAAGGGATCAAGCCTTACGGGACTGACAGAGCAGCGGCAGAAGCGGCCGCGATGACGGGGGCTGAGCGTCGGGCATGTCGGTATCCATGTCGTTGACAGGGCTGTGCGTGTTCACGTCTTGGGCAGGGAGCGAGTTGGTCGGAGCGTAGGACGACGGCGGCGTGGGAAAGGATTGGTCTTTGCCATTATGCGCCGACGAAGACATGCGCACCGACGCAGGCGAGGGCGGAGTGTGTGGTGCGACTGGGACTGGGGCAGATTTGAGATGGACGGGCTGGTTCTGGTAGTAATAAGGCGGCGAGACGGGCGACGTCGGCATACGGGCGACAGAGGCGTCGGCAAGGGGAGTGTCGGAGAGAAGACGATGGGAGGGTCGATGGGCGGATGGTGATGATGATGTGGGCTTGTTCGGGTGGGTCAAAGGAGGGTGGTTGCCGGCGTCTTTGTTTGCTCGCTGCGGGCGTGGGCGTTTGGGTGTGGGTGTTCCTCAGCTAGTGAAAGCCTGCTTTGTTCGACGACGCCCTGTGTTTCATGTGCTGAACCGGCCGGCGATCCGTATACTCGAGCGTAGCGTGTGGATGGCGTGAAGGGGATGTGCTTTGCTGAGGGCCTCAGACGCATGCCGCTTCGCTCTCTCGCTCTCTCGCTCACGGCCCAAGAACCGCGGCCCAACCCGACGCCAAGCCAATGAAGCACGCCTCGTCATACTCATTGCCGATCACTTGCTCTGGAGCTCGCGTGTGCTTTCACTTTGACATGAACCACAGTATCTACGAGTAGCCTCACCAATCTTGGACAACAAGTCCAACGACTAATTCACCATGCCCGACGAGTACGGCGACGAGAGCGACTTGTTCGAGATTGTCGATCGCACCACCGCTCCCAGTGCTCGTCCACCTCCAGCTGCTCCCACACCCGCCAATGCGCCCAAGATCGTACAACCCACACCCCAAGCTCTGCCTGCTCGCAAATCCGCTTCGTCCATCCTTGTCTCTCCGCGCCAGAAAGGCAACCCTATCTTGAACAGCATCAAATCCCTGCCTTGGGAGTACTCGGACATCCCCGCCGACTTCGTCCTTGGTCAGACAACATGTGCTCTCTTCCTGTCTCTCAAATACCATCGCCTGCATCCTGAATACATCTATTCGCGCATCCGCCAACTGGGTCAAAAGTACCTGCTGCGCGTCGTCCTGGTCATGGTAGACATTGAGAACCATCAAGATCCTCTGAAAGAGCTGTCCAAGACCTCCCTCATCAACAATGTTACTCTAATCCTCACTTGGAGCGCCAACGAGGCTGGACGTTACTTGGAGCTGTTCAAGTCTTGCGAAAACGCTGCTCCAACCGGTATCAAGGCTCAAAAGGCTGCCACCTTTGCCGACAACCTTGTCGAGTTCATCACCGTTCCTCGCAGCATCAACAAGACTGACGCTGTCGGCATTGTCTCCAACTTTGGAAGCGTACGCACATCTGTCAACGCCCGTCCGGAAGATTTGTCTCACATTGCTGGCTGGGGTGACAAGAAGGTCAAAGCATGGTGTCAATCTGTCCGCGAGCCCTTCCGCGTGACCAAGACCAAACGCCGTCTTGGCCGAGAAGATTCGAGACCTACACAGACTAACGTTGAACAAGACAGTCGCGTGGCTGCGAGACTCGGCATTGGTGCTTCGCTGCCTTCTGTCGACATCCCCGCAGAGGCTAGCACTTCCATAGGCATGTCCGATGCAGACAGGAGACCTGACATGAGACTCGCCGATGATTACGAGCCTGGTGCCGACGAAGAAGAGGCTATGGCAGAAGCCTTTGCGCTTCCACCTCGAGCATCTGCTGCGTCCAGGGCAGCACCTCCACCTGTCAACAGACCGCAGACCGACGAGAACCTTAGCGAGGGCATGATGGCTGCGCTGGCCAGGTTGAGACAGACATGAAGCGTCTCCGGTGATTCGAAAAAATTACCATCGTCATCACGGTCCTTCACTGGAAGTCCCACTGGACCTAGCTCCAAGGCTAGCCCCAAAAACCTCAGTCCTTCTCAGCTGAAGTCGAAGAGGTCTACAAGCTTTTTCGCTTCGCGTGCCAGCATTAAGCACATTGGGTTATCGTTATGATCGTGCATATCGCGTCTTCTCCAAGTCGGGTCTGGACAATCTTCGGCCGGCTCCATGGTGTGCCAACGAGCTTGTCTCTCTTCCAACCTCGTCAAGACTGACATGAAGCTAGCACGGCTGGCAGCAGAAGTACCGTAAACTTCAGCTTTGACCACTTTGTTCGCTAGCTTTCTCCATTCCAAAGGTGGTAGTTCAAGCACCAGAGGCTCGTTAGCATCTATGCCACCGATATGCTCATGTCTCGGCTTGGAAGATTCGAGGCTGCCAATATGCAAGGTCTTCATCTGGCCCATCTCTTCGGCTTTTATTGCGTCCGAGGCAATGACCTTGAGAATCTTATTGTATCGCTCGGACATGGAGAGAAACAAAGTCCCAAGTAGCTGTGCATTTTGTGCCGCTGTAAGGTATCGAGCTGGACAGACCTGACAATCAATACACGATTTGCTCGTATGCAGCGCATCGCGAAGACAGTGTAAGCTAGAAGGAAACTCAATGGTGTCCATGGACCGTAAGTTTTCCAGTGTCAGGTATATGCTCGACAGGCAAGCGCATGACTGAGCCGGCAGAGGATTTGTAGGAGATGTAGTAAAGACATTATTGACATCGGCGATGTTGTTTAGGTTAGCCAAGTCCATATCAGGAAAATTGATCTGGTCGACGAGCGAGTTGAATTCAATTTCGCCGGCAAAAAGATTTGGCTCGGCGGAAGATGTCTGTCCTGACGGTTCCCGAGATGGTTCATTG
The DNA here is from genome assembly GCA_023848605.1 of Aureobasidium sp. EXF-10728. Lineage (NCBI taxonomy): Eukaryota > Fungi > Ascomycota > Dothideomycetes > Dothideales > Saccotheciaceae > Aureobasidium > Aureobasidium sp. EXF-10728. The sequence goes on along the minus strand of SWBG01000018.1, from coordinate 187,792 downwards.
GCCGACTGATCAGTCTCACCTATCTTGCGTTTTCTCGGCCTTCCCATGGCTTTCTGGGTAGAGTAGACACAGGTGATGTTATCGTTTCTGCATCGAGAACATTTGGGTTGTTCTCCGGGGCACTTGAGCTTGCGAGTTCCTGAACTATTAGTCTCGGAGAGAAGTTATAGAATATGTGTCAAGCCATACTGCACTCATCGCAGGCAATTCTTTTGCGCTCCAAAACATTCATGTTGTGTTCAAAGTTGGTTGATGGTGAGGGCTGATAGATGCCGGCAATGCGGAGAAGGTAAAGATCAAAGCCAAGGACGGTGATCAGATAAGATAAACCTTAAATACCGCTTTCTTGAATCTTTTTCTCTCCAAAGTCCGACATTTTCTTGTCGCAAACAATAATCAATCAAAATGGTTCTTGCAACTCAGAGCCGCAAACGCAAGGCTGCTTCCCGCGAGGAGCCTACACTGCCTCCACGTGAGGAGCTCGCGAACGGCAACCTCGAAGGAATTTTATCCGAAGGCGACGATTCCGACGACAGTGAAGAGGTGGAGTTCGATGGAGAGGATGAGGACGAGGAGGATGACGAAGGCGAAGAGGAGGAGCTAGACAGCGACGAGATTCCCTCTGAAGACGACGAGCAAGACATCCGCGACCAACTGCGCAACCTCAAAACCACCGACTCAAAACGATCTGTCGGCGAAGACGACGAGGACCTCAAGCCCAACTACACCGTCACCACAGATGCAAACGGCAACGAGCGATACGTCTACCGCGAGATTGACCCCGTCTACGACTCTGACGATTCGGATGCTGGCGACGCCAAAAACACAATTGGAGACATTCCTCTCTCCTTCTACGACTCATACCCTCACATTGGCTACGACATCAACGGCAAGAAGATCATGCGCCCTGCCAAGGGTGAGGCTCTGGATGCTCTGCTCGACAGCATTGAGCTTCCCGAGGGCTGGACTGGCTTGACCGACCCTCAGACTGGCAAACCTCTGGAGCTTAACAGAGACGAGCTGGAGGTTCTGAGGAAGTTGACAAGAAACGAAGCACCCGGCGATGGCTACGACCCATACCCCGACATGGTCGAGTGGTTCACAAGCAAGACCGAGATCATGCCTCTGAGTGCTGCCCCCGAGCCCAAGAGAAGATTCGTGCCCAGTAAACACGAGGCTAAGCGTGTCATGAAGATCGTCAGAGCCATCAGAGAAGGCAGGATCAAGCCTTGGAAGGAGCCTAGCGAGGAGGAACAAAAGGACGACGACGTGCAGACTTACGATGTCTGGGCAGACGAGACACCAAGAGCCGACCACGCCATGAACATGCCTGCTCCCAAACTGCCGCCACCAGGATACGCCGAGTCTTACCACCCTCCACCGGAGTATCTCCCCGACGCCCAGGAGAGAAAGGCCTGGGAGCAGGCTGACGAGGAGGATCGCGATAGAGAGTACCTGCCCACCGATCACTCGGCGCTCCGCAGAGTCCCTGGTTACGAAAAGTTCATCAAGGAGAGATTCGAGCGCTGTCTGGACTTGTACCTTGCTCCTCGCGTTCGCAGAAGCAAGCTCAACATTGATCCCGAATCTCTTCTTCCCAAGCTTCCTTCTCCCGACGATCTCAGACCTTTCCCGACCGTTTGCGCCACTCTGTACAGAGGCCACCAAGGTCGTGTGCGCTGCGTTTCGGTCAGTCCTACGGGTACTTTGATCGCTAGTGGTGGTGATGACGGAACTGTCAGAGTCTGGGAATTGCTTTCTGGTCGTCAACTCTACAGTGTCAAGCTTTCTTCCGAAGAGGCTGTCAATGCTGTCAAATGGAGGCCTACTCGTGACACACTCATCATCGCCGCAGCTTGTGGTGAAACCGTCTACTTCATCACTCCTTTGTCTCTTTGCTCGCCTGAGATTGAACAAGCCAGCAAGGATGTCATTGACGCTGGATTCGGATACGCTGCTAAGCCCGCCACCACTAACGCTGGTGCCGAGAGAAAGATCCCTTCGTCTGTCTGGGCCAGACCCGAGTCGCAAAAGCTGCAAGACCAGGGTGTTCTCCTTGCTTGCACTATGCGTTCCACCATTAAGGTTATCAACTGGCACCGTCGTGGTGACTACCTCAGCACAGTTTCGCCAGCTGCCACCTCTACCGCAGTAGCCATCCACACCCTTACCAAGCATCTCACACAACATCCTTTCCGCCGCTTGAAGGGTATCGCCCAAACTTGTTCGTTCCATCCCACCAAGCCTTTGTTCTTTGTTGCCACAAGACAGTCCATCCGTCTTTACGACCTCCAACAGCAGAAGCTTGACAAGGAGCTGAAGCCTGGTGCTCGATGGATTAGTTCCATTGATGTGCACCCCGGTGGTGACAACTTGTTGGTCGGTTCTTACGACAGAAGACTGTTGTGGCACGACATGGACCTTGCTGCTACACCATACAAGACTCTCAGATACCACCAGAAGGCCATCAGAAGTGTGCGCTACCATCCCAACTCTGGCCAATACCCGCTGTTCGCAGACGCCAGTGATGACGGTAGCTTGCAAATCTTCCACGGCAAGGTTGTGGGCGACAGCTTGGAGAACGCGTTGATTGTGCCTCTGAAGGTGCTCAAGGGGCACAAGGTCACGGGAGAACTCGGAGTGTTGGATGTAGAGTGGCATCCTCGCGAGCCATGGCTGGTCAGTGCAGGTGCCGATGGTACCATCAGGCTATGGTGTTAGGTGGAGCGTCTATTCATGTGTATCAATCAGTCATTGGGAGGAGTTTGGCGTAGAAAAACTGCAGCTTGAATCAATCGCTTTCCCAACAGCAGGTTTCCCTGACAAGAATTGTCGGTGATGTTAGCCGAAGCGATCCACTGTTCTGCCAATATAAAGACATGGTGCTCGATATGAAGATGTGAGACAAGTGCGACCAAGCTCCTTGAATATGCGCGGACAGGGTGCTCCCTCTCGAGATGGTATTGGCGCACAGACCACTTGATCTTTCATGTTTCGATCTTTGAGCTTCGAGAGGTAGCACATTTCAGAAGCTATCAACACCCGACAAACCACTTTACACTACACTCGCTGATTTCCGGACCTTGGAAACTCTGATTGCGCCTCATCTACACGAACACTTGGCTCCTGTCTCTACGCGCATCGACTCAGAAAGAAACCCGCAGCCAGGCGCAAACGCGCTTTGGCAATCTGCCACCACCATGTCGCTCAACCAGTATATGAACAGTGAGTAAAGCAGCAATCCCTCAAGGACAGCAAGTGGCTGACGACTTGGCCAGAGAAAATCCTCATCATCACCGTTGATGGACGCACATTGATAGGCACGCTTGTGTCCTGCGACCAAGTCACCAATCTCGTGCTCAAGGACACGGTCGAGCGCGTTATCAGACCCCAAGACGACCCGGAAGAGAGCTCGGAAACGCCGCATGGACTATACATGATTCGAGGCGACAACGTGGTGGTTTGCGGCTTGGTGGACGAGGCCATGGATTCGAGCATAGACTGGACAAAGGTCCGAGGAGAGGTCATTGGCTCCACCAAACATGTGTGATGGAATTCTTTTGCAGACAAGAGATGACGACGAAACAAGGAGACAAAAGCCATCAAAGGATGAGGTTGCCATGGCGAACCTCGAGATCGGATCGGACCCTTTGGGCACATGGGACGGTCACATCAAGGTCGCGGTCATGGCCACAGCGCAGAACACAGCGGAACGAGGCCGACCGGCACCATCAAAGCGAAGTGGTGGAACAGATGCCCAGGAAGCATTTGCGCCTATTGCTGGCGCTCGGGATGACGATGGGCCAGCTGCGTATGTTGTTATCTGTATCTTACACACAGACAGGCGCCCTAACCAGAATTTCAAGTAAGCTCATTAGCGGCCCCAAGCTCACTTTCCACACGCCGCACACTTTACAGTATATACCACTACCAACTCAGGAAAGCAGAACACCGACATGCAGCTCTTGCGGTTCCTTCCAGAACAACAAGTACAGTGAGCGCCTCCCGAAAGAACAAACCCTGAAAGTTCGACAGGATCTGGCTAGATCAGCCATCACAGCCATTCTTAGTCTCTTTTCGGTGGTGTCATGTTGAAGCGGAGGTATCTAGGCAATCAGGCAGGGACGGGCTGCCTATGATGAGCATGAACCCGTCAATCAGCGCCCGCGTCCACGGAGCATGGCAGAGAGGACTGTGATTTGAGAACAGGCTGTATCATCAAAGCTTAAAATGATACATTTCCTTTGACTGAACGACGTTTCCATGGACCAAGCATTGCCAAAACTGTGACGCCCCGAACTCGCCCGTTAACCTACACCTACCTAAATCACGGCTCAGCATCCCGGTGCCGTATGCGGCGGTTCCACGAGTCATATAGATGAAAGGAGCTTGCCGGTTCGCACGTTTTTGTCTAGCGCCGCTGCCGTCAAGGGCCGGCAGTGCTCATAGCCGTGTATGAAAGTGCGCGCGAAGATGGGGAAAAAGGCATTATTAATCAAGCCATGCGGCCGTCACAGAGCCTTTTTGGCCATACTGTTGGGTGACTTTGTTGCTTTGCTTGAACTTCGATCGATCAGTGCGGGCCTCAACTTGATCCTACGCTTCCAAACTTAACTAGGTACTTGACTTGTGCGAGGGGAACCTGACTACTTTAAACTCAGGTTGGATGCCGTGATATTACAGCCGTCGAATGGCGCACGGGGTATGTCACTTTGTTATCGCTAAGGCCTTCTGTCCTCAACATTAAGTACACTTGGATGCTCCGAGGATCTGCTCTGTCAGAAAAATAAATCAAACCCTTGCCACGTAAAGGAACGCCATAGGGGAGCCCCAACTTTCACACACCAAAAAAGACCATCATGGCTTCTCAATACGGATCCAATGATGGCGCCGAAGCTTCGAGGAACCGATCAACCATCTCGAGGAGCAGTGAAACTCCAACCCAGCAGGACGACGCTGAAATGAAAAAGGCCAGGAAAAGGGAGCAAGACCGACTTTGCCAACGGCGGAAGAGAGAAAAGGACCGCGAGAATCTGCGACGACTCGAAGCTCGATTGAATGGATTGCAGAACCCTGATGAACCCAAAGTCGTCCTGGACCTTATTCTACGCCACGAACAAGACCAGGAGAGATTGAACCGTCAAGCCGAACGACTGCGTCAGATCGAATCTCTGATCCGCACTTCTCTGAGCGACATTGGAAATGAACTCACATCTTCATCGACGCCTAATGATAGCGTTGTGGATGCAAAGGCCGATGTCAAAGAGACTACCAGCTTGCCGACGGCAGGAATTCCTACGACGACCGAGGTGCCAATGTACACGTCTGTGCAAGGCGCGCCTATGCCGACAGCTACAGCGACTTCAATGGTCATGCCCGTCAACAACCCTGCCCTGTTGGCATCTCAATACCCCATGACGATTCCTCTCAACATGCCTCCTCAGTCACAACCACCCATGCCACCATCATCGCCTCCGAACCATCAAATCAGCACAATCACAGATGCCATGTCTGCGGTTCCGGGCATGGCGGCAGCTTATACAGACGAAGCATTCGACCAACACATCATCGTCATGGTTCTGATACACGGATGGGACGCTGTCGCCGCATACATGCAGCTCGATCCGCTGTGGTCTCTCTTGCGCCAGATCGATGGAGGTGCATGTTCGCAATGGAGAAAAGTAGATCGCATGGTGGGCATGCTCTCCTTCCGTCGTATGATGAAGGGCATGGCCATGGGTCCACAAGCAATGGCTACCATAGAACCAAAGTTCATGCGACCACGCCCTTCTCAGCTTCACGTTCCTCACATACCCAACGGCGACTACTTCCCCTGGTAAGTCGAATCAAACACCCCATTAGATAGACACAAGAACCAGCAGGCACTGACAGCAACGTGTAATCAGGCCTGGTGTACGCGAACGCTTCGTCTTTGAAGGTCCCAAGTACGACAACGACACCTTCCTCAACCTCTTCAACTCCAGCACACGCTTCATGTGGAACTCGGACTTTTCGACCGCATTTGTCCAGAACGACAAGCAGCTTTTCCAATTCTCGGACGAGTTGGTCAAGCGCTTCTACAATCTGAGCTGCTGGCGCATCGATGCAGCCTTCATCGCCGCATACCCAGAGTTCGCTGGCGATATACCCACCTACAACTCTGTGCCCAAGAAGATCGACGACAAGCCTTATGATGGAGAATACTTCTTTGGCAGTGACCTTGACGACGGTGTCACGCACAACGGCCCCGGTGCCGCCACTTCTGCTGGAGGCCAGTGGATGTACGACCATGGAAGATGGTACCTTGCAGGAGCTGTAAGATGATTGAACCATCTTTGCAAGAGATGCCGACTTCAACAATACCCACAACCCACGCCATCGATCAAGATCACCATCTTTTTGATGCTACAACGTTTTGCAACGTTCCTGCAAAATAGCGAAGTACTCCACACAGCACTGGAGCCGATACCACCACCGTGAAGAGGATAACAGCGGCGCAAACAGTCCCAACCTCCACTAAATCACACTCGCTTTAATCAAATCCCATCCTCCAACAGCCTCGTCTGTTCGATACCGCCCACAAAATCAAGCCTCATGCCATCCAGACCACGATCAGTCAAAAAGCCAATCGAACGCCTTGAGTCCCTCGATTCGCTGCTGCTATGGCATGGCATGGTCTGGCTTGATAAAACGGGGTTTACCAACAACGGGTCACTTTTTCACTCGCTCGACATGTTCTTCTTGTTATATTTGTTGCACGCCAACTATTGTTTTTGGGTGTCTTTTGACTTTAGCCTTGTCCACAAAACGATCTAAATAGTGCAAAAAACTTAATATCCTTTTCTCTTGCCTGGGCAGAGGAATCCTTTTACACCTTTGTTTTTTACTTCACAAAACGGGGTGTGTCTTTTCTTCAGCGCTTGTTCGGCCGTCGGGGCGGCGGCGCGGGCCTTTCGGAGGAGTTGTCGGAGGTCGTCCGCCGAGTACCTTGCCGTTTTTGTCTGTTTCAGAATCCATCTCGAAGGGAATTTAGCAAAAACGCTTGAGGAGGAAAAAAGAGAAAGCAAGGAAAGAGAAACCACAAACTCAAGAATCTCCTCGAGAAAAGGACCAACAATGGAATTTTGTAAACCTCACTTCACTTCTTTCTGGCGAGACATCGAGACACAAAATATCACCCTGTCCAAATCCAAAAGACCAACCCATCTCAAAAACTCTACCTCAAACAACTCCACGATAAGAAAAATCTCCCATTACGCTCAATCCAGAATCGAGTCTTTCCACCCTCGTTCATTGGACCATAAACTCGATTAAGAGTATCCCCTGAACTGCAAACCCATACACGTGGGCAATGATACGAGTCATGGTGTTTGCGAATAAAGCATGTCAGAGGTAGAGTTTTGTGTGGGCATTGAATTTTGCCTAGAAACTTTATCTTTCTTGGTCCCTCTTCTCCCTGGATGCTACGAGGGTGTTGCACACGCAAAACTACTATATCCGGATCTTTATCTAAGGCTACTGGATCTTGGGATGTAACATTGCCTTTCGAGATATCGTCGGTCCGATGACTTGCAAGTCAGCCAAAAGGAAAAAATCTCAACAGAAAAGATACAAGTTGGATTTTCTAAAGATAGTAGCGAGTGTTTATCCAGTTCCTCTTTTGAAAGCGCTCTCACAGTCCAACACCAGAGTCCTGACGCTTCCTAACGGCGAGTTCCTCTCCTCTGATGATTCTGACAACATCTGCTTCGTCCAGCGTGCCTATCCTCCCCAAAACATTCCACATATCTGTTCTGTTATCCTCTACACTCGTCCCTGAAGCCTGGGCCAAATTGCATCTGCACTCTGCAATCAACGTCTTTTCGCTTGCTTTCCCATCTTCTGAAGGTAATTGTCTAGCTTCCATGTTTCGGACTTCGGTCTCTAGAAGTGCGATGGTGTGGGGACAGTGACAGAGCAGGGCATCTAGGAAGCCAGGGCCATGTTGGAGGATGAGTTCTTGACAGCAGATTTCGATTTCGAAACGTAGCATGCCATGGAGAAGTGGCGAGGTTGGGATAAGAAGGCTGGGCCCATCGGCACGGAGCTGTTGAATACAGAGATGGAGCGTAAGCAGGAGAATGGCGATGGAGGTACGAGGTAATGACCTGATGATCCGCGACTTGTTTTTGTGAGTTCCTATTATGGAGCGTCAGTCTAATGGCCCAGAAAGATAGGCAGATGTACTCACCAGCATCGCAGAGACGGTACAGTAGATGCATTCCTACCTGTTGCAGGTTTATCCATTCAGGCCTCATCCAGGCTGCCTCTTTGCCTTCACGTCTTCGAATGTTATGACAGTTTCGTTCTAGACGGGCTAACGTGCAGATTCGTCTGTATAGCTCATCAAGAATCTTGAAGCTGATGCTCGTGTTCGGTTCCAGAAGGCCAGGATGTTTGGCGAGGACATCTGATGGGAACTGTAGGCGAATGATATCGACTGCCAGACTGTGTTCATACTGTCGTAAGAGTTTGTCGAAGTTGCGGCATACAAGACGGAGACCGTCGAGACAACGTGGTGTGTAATCGATACGACTGAGCGAGTCGAGTATCAGTTCGGGGGGTAACGAAATGCATAGAACTCGTGAGACGCATGGTGATCGCCGTCCTTCTAATACAGAAGCCATGCCAAAATCTCTATCACCACAAAAGCCTCAAGAATACAATGAGAGATACGCATGAGGATAAGGCTGGTTCTGAAATATAGTATAGCGATGGGTGGTTTTCGTGGCACCTTGATGGAATGACGATAGTGGAGAGGATCAAACACGATGCCTCGACTGAGTACCTTGATGGCCAAATGATGCAACCGGAAAGTGCTACCTACGTGTGTGCTCATCTTTGTGTAGTTAGAGGTCAGCTTTTCATGAGTACGGACTCGGAAAGAAGGATGCGTTGTCCCGGTGGAACATCTTGCCTCAATTGACAGGAAGCGACCACCTTGTCGCAAAAAATCAGCTTCTCCGAGCGTGATCAGAGAAACTTCGCACGGGGCTCCATGTGATAAGGTCATAATACCTTGATGGCCGAACAACTGGGAAGTCCGGTATCGCAGACATCTCGAAACTCTCCAACACCAAATCTGCTCGTGAATCGTTTCTTAGTTCGAAGAACACCTTTAATGCTACGAGCATACTTTTCCGTGTATAATTTCTCCACACGCAGAATCATATACCGCTTGTAGCTATCAAATTGCACAATGATCTTAAGGAGTAAGATAGTGTCCATTGAGATGTGATATATTCAGGGCTCCCTATGGACAAATCTTCGATCTAGAAAGCATTGTGCCTTTTTATAGTGCTCTCATGACATAGGATACTCGTAGAAGGAGCACGGTTTTGAGAAGCAAGGGATGGTCCCGTATCCCTGATCTAAAGCAAGGGGATTAGTTTTGCTTATGAATCAAAGCAAGGGACACACAACATAAGAAATATATATCGTGGGATCCTCGGACATCGAGCACGAGTACCGGGTTACTATCACTTATGCTATCTCTGGTTCCTCGACGCTATCGTAATAAAGCCGTCGATACTCACAAGAAGACATTTAACATTTCACTACTAGAATGGATATCGTCGAGCTCGACGTCCTAGGATACCGGGCTCCCTTCGTTCGATAGGCTCTCGTCGACGTCGACATTATAATATCACGGATGCTACTCACAGATAGACGCTCACTACGTATAGTCGAGGTCGAGGTTCCAGGATACCGGGCTCCCTTCATCTGATAGGCTCTCGTCGACGTCGACGTCAACATCATGATACCACGGATGCTACTCACGAATAGACGCTCACTTGTTCGTCGACGACAAGCAACCGACACCTTCCGTCTGCTTCCGTCTAGAACCCTATTTATTCGGCTTTCATAACCACTTCTCTCTCTGTCCCTTACACAACAACATCCACATGTCGCAAGGTGAGTTATTTACGGAATAACATCAGCGTGTACTTCCATTACATTTTACCTTTTACGAAGCAACACACTTACCTTTGGACCTAGATGTCGTTCTCCGACCTACCCCTTGAGGTCCGCAACAAGGTCTACTTCCACCTTGAACCCAACTACGAAGAAGAGGAATTTGACATCAAACAAATTCTAACCGATGACGACGATGACGGTGACAATGAGCACGAAGATGCAGACCTTCTACGCATCTCCCACGAGATGAGAGCACGCTTCCTTTTCCCCTACCTTCGCCAATTTCAGGCAACCATCTTGCGCGGCAACTCTGAAGACATAATCGACTTCGACATCTACAACACCTCCGCTCTCGGTTACTTCTTGCGCAGCGGCATCACCCATTTCGGCCGCTACGTCTGCGACTACGAGACCGGATACGACGACGGCAGCGAGGCAGGAGAATTCGCATCGGGCAAGATCGAGGTCTGGGTCGGAGAAGACGGAGAGATCGGTATTTCTGGATCTGCAGAATGCGATGACGCATCCTGGGACTGCAGTAACTGGGAATGGTTCAGAGAGTTCAGGGGACAGATCAAACGCAGCATTCAGCAAGACCCCGTTGGTCTGATTAGCTGGGACCTGATGGAAACCATTGACACTGAATTGGAGAACGAGGTGGAATTCTTGCGTCGCAGTGCTGTCAGAGATGAAGAAGAAGATGAGAAGGGGGAGAATGAGTCGGGTACTAGCGACGACGATGAGGAGGAGAACGAGTCGGGTACTAGCGACGACGAAGATGAGGCTCAGAACTAGGATTGTTCTTTCCTTGTCGCTGCAGAGGACACTGACGTTGAAGATAGTGCCTTGTGCACTACATCCGTAGACGATGATGATGAGGATAATTACAGAAACAAAGGAATGAAGTCGGAGTTCGGTAATAATCCGGGTACATATTTCCAAACTCGTCTTGCGTACAAAGCACATAATACCGATATCCCTGACCTCACGAGGGTTCAATGCGTGGTTACTTAGGCACTGAACACCTTCTGGATAGCGACCATGCCAATGCACGGCTGTTGCACATGACCATCAAACACAAGTGTGAGCACTAGAAACCGCTTACGTATATTTTGATGGTCTGTCATGCATAATCACTTGGCTCGTGTAGGATTCTTGACGCTTCTGGTGATAGAAGGGAGAAGAGATCGAACGTTGGCTGTGGATGGATCAGGCGCCCTAGGGCGTGCAAGTTCATCGCATGTAAGAGACTGTATAGGTTGTAAAGCGCGTTTCTGAACAAGTCATATGGGCTGCTCTTCTCTTGCTGTATGAAAACGATCCTTTGCGTGCCAATCAAACTCACGACCCAAAGACAATTTTGGAGCTGGATGTCTTTCTCAAATAATACATCAAACGGATACTGCGGATAGGGTGGCCCGGGGCTGCCGAGACAGTTGCCGTGTCTGCGGAGTGTCGGCTGTGCAGACGCATGCTCGCGCCGCTCGCACCTTTGCGAGTGAGACCAGTTCACATGCTCCCGGGATCCCGTTCACTCGCCTGAATTGCCCGACTCGGTAAGGTATAACTCGGAAGGACGCGGGCACTTCCCACATTTGTGTGCGCTCGTGCCCGTTTGTAATCTAGAATGCCCCAGACGGACAAGTCCCAAGTACTCGTGGTGGAGTTGGCTCGCGGCACCCTTCCGTCATGGCTCGAGATTGAGGGGTGCTTGAGCATGTACGGACGTCAAGCGGCGTGGTTCACGATGACTTCGACGATCTTCTAATCGTTGCGACCTCGTGGAGTTCTTGACAAGATGTACCCTCTTCCATGAGCCGCTGGACCGGCGATCGGGAGAGAATGACACATTGACGAATCAGCAGGGCATTCTAACGCGTGTAAGTTTGCGCCATCCCTGAATGTTCCTAATGAACGCGGAGGTTCACTTGGCGGACGGTTTGTCACCGTGCTGCAGAGGTTCGTGGAGTCTCCACACACCGTGGGGCGGTGGATCATGGGGGAGGAGAATTGAGGGCTGATTAACCAAAAATGCATTGGTGGCCGCTGAGTAGATTAAATACAAAGGTAAGCAGCTCCCCCGCGACCTCCGCGTGAGCGATTTCCTACCCCTTGACCGTAGACCCTTCACCATGTCGGACTCATCTGTCAATGGCGACGTACTGGCTCCGGCCAGACTCTCGAGCTCTCCCAATTCGAAGCGGAAAGCCAGCGACGCCGGCCTGCCGGCCACTGGTACCAGAATCCACAAGAGTGTCAAGAGACGTGCTTCGAAGGCTTGTCAGTCCTGCAGAGCTCGCAAAGTGCGTTGCAATGTGGTCGAGCAGAGTCCTTGTACCAATTGCAGACTCGACGAAGTCGAGTGTATAGTCTCTGAGAGCAAGCGCAAGAAGTTAGTGCCATGTATCAGTCATGGTTCCCGGCCACCGTTGCTAATTGATCGTGTGAAGGAAATGGACAAAGGCGGATGAAGAAGGACATGCAGCAGGAGGCTGCTCCCCGCCTGTCCCTGCCTCGATACAACAACCCAATATCAGCTTCCATGACTCACCAGGGCACCTACCTCATTCGCTTTGTTCGTCACTTCCAAATCGAAAATCTTGTTCAAAAAGCTGATTTTATCGTCTAGATCAGGACCTAGATCCTCAATCGTTTGACCCTGCTCGTCGTCAGAGTCTGGCAAGATCGATCTCCATACCTCACGATCCGACAGATAGTATTTCTCTATCAGGGGTTGATCCCAATTCTCTGTTCGGCCTGCAAACTCGAACATCACCACCTCCCCATCACGCACTCCCGGCCTTCATCAGAGCATTTCCTTCGACCTTTGGTCCGGAAGATATCTCATACCTGGCAAAGAAGGGTGCCCTCACATTACCACCACCCGCCTTGCGCGCCGCTCTTTTACGATGCTTTGTAGAGAACATTCACCCATACATGCCGCTACTGGACATTCACGAACTCATCCACACTGTGGACAACAATGATTCCTCCACGGCTGTGAGTCTCTTGCTATTCCAGGCTATCATGTTCGCAGGCGTAGCTTCGGTAGACATGGCATATCTACAAACTGCTGGATACACCAATAGGAGAGCCGCTAGACGCGATTTTTTCCAGAAGACCAGAGTGAGTTGGACATAAATATCGTCCTGCATTCCAGTACTGATCTCAACACAGCTTCTCTATGATTTCGATTATGAAGCTGATCGAATCTCTCTGATTCAATCTCTGCTTCTCATGACTTTCTGGTACGAAACACCGGACGACCAGAAAGACAGCCACCACTGGATGGGTATCGCAGTGTCTCTCTCACACACTATTGGTCTCCACCGCAACCCAGAACGCTCCAATATGAATCCCAAGCAGAGACGTTTATGGAAACGCATCTGGTGGGCAACATATATGCGCGATCGACTCATCGCTTTGGGAATGCGCCGACCGACAAGGATAAAGAACGAAGATTTCGACGTGCCCATGCTGACCATAGACGACTTCGAATTCGCCGTTCTGTCTAGCCAGTCATCATGTATTCCGCCGAGCTGCAAGATCATGCAGGACAAATCTATGCAGAGGGAGCTGGCAATCATGTGTATCGAGAAGGCCAAGCTGTGCATCTGCATCAGTCATGTCTTATCTACACAATATTCTGTTCTGCACAACAACCATGGTGTGCAGACTCAAGAGGGAACCACGCGTACCACTATGATGCTCGTGGCACGCAAGGATGATCCAGAAAAGTGCTCTGTCAAGGCATGCGACGAAGAGCTCAAGCAGTGGAAAGCATCAATTGCACCTGAAGCAAAGTACAAGCCCTCTTCGTTGTTCGACCTTACGGCTGGCAAAGGAGCAATCGCACTTCATCGCTCGCTTTTACATATGATTTATCTGGCTACGCTCTCGGCTCTGCATCGACCGCAAGTGCTTCCATCAACAGCTGCGCCATCTCGAAAGATGGCGTCGGAGGTCCTGGACACCTCTCGCAGGACTGTTCGATTTGCAGCTAATCGACTTACTGCAGTTGCTCAGAACCTGAACGAGCTCGATCTCATCCGCTGCTTACCCACCTCTGGTATCACTGTTTTGTTGCCGGCTATCATCATTCACCTCCTCGACATCAAGGCACCTGATGAGACAACACGACGTGCCAGTTTGCAAGGCTTTTGCCAATGCATGCAGATCCTCAACAAGCTCCGCGATATCTATGCAGCCGCGGACTACTCAACTGCTTTCCTGGAAGCAGCGATTCGCAAAGCAGAAATAACACTTCCTCCTCCCAAGATGGGTCCACCACCTCGACCCGCGCATCTGGCCAACATGTCCAACGTGATGAAGGCAGCAAGACTGGGACATGCAAACGTCAGTCGCCTCACGCCACCCCCCGAGCTTGCCGCTAGCACCAACAACGAGCAACAACCGCAGTCTCGTCAACAACAAGAGACGGACCCACAAGTCTCGGAAAATGACCTGGCCCAACACCTAAACAACTTCCTCGCCTCCACACCTCCAGGTTCTGAGCATACGACCGACAGCCAGATCGACGACACCACAGCGGCCGCTTTCAACATTCCTGCTCTGGACGCCGATTTCGATACCCTGATCAATCTAGATGCGGCTGGGGAATCGTTCACCTTTGACGATGGCACTTTCCCCACCATGCCTGCTTTCGACTCGACTGACGGCGGGTTCATGGACATGGACTGGATGAAGCACATGAACGATAATGATGGTGTTTCTTTTGGCATTTGAGCGACATGGAGTTTATAGACAGCATACGGCACGGCTTTCTTGTTTTTTATTTCCTTTTGGGTCTGGCTGTATTGAGGATCTTTTGCTGTATCGGCATCTTGTGTATGTTTTTTGTATATGTCGATATATTTAGACTGTACTTGACAAAAGTCCATTTTACAATCATTATTTGAACCTTCACCCGTCTACTTGTTATTTTTCAATAAATGTGCTCTGATCCTTTCTATACTCGTTGTCGATATAATGGAGGTCGATTGGAACACCCTGAAAAAGCTAGTTTGCTGCAGAGGCCTCATGCTCTTCACCGAGACTGACGATTGAGATCTCTTTTGAAAATGCTCTGTGCAACCCGGCCCTCCTCTGCTTCGAGAGGTCTACTGTATAACCCACGTGACATACTTGTGATCTAAAGATGACAGGAACATGATCGAGCACGACGAAACGAAGATCAAAAATGCTTTTCTGTGGCTACTAAGAAAGACCTGTCACGTCCTGTAACACCGCGAATCATGAATTTCATTACCCATCATCGTCCTTTTCTCCCATGCAATCTTCAAAGCTCTTGACTTTCGTACGAATTTCAGTTGCTCAACAGATCTTGCACGCTCATGCCACGGCCGGATTTGTCCTTATAGGATCTCCTGTCCGAGTTGAGCATAAGCAGAGCAGCCATTGCTTCACGGTCCAAGTCCTTTTCTCTGCGTTCGCGGACTCTGGCATCTTCGCCCGCGACCGCTGGCCGCTGATGCACAGACGAGTCTTGAGCGCGCAAAGCAGGACTCGTGAGGGCGAAGGGAGCAGGTTCGTGCAACCCAGCAGTCGGCAGGAAAAAGGGCGATGCCTGTTGCGAGTGGATATAAGGGGAGAAGGAAGGCTGGGAGGCAGAAGAGATGCTGTAGTGTCGCGAGGAGGAGGCGTCGGAAGGTGCCATGGCGGGCGACCTGTGCCCGAAGTGGGACATGGATGGCAGAGAGGCGAGAGACGGGATGGATTCTCGGGATTGTGTGTGTGAGAGGAGGGGCCCGTTTGGCGTCGAGGCACCGGGCGAGTCGTTTGTGTCGGACATTTCTTGGTCGTCGTCTTCTTCTGGCTCCATGGGCTGGTCAACGACAGCAGTGGGTTGTGGGGTTGGCACGGCAGGAATGGAGGGCTGTGATATTGAGCCTTGTCTCACAGCGGTGTTGTCGGCTTTGAGGTCGGTGATGCAACGCTCGAGGTATCGAAGGTACTCGATGCTCGCCTGAGAGATGGTTAGTTTCATGTCCTGATCAGAAAGAGGCTGTGTCGTGACTGACCTGGAGAATGGCCAACTTGTGCATTTCTTGACCTTGACAGGCGGGGATCATGTCCTTGAGCACACCAAACTCCTCGTTCATCTTGGAGCGTCGTCGTCTCTCGATCAAGCTGTGTGCCGTCTTGCGAGCTACCTTGCGGCTAGCGGCTGTGCTGCTGGCATTGGCGCCCTTCTTTCTACCGCCGGTGGCCTTTGCGGGAGCGGCCTCGATCTCGGGGTCTGGCTGCTTCTCGCCAGCGCTAGCCTTGGGCTTCATCTGAATGATCTTGCGGTTACGAGTCGGCGGAGGAGGAAGAGCGAATGTGTCGTCTGCCTTGGCCAAGGTTGACTGAGCAGCAGTAGACTTGCGTCTTCCATTGTTGTTCAAGGACACGGGCGAATGCGGGTGGTACGATGAGTCGGAGCCATGACTTGAAAGAGGTGACGAGGTGGCTCTATCGCTGCCATCGGCATAGGCCGAAGGAGGGAGGGAGAAAGCTGGAGCAAGAGGCACAAGCTTCTCTTTGCCCCGGATATCCGTCGACGAGGCCGGGGTAGGAGGCAGGTGTGAAGAGGCCATTGTGTGTGCAGGCTATGGCTATGGCAAGAGCGGCACCCTGATGGTATCACAGACTAACAGGACAAATGCAGGCAAGGGGATGGACGTGGACGAGAAAAAGGAATTGGAGGCTTGGGGCTAGGAGGCGACGACATATTTGTGAATACTTGCAGAATGGCACCCTCCCTATCAACAGGCGCACGAGGGGCACGTCGTGCGGTGTCGTGTGCCTCGACTGTAAAGCTGAGAGTCGTCGACCTGCCCTCGTGCTCTCTCTCCGCGTCGTTCATTGGCTGCTTCCCAACCGCCTATGGCTGTCAAGCCCACCACCTCCTGCCAGAGGCCTTCAAGCAGGCACGTGCTGTTCCAGTGAGAAACTGACTTTGCGTCGCTCTTGCAACTGGTTGGGAGTGATAATCTCCGTTTGTTCCTTCATGTGATGCAGTCTCGTCAACACGTTGCCGCTTTGCAGAGGCATATATGTGCGGAGACAAGTCCCGCTTCTGCAAAAGACTCGAGGAGAAAAATGTCTCATCCCAATTGGACTCACCGTTGGGAGCCAAGCAGGCATCTCTTGTTTGTGGATAGATGAAAGATAGAGTAAAGGTGCAAGGTCTAGAATTTGGGAAGAAATCGCTCATACACACGATTGTCGTCTTGGACACGGTAAAGACCGCAATGAGACCAAAAAGTCAACCCAGCGACAAAAGAAGATGCCGCTTCTGTGGATCGAACACAGTGCCTCCAGAATACTCTTGCCGAAGCAAGAAGGACAGAAGTTGACTTCAGTCTGGCGCTCTCCCAGATGAGCTAAAGCGGCGATGTCAGAAATTGCGGTTGAGCGCATACATGTAGCACCGCAGACATTGCGGCACAACCTGCAAAATGCATGGGCAAGCCGCTGCTCACTCAATAAGGGCGCTAGACCTAAGCTCAACCTGAATCAGTACACAGTGTCTGCTGTGTCAGATGGCTTCAGCAGCATCTCAATTCAAGCTGTACGAAGGCCACGGGGTTTGACTGAGGCGACGGATGTCTCAGAGCACACGAAGCTTGGGGCCTGAGATGGAGCTCTGTGTTTACATGTCTTTGTCTACATAAATCTGTCATCATCTCCGCCATTCCACAAGAGCTACGTAAAGACCACTTGCTCCAACATCTCCCATCTCAGTGCCGGGCAATACACACACATTCTCTGAGCAAAGTCGCCATCATGGAAGCCGTACAAGGTGAGGCACACGATCACATGCAACACACAACCACGACCACAACCACCACTAACGATACACCACACAGACTGGGCAAGCTACCTCTTGCGCAATGGCTACCTCACCCCAGGCCTCTTCGGTCCCTTCAACACCCTCAACAACATCCTCCACAAATACCTCATCCCCACCTTCCAGTCGCTGCTCGAAAAGCCCGACCTCACAAAGATTGCCCTCATGCTCGTCATCCTCTACATTTCGCTCAAACTCGTCAACATGCTGGTCCAGAGCGTGCTCTTCTGGGTGCGACTTGCCTTCCGAATTACCTTTTGGGGTGGTCTTGTTGTGCTGGCCTTTTGGCTTTCGCAGAGAGGTGTCGATGGTGCGGCTGAGGATGTGAGCTATTGGATTAGGATTTGGAAGGGCGAGTTGCAGCATTACAAGAGCCAGGCAGAGCAGATTGCATACGAGCGCAGTCATGGTTATGGAGGCAAGCACGGCTATGGTGGTGGCTACAAGCCTGCTGCTTCAAAGAAACAGTGGCCTTTCTAGGGGTGTGGACGTGGTACAGCATGACATGACAGCATTTTGGGAGTTTTCACGGCTGGAGGGCGTCGATTTCATGAGACGCCATACATTTGAGGTCAACATGGCATTTGGGGTATGGGAGACAAGCTACTGCAGTACTGTGGCCGGCATAGAAGATACGCATCGCTATGCGCGCGTGCGTTAGAGCACATTGGAGTCTGCTATCATGGTTACTATTCCTACTTCATACTTTCTACTGCTACAACGCCCACGGCCGTCTGATTGTTACTAAAAGCTCACATTGTATTCATGGTTCTCCCTCGTCATCATGTATCGTACTGTTCAACTGCTTGCGTGAGTAGAACATCGTATTGGTGTCGAGTAGATTCTCTGAAGAGCGACGTTGTGAACCACATGTCACAGCTGGTCCCATGCTGTTGACAGAGTCCCTGTACAGTCGCATCAAAAGGACAGAATAAATTAGCTCTATGCGAAGGAGGCTGATCCGGACCCGGGAAGACGTCCGACGGAGTGGGAGCCGTGTGAATATTTAAGCTCGAAAAAAATATTGCCATTGGTTGCAGCTCTTCGAAATCGAGCCTCGGTCCGGACGAAAAATGATACTTACGTCCAATCATGAAGAATCGATAAAGGAAGCTCGTGATGTATCAAAGCAAAGTCGAAGCTATATGCGGGGCCGGGTGGCTGAGAGAGCCTCAATGCGGCAACCTACCTGAGAATGCAAGGAGAAGGCCATATTGTATTGGCTACCATCAGCTCTCGGCTAGCCCGATGGCTTGAAGACATGGACAATGTTACTATACGACACAGGCAAATGTGCTTGACATCGCCATGTGGAACCAGTTGTTGAACAGAGTTTGTTCTTCAGCCAAAAGAGCTACAACAACTTGTTTTGGCTCGGCCATTTGTTATTGCGTGCATCGAAAAAGGTCGAGAACAAGATATTGAATGCTCTCTCAGCGAAGATGAGTCAGCGCAGAGCACAGTAGTACGCGTCATGCACGCGATCTTCGCGCGTTAGACGCAGATTTTGGGGTTGTGACCAGCTTGGAGCTCAGGTGCATGGCTGCAGGAGCGTTAACCAAGCCTCGTTCGACAATATGAGGCCGGCTTGACGAAGTGGTGGTATTTGTTGATCGAGAGCAATGTGCGCAAAGAGTCGTGAACGTTGAAACAACTCTAACGTGATGATTATCGCAAGAGGTTGTGGCTTGTGACAGTAAGGCTTACAGCAGCTCTTTAGAGCCCCTTGAAGAAGTGGGAAGACACATGGCACTGCGCAACCCGGCGTGTGTCGAAGCACGCAGAAAGCGCAGCGGATACGTGCAGCAGATCCCGGAGCGGGCGCTGGGTAAAGAAAGGTGCGAAAGACGGAGAGAAACAGACTTGAAGGGGAAATGCAAACAGAAAGCGGATGGTTATTTTGAGTTGATCAGAAGCGAGACGGAGATTGAGGAGATTCCCAGCCGTGGCTAGGGGAATTGAAGGATCGGAGCTGGCAAGGCAAATATAAAAAGACTTACGAGGCTGGTGCATACGCGCGGTTGCCGGCGTTGGATGATCCTGGGTCGTGGGAGAGAAAGAGCTCAAGTCTTTCGAGTCGAAGATACGGAGTATAAATTCATACAATAACAGTAGGAGTCAAGAAGGCGTGTGACACTTTACAGCTTGCAGAGAAACCGCGGACCGCATCGTCGGGAAAACACTCTGGCTGAAAATTGGTGCATGTAAAGAAGGAGCACATGACGTGAGGCAAGCGGCGGACGCGCGCTGGTTGGTCGGGCATAAGTGGAAGAGGCAGCAAGATCGCCGGCCGACACGATTCTGTCGCTTCATGACGGGCGCATCTGATCCTTAAGACTCTGACTGGGCTCTGATTGATCTCCTTTCTTTTCGGACAAGCAAGTAAAGTCTCTGTGCTACGCGTGGCCGCGTCCGTCTCAGAGAGTCGTCTTTGCACAGTTAAGCTTGCTTACCCAGGTACTACTGCCTCGGTCGCGCATCCCTTGCGTCGAGCGGCGAGCTGACATACATTCCTAAGGCAAATCGAAAAAGTGAGTTTAACGCTGTTTTATTGGCTGCACTGGCGAGAGTGGCGACGCGGCATTGATGCTCGAGTGCTCTGTCTCGCGTTTGTTTCCTGTGCTCTTTTGAGTCCGACGCTGACTGGAGGCCGCCTTCTCTGTAGCCGAACAAAAGCCCGAGCCAAGTCTTCAGACTGAGATCGATGCGCTCGACCAGGCCGACCTCATCGCATCACCCTCCGTCCGCTAGCTCCAGCACGCTCACAGACGCGTCGCTCCCTTGCTTCTGCGCCGCCAACCACTGCTAGATCTTGGTCCCTTTCCCGACACGCAGGATCCGACAAGCAAGCTTATCTGGACTCCCTGGGCTCAAGCACCTCCGCCGACCTGTTTCGCGCCGCCAATGAGTCTGTAATCCTGCACATCGAGTAACACGGCCGACTCTGCATTCACCGCTCCTGCGCCAGTCCGCAACAGTACCCATCCTCGGGGCATGCTACCGTACCATGGACGGCCATGGCACAATCAACCCTGCTGCGCTCAACTCAAGTACGTCGTCGCGTCCGCCCTAGCCTCGCCCAGCTCGAGCGCTATACCACCACCACTGCCCCAGATCCCCCACTGACTCAGTCGCGTAGCCCTCGACAACTCGGCATATAACAATCGAGGCGTGAAGCGCAGCCGCTCCCCGGCCGAACCCGCCGACACCGGTACGTCCGCTGCCAACGTTTCCATTTCCTTTGCGCGTCCAAACGCTGACGTGTTAGACGACTTTAAACCTCGAAAGCGCGGTCGCCCACCAAAGCAAAAGACCGCCGACAGTCCGCAGATGGCATCCCATCCCGTTCACCTGTCGTCGCCGCTTGCCGTGCAGACTCCCCAGATCAAGCAAGGCGCAAACCAATCCTCACCTTCGCAGGCTTCACCCCAGCGACAAACGCCGGCTTCTGGTCAAAAGACAACTGTCGTCAAGGCCTTGCCCACCGTCAGAGACCACACCACGGACCAGCTCGGCGCCGAGGGCGACGAATACATCCCGCGCGAGATCGACGAAGCCGGCGAGAAAAAGGTGTCAAGCAATGGTTACCCGCTCGAAGGTCGCGAGTATCGCATCAGAACCTTTACCGTGCCCAACAGGGGCGAAAAGCTGTTCATGCTCGCCACCGAATGCGCACGCGCGTTAGGATACCGTGACTCGTACCTGCTTTTCAACAAGAACCGATCGCTGTACAAGATCATTGCCAACCAACCCGAGAAGGACAACCTCATTCACCAGGAGATTCTGCCATATTCGTACCGCTCCAGGCAAATAGCGATCGTGACGGCAAGGTCCATGTTCCGCCAATTTGGGAGTCGCGTCGTTACGAATGGAAGACGAGTTCGCGACGATTATTGGGAATCCAAGGCAAGAAGCCAGGGCTTCACTGAAGAAGATGCAGCTGGAGAAAAGCGTCCCGGTGCCGCCAAGCAGAGAGAAGCTGCGGCCGCCGAAGCCAGCACCAACACAACCGCCTTGACGGCCATGCCCCATACGGACATAATATATACTAATGGTCCTGGCCTCGACCAGCCCACCGTCCCGGCAGGCATCCACCCTGTGACGCTTGCACCTCTCAGCATGATCAACATGCCATCTGATGACCCCAGAGTCGCCGACTTCCGTGGCATCGCTCGTCCTAGGCAGGAACTCACCGGACCTGCCTACCAAGATCGCACCCAGCCCAGCAATCCTCAGGACGTCTTCAACCAGGCAAACCAAGCGGCCGAGTTCAACAAATCTTTGACCCAACAACGTGTTGTGCGCAACCAATACTACGAGGACTACTGGAAG
Source organism: Aureobasidium sp. EXF-10728 (assembly GCA_023848605.1). Taxonomy (NCBI): domain Eukaryota; kingdom Fungi; phylum Ascomycota; class Dothideomycetes; order Dothideales; family Saccotheciaceae; genus Aureobasidium; species Aureobasidium sp. EXF-10728. The sequence goes on along the minus strand of SWBG01000018.1, from coordinate 165,648 downwards.
CGTCCCCACGAGCCCCCCACCCCTCCTCCCCAGCCGCATATGCCCGACAGCACCGACATGGGTACTGTCGCTCCCCACAACCTACAGTCGCCCCAGAGCCGCTTGCCATCTCTTTCGCAGCCTTCCATGATGGCACACCAACAAGCTGCCGCTCACATGATGCCTTCCCAGTTCCACCAGCCAAACCAACAGAACCCCATGCAGTCACCCGTCCGTTCCATGCACCAACAGCTTCCGTCGTCGCAGATGCACCAGACGTCGCCCGCCATGGCCATGGCTTCTATGCGCCAGCAGACTCCTTCGTACGGCTACCAGCAGGGCCAGATGTGGCCGCCGTCGCAGCCTCAACCTTCTCCCTTGTCTCAGGCCCACAACATGGCTCAGTTCCAGCAACCATCTCAACAAGCTTCCATGCATCCTCCTCAGATGGCCGCCATGGGTGGCTACCCTTCTATGAACCATCCTATGAGCGCCGCTGGTGCCTTTGCTGGCATGAACCGTAACATGTATCAAGCTAGCCCGAGCCCGCAGCAGTTCGCCATGCAGCAGCAACAGCAGCAAGCAGCTGGTCAATCTCAGCAACAGATGCATGGATGGGCACCTCCATCTACCAACCCTGCTGCCGGCATGACTCCACAAGACTGGCAACGCTACCAATAGAGTTTGCCAACTTTGCTATAGAGCCATGGCCTCAGCTGCACATAGCACTCTATCCTCGTCAATTTTCGAGTCTTTGCACCCCACTGGCGGATGCCTCTCGCCCTTCCTGCCGTCGGTCTCGCGACTCTCTCTGATGGCAGTCAGGCTATTCAGTCATCACCTGTCGATGACAGTCTGAGTTCAGTGTCTACTTGGTCTGCCGCGTTTGCCTGGCCAGCTTTGGGCGCTGTTATGCTGGGGATGAGAATTGCAAATGAGCTGCTTCGGTCTTGGACCTGGTATCAGAGGAACCGACACTTGTTGAACAACACATGTCGTCTTTGAAACTGGCTCACTCGGTGTATTGCTCTCTCGTACCCTTTTCCTTGTTTGTTTTGCTGTTATCTCATTACTCAAGGATTCCCCTCGATGCATCACTGCATTTGTCCTGCACCTTTTGCCCAACACCCCCTGTCTGCTTACTCACCTCACGAAACTTTGCTCAACCCACTACCCACCCTGCCCTGGCGTTCTTTCGGTCTCGCTTTTCCTGTTCTTCACCCCGCTTTATACCTTTCCATTCTTGCTTTTTTTTTTTTTTCCTTTTCTGTCCTCTCATGATATCGGGTCCACTATACCAAAGACACACCATTACGAAAGAAGGGGAGAAATTTTTGCGTTTGGTATAAAAACATTGGCTGCTGGTTGCTTTGTGGAAAGAGAGAAGATAGGAACGCACATTGTTGGGTTTTGACTTTTCTACTATCGGCGGCCTTTTGATGAAACTCTCTGGAAGAATACCCCCTTTTTGCCTTGTTTTCTCTTTATAACTATTACCCCCTTTTTCGATTTTTAAATCTGTACTGTTTGCGCTACCTTTTCTATTCTTCTTTGAAACTCCTTTCACCTTCTCTGTTTTTACAACTTTTTTGGCCGAATTTGACACTTTCTTTTGCTTTCCATGACTTGATGCTCCGATCTCTCGCTCTGAGTTTCTGAGCGGGCTACCGTGATACATTCACGACAACTGAATCATACGGAAACTTGATCGTGATCGAAGGAGCATCGACTTTAGGATCAATCCAGATTCTGCCTTGACATTGACATTTTACTCAGGGGTCGCGAACAAACAACAAGCATCCTAAAGGTCTATCAACCGACTTTTCAAAGGGTATGACTCGACAAAAACAGCCACGTGGATGGCCAGATAAATACTCATGGAAAAGCAGCAGACACACCAAAGAAATAGCTCAGCCAGTGACCCGACCCAACAGATTGTTTAGACGAGTATCCCAAGCACCAGACGAGATCCCAAGCCTGACACCCCTCTTCCCTAATCGATGCAAAACAGGCAAAGTCCCAACCAGTCTTCAAAGCAGCAAAACACAGCAAGGAATGCATCAACTGCGTCCACATGATCAAGACTTAGATCTTCGTCCATCAAGACAACGAAAACACGGGAAAGCTACAAAAGACAGACTAAATTGACTAGATAGTCAGAAAAAGCTGCGCTGTGAAATTGGGATGAATGGTTATGATTGCATGTCCTCGAGATCTATGCTAGGGATCACTGTTGACGTTTTGCTATACTAAACAAGACATTTTCAATCCCATCCAGCTGCTCGTCTGTTGAAACATGCAAATGCCGTTTCGAGGTCATGCGAGTATGCAGTCTTCTGTTTTCGGCGAACACCTGCGAATCAAGTGGCAGCAACAGTGATGCCGCATTTCTTCAGCGTCTCCCTTGCCGTCGTGACTTTGAGACCGACCCTGCGTGATCAGAATTAGCACATTATTACCGAATGACCAAAAAACAATGGCATGCAAGGTTAAAAAAAGGGTAGGGAGAGAATCAAGAACCAGGTTATCGGGAAACGCCCAAAGCAACCCTCAGAAAAACCTGATGGTGTGCAGCGAAAAACAAAAGGAACAACCAGGTAAGGGGGAAGGAACAAAAAAAAACTCACCTGGCATCCAAATCATAGGCCTCCCATCTCGCGGCCTTTTCCACCCATCGCGAGCAACTCTCCAATTGGAGTTTGCTGCCCCTCTCACCGCCAGCGTCTATCCATTCAATGACGGACATTTCGTAGTGCGCCACCGGCAGCGACCAATTATCTTTGTTTCCGCCCTTGAACTCCGCCCACTCGTGTTTCAGCACCTGCGTCTCTAGGATCTGGCGAGCGGTTGCCGTGTCGCCGAGCCATCGGGTAACCGTGGCGCGGAGAAGCGACAATGTGGCCAACTCGTCGGTTGCATTGTCGTGGCAGCCGTTTTGCTCGCTCCAAGCCAGGCGCTCGAGACTGTGTGTCAGGTGCTCCTTTCGCATTCGCTTGAAGCCGGCCCAGAAGTAGATGATTTCTTCCACGGGGGCGATGCCTACAGCGTCGACAAAGGAGATGCCGCGGGCCTTGGATCGTTCCTCCCACTTTGCAATCTTTCGAGTCACAAAGGCGTCAAAGGGTAGTTGACGCGCCATGAAGCGTTTCTTGCCTGCGTGGACGGGCACCTTGCGTAGGAGTTCTGTTGCTCGAGAGGCGTACTTTTGTGCTCTGCCCTCGTCGACGGATTTGGCTTCGCGGTACAGCTCGACGTAGCAAGCGCCAGCAATGTAGTAGTACAGACCATGCGACCAGTTATTGAGCTCAACGCACTGTTTAAACATGTCAGTCAACTGTCTGGATTCATGCGTAATATATCACGAACCGTCAAGAATGAGGTAGCACATTCTTCATATCTGTGCAGGTACATGCAGTTAAGACTCTTCTCAAACCACTGTAAGGCCTCAACTTGCTTCAGCGGACTCTTCTCGTGAGTGCCACACATGGTAACAGCATCTTCCAGCCGTTTGTCGGCGGCCATCATTCTTGCCTCCTCGAGTCTCCAGAGGCGGGATTGCGGATAGCGCTTGCGCATCTGGACCAGCAGGTTCGTCAAGCGTTGTTTGGGATAGGCATCTGAGGTGACAATATCGCAGAAGCCAACGGTCAGATTGTAGTATCCTAGTGTGATTAGGCCGGCCATGGCGCCGTTGATATTCGAGTAATGGGTGGCTCGCCATAACATCTGGATACCGAGCTCGCGATCACCTTTGAAACCAATGATGTAGAGAAGTTTGGAAAATGCTGGCGGAATCAATGAGAGCATTAGTTGTAACAGGCCGAAGCAAAGATTAGAACCAGAATGGATGAAGAGGTCGATGGGGTGGTTGCTGAAATCACTAAAGTCGTCTTCTTCTACCACGGGGGCGGCAGGAGTTTGTGTGGATGACGAGCCAGGACGAATAGACAGATTCCCTAGCTTGGACTCCAGCTCCTTGGACTCCAAGTGGCCTTGGTAAGTTGTGGGGGTCGCAGGTGCAGCAATACTTTCATCGGCGTCCACAAAGTCATCATCGTCGTCTTCGTCCTCAGCGACCAGAGTCTGGCCCGATATGGTTGGTGCTTTCGAAGCAATTGACGGGGTGGGGTTGACAGTCGACCTTGTACTTGTAGTGGCCACAGAAGTAGAGCTCCGTCCTTTCAAGTATCTCTTCTCAGCATCTGCTATCTCTTGTAAAGCAACGTATGCTTTCCTCATCTTGTAGAAGCCCTTGATGCTCTCGGAAAGACTCTCGTTCAGGACGGCAACGACAGCACTCATAAGCTGTGCTTCGGCAAGGCAAAGGGCGTACTCGCTCCCAGCAGGATAGATGTTGGATTGGTAGGCGTTCTTGTCGGCATGGCGCTGGTGATCGTAGGCGGCAGACTCGGCTTGTCCCAGACGTTCTGAGGCCTGCCTCATGATATCCTGCTCGAAGCCGAGGGCTGCTCGTAAGAAGGATACGACACCTTGACCCAACTACTTGACATGCAGTAAGCCGTCTGTTGAAGCGAGAGATGGTGCAGGCAGAAAACGCACCTTGTGGAAAGGCGAGTTGCCCTTGGACAATTCTGCTTCGGCCGTCTCGACATCTGGACATGGATAAGCTTAGGTTACTAGCTTTCATGCAGTGTTACGATACCGTCATTAAGTATGTATGACACAGCAGCCATAGCATTCTCGACTTAAGCATGTTGGTCAGCCCACGTGCCATAGATGATATACATATGGTTACCTACGTGCCTGAGGCTCGTCAAGAGCACTCAGCGAGTGAGTCGAGCTCGAAGCACTGTGCTTTGCAGCTCCCAGCCATTTCTTCATCTTTGTTACCTGCCAAGTGATGATGTGCAAGAAAGTCAAGACAAGACAAGCATATGCAAAGGAGAAGAGGAACAACTGCTCATGGCACGGCAGATTGTCTGCCAAACATGACGGACATGCACTGCCATGCCGCACGCGAACCGTGATATCATCGCTTGCTATTTTGCGGAGGAGCGACCGGAAGCTTGGTGTTTGCTCTGTTTGGCCGCATGATGGCAACACAGACAGCCCACCAGTGACACCGAGCACCATCACCATCGCCATCACTCAATAACCGCTCGTCAACACCATCATCGTCCCGATAATCCCATCGCATACATATCCTCTGACCCTCACCCACCCACACTACCGCAACCATGTCCGGCGCAGCACAAGGAGACGCCAACACCACAAAGGCCATCGTTTCAGACCGCAAAGACGACTCGCAACCACTAGCTCCCCAGAAGCAAGCCGCTCAGCTCGAGGAAGACGACGAGTTTGAGGACTTTCCCGTAGAAGGTGTGTCGCCTGCGCACGCTTTGCGCTCGAAAAACACACAAGACTAATCTCGGCCCCGACAAAACAGACTGGCCCGCAGAGGAAGAGCTCGGCTCGTCTGGCGCCGGAGCGGGAACCACGCATCTGTGGGAGGAGAGCTGGGATGACGATGACACGAGCGACGAGTTTTCGGTCCAGCTTCAGTATGTTGTTTTTGTACATGAACACGCCCTCGAAGGTCGCATTCTAACCTATAACCAGAAACGAGCTCAAGAAGATGGACAAGCGTTGAGCACACATCGTCCTATGGAATCAAAGCAATCAGCCCCCCACATGACATACATCACTTCAATGGGTGACTTGGTTCGAGGGCTTGATACGGAAACGGCATGGCAAGGCGTCTCGGAGTACTGAATATACACCATCATCAAGAAGAGAGCGGGCAAAGCATATACAAGCAAATCAAGCTCACTCCCAAACCAAAAGTCACCAATTTTACCTTGGAGTCGTAACATAATGCATTTCGGACGTTTCTAAAGACTCGCTCTGCTTGCCTTGCCCGTGGTATAAATCAGATCCCGGATATCTCCCATTTGCGACTTGAAAATGAACACTCTAATGAGTCTACTTACTCGAGAGAGCAGTAACACCAGGGAGCTCCTTGCCCTCGAGGAGCTCGAGCGAAGCACCACCACCGGTCGAGACGTGGCTGAGCTTGTCCTCGACACCGTACTTGGCGGCGACGGTGGCAGTGTCACCACCACCGATGATGACGACCTTGCCGGCCTGGGCAGCGGCAACAGCGTTGTCCAGAGTGGCCTTGGTGCCGTGTGCGAACTTCTCAAACTCAAAGACACCGGCGGGACCGTTCCACAGGATGGTCTTGGCCTCGTCGATGGCCTCCTTGAAGAGCTTGATCGACTCCTCGCCGCAGTCGAGACCCTGCCAGCCGTCGGGGATACCCTCCTTGTCGGTGGCCTTGCCAGTGTTGGCGTTCTTGTCGAACTTGTCGGCGGTGATGAAGTCAACGGGAAGGACAATCTTGACGTTGTTCTTCTTGGCCTTCTCAACAAGGTCCTTGACGGTCTTGCTGCCGGCCTCGTCGAAGAGCGAGTTACCGATCTTCATGTCCTCAAGGGTCTTCTTGAAGGTGAAGGCCATACCACCGCAGACGATGAGGCTGTCGACCTTGCCGAGAAGGTTGTCAATGAGCTGAATCTTGTCCGAGACCTTGGCACCGCCGAGGATGGCAAGGAAGGGACGCTGGGGCTTCTCGAGGGCCTGGGCGAAGTAGTCGAGCTCCTTCTTGACGAGGAAACCAGAGGCCTTCTGGGGAAGATCGACACCGACCATGGAGCTGTGGGCGCGGTGAGCGGTACCGAAAGCGTCGTCTAAGATGCTGTTAGTACGCGTGGTGTAGTAGGTGTGCGAATAGACCGCGACTCACTGATGTAGACGTCACCAAGAGCGGTGAGGCCCTTGCGGAACTCGTCGACCTTGGCCTTGTCGGCCTTGACCTTCTTGCCCTCAGAGTCCTTGCTGCTGCCCTCCTCCTCGGCGTGGAAACGCAGGTTCTCGAGGAGGATGATGCCACCGTCCTTGGTGTCGTTGACAGTCTTCTCGACCTCGGGGCCGACACAGTCGTTGGTGAAGGTGACCTTCTTGCCGACGAGCTTCTCGAGCTCGGCAACAACGGGCTTCAGCGAGTACTTCTCGTTGACCTTGCCGTCGGGGCGGCCCAAGTGGGACATGAGGATAACGGCCTTGGCGCCATTGTCGACGGCGTACTTGATGGTAGGGACGGCACCGGCGATACGCTGGTTGTTGGTGATGTTCTTGTCGGCGTCGAGGGGGACGTTGAAGTCGACCTGTAAGGCATCAGTAAGGCTGGGGGTTGGGAGCTTGGTGGCCGATAGCAACATACACGGATCAAGACACGCTTGCCCTTGAGGTCGACGTCGGAGATGGAGAGCTTGTTGGAGAGCGACATTGTGACTGAATTGGTGTGTTAGACAGTTTGATGTGGAAATTGGCGGCAGAGCGAGACGTACAGAGTTATATACAACAGTGCTGGATGGAGTGTTGTGGTGTGAGGGGCTTGAATCTTTCCCCAACAGCTTTCGCCGGCCGGGACGAGGGGCAGAGCTTCAGAAATCTGCGTCACGTCCGATGTGCTTCCGAGACTCTGACCATGCCCTCTCGTGTTTTGCAGGCACTCTACCCACCAAGAACACGTCGTTTCTGCATACTATCGCCATTGGTTCACCTGCTTCATTTCACAGACCTCCACAAGCCCTCCTCTTCAGACCTGGAATCTTCTCAATCGATGTATTATTCAAAATGCCTTACACTAAACTTGTTTATCGATCGGCCCGTAAAGTCGCCAGAACGCCCGCCTATCCCGCTCTATGATGCTTGAAGATGATCAACACATTCTCCCTGCCTGCTCCTCGTGCATGGCTTTCTATGCCTCCTCGGCCGAGTTGGTCAGGGAAAGGTAAGCGGTCCATGCAATACCGACAGTAGACACGAATGGCTGTAAATAATTAGCCATCACTCTTCCACTCCGCATCGGACACCACTTACAATCTGGAATTGGCGCGGCATCAATCTGAAGTTGATCAACTGCACAGCAGGCCAGACCAAGTAGTTGGCCTTGAGCGAAGGAATGTAGATATCCTGGAACTTCTTTTGGATCTCCTTGCGACCACCTCCCTCTGCCACTGTCATGAAAGTGAAGAAGGCTCCGAGACCGACGGGCGCGAAGAGAAGTTGGTCAAAGGCCGTTCTCTTGGCTGCTGCGCTGGTGCCAGCTCCCTTGGCGAGAGGGAAGATGCGATTGAGGAAGCCGAACCACTTGTGCTGGATGGGGGCCATGATAAAACCGTATGCCATGAATCTTGTCAATCTGCCCAGCTTGTCAGCATTTTCGAATCGTTGTATCTTGCTCTTGATGCTTTGTACCTCTCAAAGTCGAATGGTGGAGGCAGAACCTTGGAGTCGGGGATGAGCTCCTCCTCAGAGATTCTACGGTCCACCTCATGAATCTCAATAGCCAGTCGATCGGTGTTGGGGTCGGGGCCGCCAGGTTTGCGAACGGCGCGTTCTCGGACTGCTGTGAGAGACTGGGCCACAGTATCGGCTACACCACCAAGCACCTGAAGAAGAAGTCAGCGACGTATACCAGCGAGTGGTCATGGATGGACTTACAGCGTTGGTGACCATCGTCGTGAGCACTGGTCATGGGGTCAGCGCACGTCCGCAAAAGTCGTCGCAATAGGTCAATTGTACCTGGCCTCGCAGCATAGTAGCTGTTGAACTTGGATACCAGGAAGGAAACCATGATTAACTCGGTGACGAATACTAGGGTGTGTAGGAGAGGCTGTCGCGAGAACAAATAGGTCAGATTCACGGCTGTATAGCTGAGGCAGCGACCGAGTGAAACTCACATAGCGCCCGTAAATGTATCTCGAGTTCAAATTCCACAGGACCTGCCTGCGTATGCTTTTGAAAGAAGGCATGGTTGAACGAAGGAAAATGTGAATGACGCCCGCACTCTTCTGGGGGCTCTGACGTCGATTCGGAGTGTCGATCGGGATCAGGGTCAGCTGCAGTGGGGCTCGCGCAAAGGGACGTCTTTATCGTCAGAGAGACTCTCGGCGCCTTGTGTCTGTACTGCGATACCCAACGGATGCTGTCAAGATAGGAAGCTGAAGATGTTATAGCTATTGGCGACGCTGGCCATGTTGAAGGAGGGGTCTAGGTCTGTCGCCATCGATCAGCAGCCTGCGTCCCGCGCCTGTTCTGGTGGCCGGCCGTGGCATCCGAGAGGAGCAGTTGCCGCGAAGCTTTCAGTCTTCCGAACTGTCTGTCAGCCAATGGCCGCCTTGTTCATCCATATCATAAGTTCTGCACTTTGCATCACATCTTGCATGGCAGACACGCATATCATGGCGAGGTAATATCGTTCATTATTGTAATATTCTTCAGAGCCAATACTAGCATATAGCTTCTCTGTCTCTCGAACTCCGTTTGGCACGCTTGCAGCGAGCGGTAATGCACAAGATTGGCAATAGCGAATGTAGCAACATAACTCCTGCTGGCCGACCCATGCTGAGATTTTGTCCCCCTCGACCCGTGGTCGTTTTGTAACGCCTGTCGCAAAAAGAACAGCTTCAATAATCCAATGCTCCCACGGATACTCATAGTATCGCTTAATGCATGTATCGTCGTGCTTTCGAAAATCATGCTTGTCACGCTTCTTCGTCCACAGAACTCATCTCATCCTTCTGTTTCGTGATCATGTATAGGCTCAATCAAGGTGTCTGACACGGCTCCAGGTTTAGGTTGCCTTGTTGGCGGCGGCAATCTTCTCATACAGTGTCCGGAGCTTCTGACCTGATGTGCGTTTCTCGACATTCTTGGCCTGCGGCCACCATGTCTCGGCAAGGTAGTCCCTGTTGGTTGTCAGCATGGATTGTCAACGATAATGATGGTTCGAAACCTACCATAGTTTGTCCTCGACAGTCTTCCCCTTCTCGGCCGCCTTCTGTTTGAAGAACTTGCCCGCTGTCTGCAGCGACTCCTTCAAACTGTTTGCGCGCTCTTTGTCGTCCGGAATATGACTTTTAGTGGCCTTCCTGATGCGGCCAAGACAGTCACGGATGGGTTCAACAATACGCCTCATATGGTCTTCAGATGCTGGACGGTCTCCGTTAGAGGCAGCCAGAGGAGAACCGGCATGACGCGGCAGCTTCCTGGTTTCAGAGTCACGATGGTGTCTGTTTCTATCAACACGATCAGCTCCGCCGGGCGACGCTCTGTGGCCAGCGTTGTTAGATGACTGGCGACGATCAGAGGAGTTCCGATGGTCGTTGTGGAGACGCGAGCGGTAGGAGTCCTCGCGGTTCATCTTACGAGCCGCACCAGGAGCTGGACTTGCCGACACACTTGTAGGACGACGGCTGCTGGAGGCGAGAGCCTTCTTGTTGTTGCGGTGGTGGTTCTCAAGTGCTCTCTTGGCTGCAAGGTTGGTGCCGTTGCTGGTCTTGTCTTTGAGAACACTAAGGAGGTAGTTTGCACGTCTCACAAGATGGACGGCTCCTGGCGACTTGGCGTTCTTCTCATCAGCCTTGGTACGTTCCTCTTTGATGCCCACACGATGCTCCTCAAGATAGAATTTGTCGCCCATACCAAGATCAGGATCATCACGGATGGCCACCCAAGCACCGTAACCGTGTTTTGCGATACCAATACACAGCATGCCATCCTCACGAGCTCCCCAGGGGCAGGTATAGTGAGCAGGCTTGGAGGCCTCTGGAATGCGGAAAGTGCGCCAGTTGTCACCAAGCTGCTTTTCGACGTCTCGAAGCATACGCATCTCCAGAGGACGCTCGGTCAAGGTCTCGGCGTTCAAGCGTTTGACACCCTTGAAATCAAACAAGACGGCCTTCTTGTCTTTCTTGGTGATGGGCTTGTTAGTCTCACGCTCAAGGGCCAAGACACGGTCTTGCTCTTCTTGAAGAAGTTTCTTGCTGATCCCTACGACTTCATCAAGAGTACCCTTGAGAAGGTCGACATTGCGACCAACAAGTCTGGCTTCTTTGATGATCTCAGTCTGGCGTTCCTCGATCGAACCATACTTCTCGTAAGCGCGGATCAGGTTACGGATGTCCTTCTCGCTCATTGGACGTTCAGGATCTGCACCAGCGTTGGAATCGTTGTCAGACTCGATATCAGCGGCTGCTTGAGCGGCAAGGTCTCGAGCTCTCTTCTTGGCAGCACGCTGTTCTCGGGCATCGTCTTCCCTGGACTTGCGTTTTGCGTTTCTGGGTTGATTCTCTTCGATGACAGATTCAAGATATTGCGCTTCGTCTTTTGCTTTCTCTTCAGCCTTGATGGCTTCGAGATGCTCTTTGGGAATGATATCATCCCATTCGAGATCAAGCTTGACATCAGTATACTCGAAACTCTTCAGGAAGTCTGCGCCACCACTTGCTGTGATGCCACCACCAGCCTGTTCAGTTTGGTGGATCTCGGCGTTCTCGAGAACGGCATCAATATCGAGTTCTTCAAGCTTCTTCTGGTTGCCTGACTGCTCGAACATCTTTTGTCCACGACGCTTGAGAATACGAGAAAGATCGTCATGCGCAACTGGCTCAGCGGTCGAGACACCGGCAGAATCAAGCTTGGTTCTGAGCGCCTTGGCTTCCTTCTCTGTCATTGCTTGGTGAATGGTGATGTGTTCCAAGATGAGCTTGTTACGAGCGCGCTCCAAGACCTCTTCCTCGACAGTGTCTTTCGACACAAAGCGGTAGATTGTGACAGGGTTCTTCTGACCAATACGATGAGCACGCGCCATGGCTTGAAGATCCGCTTGAGGGTTCCAATCCGAATCGAAGAGAATGACCGTGTCGGCCGTCATAAGGTTAATGCCGAGACCACCAGCACGAGTGGAAAGGATAAAACAGAAATCTTTGCTGTCAGGAGCATTGAAGTGGTCGATTGCCTGACGTCTTGGGCCAGCTGCGATCGTACCATCAAGACGTTGGTATTGATGTCCACGAAGATGCAAGTAGTCGCCAACAATGTCAAGCATCTTGACCATCTGACTGAAGATGAGCACACGATGACCATCGGCCTTCAGTCTGGTCAGAAGACGGTCGAGGAGCATCATCTTTCCACTGCTCGTGACGAGAGCTTTGAGCTGATCTTCTCTGCCGGTCTTGCCTTCAAGAATGCGATCCTCGGCGTTGGGGAACATGAAGGGATGGTTACTGGCTTTCTTCAGTTCCATCATGATATTGAGTAACGACTGTTTTTGACCCTTTGTGCCAGAGTTCAGAGCCGCATAGTTGCGAGTGAGGATGTTCTTGTAGTACTCCAGTTGGACGTCTGACAATTCGACTCGGATGATTTTCTCAGTCTTGCCCGGTAGATCGCTGGTAACATTCTCTTTGACACGACGGATCATATATGGTGAAATGGCTTTCATCAGTTCGTCGAGAGCTTGTCTCGTGGCTTCAGAATCATCGATCGGAATGTCATCGTTGATGTTGATCAAGCCCGGCATGAGGAAGTCCATGAGGGCAGATAGCTCCTTGAGCTCGTTCTGCAGAGGCGTACCCGTGATGAGCAGGCGACTCGGGGCGCCAAAGTCCATGAGCTTGACATAGAGTTGTGAATCTCGGTTCTTCAACCGATGTGCCTCGTCTACAGCCATGAACTGCCACTTCATCTGGGATAAGAAGGCCGAGTCGAGTAGAATGTATTCGTAAGTCGTGAGCATGACGTTGAACTTTGTCTTCCTCGGATTGCCATCTACAAGGAGTTCATGCTCGCGGAGGATCTTGCGAGAGGCCTCGTTGCCGTTGTAAACAATGTAGTTGATGTCCGGCGTCCAATTGTTAAATGTGTCGGCCCAAGCAGGCATAGTGGACAGTGGCACGACGACCAAGAAGGGTCCTTCTTGACGACGGTCATGGATGAGCCAACTCATGAAAGAGACTGACTGGACCGTCTTACCCAGACCCATCTCGTCTGCAAGGATGACGTTGTTGCCCTTACACCAGTTGTGTGCAAGGAAGTTTATGCCTGCCAGTTGGAAATCCCTCAACTGACCAAACTTGATGTAATCGGGTTGTGTACGGAAAGGCTTGTACGGCGAGCGGGTGGCCAAGTTCGACTCGCGCTTATCAGAGGTAGGCAGACGGGACGAGCGATCGAGGTAGCGATCAATCTCATTCTGAGCCAGCTCACTGACGAGGGATTCTGGTTCCCATGTGCAGGCGTCATAGGGAAGAGACTTCCACTTGACATAATACTCTCTGCCGTCGTTACCGACTTGTTCTCCGATGACTCTTTCAACCTTCATGTAGTCGTCTAGAGCGTCGAGGTACGTCTCACGGTCGAGCGTGTACTTTTCCCGCTCTTCAGGGGCAACATCAGGGTCTTGAGCCAAGAAGTGTTCGGCCTCGACGACTTTGCGGTAGTAGTTTTCGAGACGGCGGAAGCCACGGACTGAAGTGAGCTCGGTCCAAGGCTCCCATGTAGCATGGTAATGTGCTTTGCCCTGCCATTTGATCTGGATGGATGTTAGCAGAGCCAAGCGATGATTGACGTAATATACTGACGAAGAATTCGTAGTCGTTTTTTTCGGGGTACTCGGTGTCTGCAGGGCAGGATTGTCAGCGCATGCTAGGAGGATTGAGCCACGAGTGCACAAACCTTTGCCTTCGCCAACCCTGTGGTTGAGCACAATATCTATGCCAGGAGAGTTGTCTTCGGCAGCAACCCAGTAGTTGGGTGTCATGTTCTCTGTGTCCTCCTCACTGAAATCGTCGCCATCCTCTTCGTTGTATGTCGTAACTTTGCCAGCTTGTCGTGTAGAGAAACGGAGGTCGCCGGCAAGCCCTGAGGCAGAGCGGGATGAGGCTCCTTGCAACCTGCGGCGGTGCTTCTTTGCGAATTCTCGACCGCGTGCGCCACCATAAGTATCGCTGTCTGATCCGGATTCGGAGACAGATCGACGGACGGAGGCTAGAATGGCGTCTGGGTCAGCAAATAAAGGAGGTATGCGTCAAGGATGGAGGTACCATTGCGAGAGGTGGCCGGCCGTAAGCGTTTGCGGGCTCGGCCGGGGTTGACGTCTGAACCAGAGTCATTATCGTCTTGCTCTTCATCGCTGCTTTCGATCTAGAGATGAGGGTCAGTATCATAGGCGCTATCAGAACGCATAGTGAGACACACGATTCGGCGAGTTGGGCGGGCACGACCCTGGAGCATGTCAGCAAGAGCAAGATGAGCAGGACGACAACTCGACTCACGCTTCGGCGGAGGCCATATAACTCTGGATTTTCTTGCATGTATTGGTCATCGTCTACATCAGGCTCGGCCTTGCGCTTGCGGGGCACCGACGAGCCATCTGAGGAGACGCTGCTATGGCGAGAGTCGACGCTGGCTCTTGAGGGAGGTGATGGAGCGTCATAATCGCCATCATCAGAACCATCGGCGTCTTCGTCTTCATCTGAGCGAGGACTTGCGACATCGTGCATGACATGGTCTGCGGACTCGGGGACGGCTTGGTCGGGGATGTCATTGACATCTGAAAGTTCGCTTTCGCTACGAGATGGTTTGGTGTCCAGAGTCGCGTAAGTCGGCTCATCAACGGGCGACAGATGGCCGTTCTCAAAAGACATGGTGGAAGAAGGTATGTGGATAGGTAGCAGAGATGTCTGGCCGGCTGGACACAGTGAGCAGTCAGCAAGATTGCTCGAGACACGTGCGTCGGGCGGAGCGGTGAGCTGGAGGGGGTGAGCGCCAGGCCTCGGCGACCGGTTTCCCCCCAAAGATGGTGCAGTAGGTCCTGTCGGAGGCTTGGAAGATGAATCGAGATGATATCTTGATGGAATAGATCGATGGTGGACGCGAGTCTTGGACGATGGGTTGACGCGATGCAGGCGGTACGATGGACAGGAGAGGTGTTGTAGACGTGAAACGACGACGGCAGAAGGCAGACGACGTGGTCCGAAGGTGATTCGAGCGACACAGGCGACGTGAGGCTCGCGATATCGAATGGTATAGGCGATCGGCTCCAGAGACGAAAGAAGTGCCAAGACCAGCCTTGCTCACGCACGGTGTAGGAAAAGCGATGGAAAGGAGAAGTTGAGCTTACCGGCCATGCGAGACCATGTCCAGAGGGTGCGTATGGACTTTTGGTCGAGTGGGTGGTATGGTGCAGGTGATGTCGTGGTGACTTCTTGCTTGAGATTGAACGACGCTCCGACGGACGTGAGTAGCGACTGCCCGCTCTGCCTGCGGCTTCAGCCCCCACTAGCCAATCAGCGTGACGGGGATAAGCTTTGGGCAGCACATTGTTCCGCCAGACTTCGCTCCTGCCACTTCGCGCCGCCTTTGTGTCCTCACTCTGCGTTTGACGACCTCGTTTGGCATTCACTGTCTCGCTGTCCGCTGTCAGCTCTTGCGACACTCCACAACCGCCCAACATGTCGGACAAGTTGACTCGGTATGTCTCTGCGCTCGCTCCCGCGCGCCCGCGAGAAAAATCTGGTAAATTCATTTTCTAACCCGCCGTCTACAGTATTGCTATTGTCAACAGCGACAAGGTGAGTTTGCTGCTTTTCCTGTTCTGAAATTTGCTTACTGACGACTGCTATAGTGCAAGCCCAAGGTACGCTTCAACCGTCTCATGCGACCAACCGCAAAAACGCCCCTCTAACCGCCCGCAAAGAAATGTCGTCAAGAGTGCAAGAAGTCTTGCCCCGTCGTCCGTACCGGCAAGCTCTGTATTGAGGTCACCAACGAGTCCAAGATTGCCTTCATCTCCGAGCGTCTCTGTATCGGTTGCGGTATCTGCCCCAAGAAATGTCCCTTCGATGCCATCAACATTATCAACTTGCCCACCAACCTCGAGTCGCAAGTCACCCATCGTTACTCGGCCAACAGCTTCAAGCTCCACAGACTGCCCATGCCCAGACCTGGCCAGGTCCTGGGTCTTGTCGGTGGTAACGGTACTGGAAAGAGTACTGCCCTCAAGATTCTGAGCGGCAAGCTGAAGCCTAACCTCGGCCGCTACGACAACCCCCCTGACTGGGAGGAGATTCTCAAGTACTTCCGTGGTTCCGAGCTGCAAAACTACTTCACAAAGGTCCTCGAGGACAATCTCAAGGCTGTTGTCAAGCCCCAATACGTCGACCAGATCCCCAGAGCCGTCAAGGGCGACAACAGAACCGTCGGCTTCCTCGTCAAGCAGCGCGCCGAGGTCGACGAGGCCAGAGTCGAGGAGATCATCAAGACTCTCGAACTCGACGCCATTCTCGACCGTGACATCGATCTCCTCTCCGGTGGTGAGCTGCAACGTTTCGCCATCGCCATTGTCTGTGTGCAAAAGGCCGACGTCTACATGTTCGACGAGCCTTCATCCTTCTTGGATGTCAAGCAGCGTCTGGCCGCTGGTCGTTTGATCCGCAGTCTGCTCGGTCCTACCTCGTACGTCATTGTCGTCGAGCACGATTTGTCCATTCTCGACTACCTGTCCGACTTCATCTGCTTGCTCTACGGTAAGCCTGCTGTCTACGGTGTCGTCACTCTGCCTTCCTCGGTCCGTGAGGGTATCAACATTTTCCTCGACGGTCACATTCCCAGTGAGAACTTGCGTTTCAGAGAGGAGTCTCTGCAGTTCCGCATCGGTGAAGCTGGAGAAGAGTTTTTGGTCGACCAATCTCGCCAATACGGTTACCCTGCCATGACCAAGACACAGCCCGCCTCTGGTTTCAAGCTGAAGATTGAGCCTGGTGAGTTCACCGACTCGGAGATTCTCGTCATGATGGGTGAGAACGGTACCGGAAAGACCACCTTCTGTAGAATGCTCGCTGGTGCCGAGAAGCCCGACGGCACCAAGAGTGTCCCTCCCATGAACATCTCCATGAAGCCCCAGAAGATCACCCCCAAGTTCAAGGGTACCGTCCGTCAGCTCTTCTTCAAGAAGATCAAGGCTGCTTTCCTCAACCCTCAGTTCCAGACTGATGTCTACAAGCCCTTGAAGATGGACGACTTCATCGACCAGGAGGTCCAGAACTTGTCCGGTGGTGAATTGCAGCGTGTCGCCATTGTCTTGGCCCTCGGTATTCCTGCCGACATCTACCTCATCGATGAGCCCAGTGCCTACCTCGATTCCGAGCAGCGTATCATTGCTGCTCGTGTCATCAAGCGTTTCATCATGCACTCCAAGAAGACCGCCTTCATCGTCGAGCACGATTTCATCATGGCCACTTACCTTGCCGACCGTGTCATTGTCTTTGACGGTATTCCGTCCGTTGATGCTCGCGCCAACAAGCCCGAGTCTCTCCTGACTGGTTGCAACAAGTTCTTGAAGAACTTGGACGTTACCTTCAGACGTGATCCCAACTCGTACCGTCCTCGTATCAACAAGCTCGACTCCCAGCTTGACCAGGAACAGAAGAACGGTGGAAACTACGTGAGTCTTGTTTCTGTGCTACTCTTTATATTTTGTGACATACTGACATTGATCATAGTTCTTCATGGAAGAAGAGTCTTGAAAAGAGTTTTCCTAAACTCACAACACTGGCCCCCTTGGCGCCCGGCGAAAGGTTCCTCACGCGCCGCTCTGCTCCGACGCAACCGCTCCTATCGCCGCCGCATGCAATGCTCGCGATCAGGTGCGGATGAGGAGATAGATCATGCAGGAGCGGGTGACCAGGATGAGGACGAGGGCGGCCTTCGGACAGGTTACGGCGCTCTGGTCGATCACTCACACTTGATTGCAGCTGGACAGAACCTTGGGCAAACCACTCTCAAGTCGTGAGTATATGACTTGAGTAACAAGCAAGGAGCGGCATAAGAGAACCATGGAGCGCCATTTATATTACATGACATTTTGATGAACCAAGCTACGGCACGAGGAGCATAAAAAGTAGAAACAAGGAATCACAAAAGTTTGACCTTTTCACTTTGAATTTCGTTTTGGTACATGAGACTATCGTTAGGAAACAGCAGTATTACACGTAACGCACCTGTGGCATTGACGAAGCAAAGAGTAGAGAGGTCACAAAAGGGGGGGTCTGGTGGAAAATCTGTCTTGAAAACAATAGCATGTCATCCTTTGAGAAAGAAGAACGTACCGCATGCAAGAGCCTATGGGTTTTTCATTCCAAGCTGCCTCGCTCTGGCCCGTCTAGACTTCTTCAATCTCGCCCTCTTCACTGCCAGACTGCAGCGCGGGCTCGTCGTTTCCTGCGGCCGAGAGAGCGGGAGTAACAGAACCACCGTTGCGGGAAGAGTGCTCACCGACACGAGGGCGCTTGGCCTGCCTCTTTGCCTCGCCGTCGCCATTGCTCGCCGCAGCTCTCTTGTTGCTGCTGTTTCCACCCGAAGTGCTCTCGGGCTTGGGGCTGTCTCCACCGTCGCCGTAGTCGAGTTCACTGGCCTTTGTGCGAGGGTCGGCACGACTAATGTACGATCTCTCGCGTTCGGCCTCGCGTTCTCTTCTCTCGCGATCGTAGATGGAGAGACTGACTTGGCGTTCTCTGCGCGGGTCGCCCACGTCTCGCTCGTAGCGGTCGTCGCGGGCTCGGGGGCGTTCGCGGGGTGGTGGCGACAGCCCGCTGACGCTCGAGTGGCGGTATTGACGCTCACGTTCGGTTGCAGCACGGCGGCGGTCGGCTTCGTAGGCGTCGACCTCGCGAGAAGGCGGCGAGCGGCTGCGACGGCGGTCGCGGTCGCGGCGTCTGTCGCGGTCTCGTTCGCGTTCTCGGTCGTGGCGGCGCAGGCGCTCGCGCTCGGCCGCGTCTTCCTTGAGCCTGTTCATGAATTTGTCATAGGCGAGTTGGCAGTCCTCGTCGCTGGTCACGGCCTTGTATTCTTCGCTGCGCTCGACGCGTGGACGCACCTGCTCCCATGTGTCCCCGATTAGAACTGGGGGTTCTAGATGCTTGATGCGCGAACGCAATGCATCGACAGCCTTGCGCTGTTGGCGTTTGGCGTCACGCTCAATGTCTTCTTCCCTGTCGAGGGCGTTTCTATGCAGTCTTTTGTATACCTCTTCCAAGAGGTGTGGGTTCATGGACGAGATGCGTCGGTCGTGTCTAATAGCGTGCAAGAATTCTTCAAGAGTGGTCGAGGGTGTGAAGCGGAAATGCTCTTCCTTGAGAGTAGCTTCGACTGCAGGGCGGATATCGTGAACCTCCTTGTCAAAGTCGTCCAGGAAGTCGAAGAAGATGTCCTGGGGAGTAGAACCGTCGGTGATACGGTCCTTGTGACCTAGATTGTCCATCAACTTGATGTAGCGAGGCTCGTTCTCAATCAAGGGGTACACTTCTTTCCACATGGTGCCAGGCTTGATGGTCTCTGCTTCTCTGAGCTCGGCCAGCAGAGCAGCGAAGCCCTCTCTTGCCTTGCGCTGCTCGCGAGCCTT
Organism: Aureobasidium sp. EXF-10728; assembly: GCA_023848605.1. Taxonomy (NCBI): domain Eukaryota; kingdom Fungi; phylum Ascomycota; class Dothideomycetes; order Dothideales; family Saccotheciaceae; genus Aureobasidium; species Aureobasidium sp. EXF-10728. The sequence goes on along the minus strand of SWBG01000018.1, from coordinate 146,399 downwards.
GAGCTGAGCTGCACGCTGCTTCTCGTTGTGTGCGTCGTTCCATAATCTGCGCATGTAGCGGTCGAAGATCTGCAAGGGCTCGGAAGGTGACAGGATCTTGTACTTGGGATCCTCCTGGAAGGTAGGGTGCGAGTGCAGACGTTCACGGGTGTCCATCCACTGGGATTTTGCGTTGAGATCGAGGTTCTGCAGAATGTCGGCAACGCCTGTCATGGCTGCATCGTAATCACGCTGGCGCTTGTCCTCGGCGGCCTTTCTAAGATCGACAAGGTATTCGTCAAACATGCGGCGCTTCTCGTCTTCGTTGTCAGTAGCACGGAAGATGGCTTCGTTTTCCAGCATAGGGCGGGCAGTCTTCCAACGCGTATAATGCTTTATCTCGGGGTGTGTTTGCAGCATGGAACGGAAGTCTGAGCGCAGCTTCTTGATGCGCTCCTTTTCGCGCTCTTGATCTTCGCGCACAACATCGTCGAGGTATTTCTCGAAGGCGGCCTTTCTTTCACTAGGTTCCTTGATGGCACGGTACTGAGGGTCCTGGATAGTAGCACGCATCGCGCGCTCCCACGACCAGCCAGGCTGAACACCAGACTTCCTCAGCAGCTTGGTGAAAGCTGCCTCAGCTTCTTCGCGGGTGCCATATTCGGGACCGGTAGCGGCAACGGCGATGGGTCCTCGGTAGTTGCTCTCTTCGCGACGGTCGTGGAAGGGTCTGCTCTCTCTGGGGCCTCTCTGTTCGCGAGCGGGAGGATGAGCCTGGAAGCTAGACGACACGAATTGCGGAGCCTCTGGGACAGGAGCGGCAGGTGTTTCCCAGCCAGGTGGAGGAGTCCATGATGTCTTTGTCTTGTCGTCCTTGCGGAAGAAGTAAACTCTGCCTCCTTCGGCCGTGGTTTGCGCCCATCCAGTAGCTTTCTGTTCACGATTCTGTCAGTGCTGGTTTCTCGGCGACCTTTGCAGTGTGGCTCACCTGGGCCGGAGTCAAAAGATCATCGGGCACTGTGTACGTGTTGATGTTGGCCGAGCGGTTGTAATAGTACGGCTTGTTCGTCTTGTTGTCGAGCAGAACCTGCCATGCCGGATGACTCTGAAGGGCGCTCATTGTGCGCGTTTAGCAGTCGGTCGGAGCGAATTGTCTTTGTTCTTTCTTTGTCGAACAAAGCGCGCGCTACAAAGTCCAAAGCTCAGCCGGCGTTTGCCGCTTTCGGCCGGCCTGCGACTCCTATCACTGCATGACATGGTCCGAGATCAATACACTGTGAATGCTTCCGTGTTCTCGTAGTTGTTCGAGCATTCACTCTACGAGTCGTTTTAGTGTCAAAAGACTCGTCGGATTGTACATGGACAAGGTTCAATGATAACATCTACCGCCGCTGCATCACAGCCAATGCTGTCCTTTCCCGATGCTTCCTCTCTCGATCTTCTAATCCCAGAATCATCAGACTTTGATTTTGAAGCACATCTGAAGACTGGCGAACAACTCATATCTAGAGATACCCTGCTGTTTGGTATGCGATTGTTCCCTTTCGATTTGGTTTTCTTCGTTAATGGTATTCAGAGGAATTGCTTCCTGTATATCTTGTCCTCCGCAGCTCATTACCATCCTTTCAAAATCTACTAGACAATGTCGATCTACACATAACCGCATATGCCACTCAGCCTTCACCACCTCCGCGCCAACAATCAGGCGGTGCTCCGGCTCCTCCACAACAGCCCGTGAAGTTGGCTTTGGACTCGGTCACTATTACGCCAGAAAACAAACCAGCTTTAGTGCATTTCCCTGATGATGGAGGAGAACCATATGCTGTCTGGAAGACAACTATCTATCTTCGCTACCCGCCCCAGAAACTCCATCGGCCATCCATCCATCTTACAGCATCCGCTGTTTCGAAACCTGCTGGAACACCAACCCTATCCAAAACTACATCCCAAGATGAATACATGACTAGTGCATTACCGACTTCCGAGAACCTTCTTCAATCCTTGCAGCACAGCTCACAAAGTGCTTCGAGTCAACCGTATCTTCCGACTGCTCGAATTCACAAGGTAGCACCTCGTGCGACCCCTGCAGCTCAGGAGGCTCGTCCCCTAAGAACTTCATCAAAGCTCTTTATTGTCTCTCCAGCTTTGGCCGTCAAGGTTCATATCACTCCCGAGCAAGTCTCGGACATACTGCTGTGCCTAGATCTGGAGTCAGCACGCCATGCCGGATATGGCGCGATTCAAGTGGACGACATCAAGGCAGAGGGAAACAATCTCAACGTGGAGCCATTTTCTGCCGACCTCGCCGCTTTGATTCTACCAACGACCTTGCAAACAGGAGACAGGAGCACGTTTCTGTACAGGTTGGCCCGAGATAAAGACACGGCTCAAAGTCCAATCCAGCATCCAAACAGGCCAAGCAGTGTCACGTTCCAGATCCGTGCTGTCGCTCGGGTTAGCGACACATGTGGCGCTCAGATCCAGGCTCGCTGGCACGGAAACGTGAACTTTCCATCACTCCAACCGACGAAACTCATGCTACCACGACCACAAAGCGTAGCATCGACTATGGCACCCCAGGATCTCAATTCGCGGCCATTGAGTAAGCGGATCAGCACAACAACCACTCGGCCCCTGAGCGGCATGACGCAAGTCGACTCTGCAGGCGTGACATTTGCATTCACAGCTCCAGAGACGGTGAACGAGGGTGAGACGTTCCATCTCGATGTGTTTGTGGTGAACCGCAGCAGTAGGAAAAAGAGACTTGCCATTGTGGCCATTCCAAAGTCTGCCAAATCCGCTCAATCGCACCATGCCCTACGCTTCCCCAACATCTCGCGACAAGACAGTCATCATACTGCCGAAGCGGTTCTCGATGATCGCACGATATACCATATGCAGGACCAACGCGAGGCTCAGGTGGCAGAAATCGTGTGCTTGAATGCAGATGTGCGAGTCGGGTAAGTCCAGTGTCTCACGCATTCTATATCTCTGCTAACAGTTTCCTTAGCCCCCTGCCCCCTGGAGCGTGTCACAATGTACAGTTGGAGTTCTTGACACTCTCGACGGGCTTGGTGGGCCTTGCTGCAGTACATGTCGTTGACCTTGAGACCAGGGAGACAACGCAGATCACCGACTTGCCAGATGTCATGGTCTCGAAATAAGGCTCTCTGTATAGACGGCAGGATCATATCCTGCTTGACAAAAATACATATTGTAGATTACATATCTCCGAGATGATCTAGTGTCGTTGCAATGTACCAAGGCCGACTATCGTGAATTTCGAAGTCCGAAATCTTATAGAACAGCAAAGCTCCAAATTGATACAACTGACGCCTTCTCAAGTCACTCAAACTAGAGCTATCATACCGAAGCATAGTCCAATACATTTCCAATGATCAACCTAACGGAGACATTCGAGTAAAAGAGATAATTGACATCCAAATCATTGTGAGCAATACGACCCTGACCCAAAATGACCATCCAACCCGCTCCGCTCCACCACACGCCAAGACCACCAGCACAGACCACCTCCACCCTCTACACGCATCACACGCATCTCAAACCCGAAAAGTTGTCCAGCACATACACAGCAACTGTCGCGATGGCCAAAAAAGGTACATACAATATCCTTAACCTCTCTTACTCTATCGCCGTCAGTGAAATAGTAAATACTAACGTACCTGCCAAAAAACAGCAAAGTCTCGCACCATCGCCGTGCGCCTCATCTCAATGGCCTTGACCGGCTACTACAAGACCCTCGTGCGTCCCCGCCAACACAGACCCTTGAGTATGCTCAAGTACGATCCCGTTGGTACGTTTGCCCGATACCTATTCCCTACGACATTGCGACATCTTTGGGTGTGTGGAGAGAGGAAAAAAGAGATGGCAAAAGGACAAGACAAAAATCGCAGATGCGAACGGAAAAAGAGATGGGAAGAGTGGTGCTGGAATGGAAAAAAGATGCAGTGGATTGAGATGAAAGAGATGAGGGCTAACGGTTGCTAAACAACAGTCAAGAAGAAGGTTCTCTTCCTTGAGGCAAAGCGTGGTGGTTCAAAGTAATCGCATCGACCATGTCTGGGACACGACCGGTTGCTACATCTGTGGCAGCACCTTCTATATGAAATGCTGCCATGCCGCCATTATTTTCGATCGTCGCACTACCCTCCGAGGATACCAGGGTTATTGTTTTATGGAGTCAGGGAAGAGCATAGGTCAGGCGTTCTCGGGTTTCGATATTATCAGCAAAACGATGCCCATATCAGGGGCCATGTACAAAATGTATCATAAGTCATACAATCTTCCCATCGAAGTTACTGTCTTGAGCAATTCCTCGCTTCAGCCATGCGCGAGCGTCTCCTCCTCATCAAAGCGACTGCCTTCCTTTTCGCCTACTGCATACCGATCAACCGATCCATAACCCATACCATCATGGAATGCTGTTCGTCAACCTCCTCATAAACTTCTCTCTCTCTCTCACCTTCGATTACTTCGCACCATCAACGACCGACGCGTGGACTGCTGATTTCGCCATTGAAGCGATCCAGCATGTTCTGCTCTTTGTCTGTTTGTTCTTGTCAGACATGTCATCTGCAATCAGAACACTCTGCTCTTACTGGATCTGGTAGAGCGACGTCTCTGGGTACCTGGTGTTACAGATGTTGTCTGAGAGCGGCGTGGAGTCGCGATAACGCTGCGCTGGCTGCTTGATGCAGTAGTGGCAACCGTCTTTTCTGTCCGTTGCTTCTTGTTGGTCTTTGTACCCTGAGGAGCAGGACGCTTCTGAGGGCTACGACTGCCGCGAACAGAGCTGCTGGGAGCCGAGTACACATCATCGTCATCATCCTCGTCATCATAAGTGACGCGTTTGCCCTTGCCACTGGCTCCGGTCTTGAAGTTGTGAGGACCGCTGCTCAATGCCGACACCTTCTGCAGTTGGGAAGCAGCTGCTGATCCTTTGGGAAGTTTAGGAATCGTAACGGGATGCAGCGCTCCAGGTCTGCTCTGCTTTGGCTGACTCTCCGGTCTGGGTGTGAGCTTCCTGCCTATACCTTGTAGGTTCATGCCGCTTGCCTTCATGGGTGTCTCGAATGCATGCGATGTCACAGCCAGTTCATCAAAGGGGTTGCTTAGACCCAGTGAATGCTGCTGCGTGCGTAATTCAACATCTTGGGACTCCTGCTGAAGGTCTTGCGAACGATCCTTCTGGCTCTGTGTCTCTTCCCATGAATACCGTGCCGCGTCTCTGTAACTTGGACCAAGATCGCGAGCCTCACTCAGAGACGAAGATGACGAGACATGCTCGAGAGACTGAGATTGCGTCTGTGCCGATGATTGGTTGTTCTGGCTTCTGAGCCTGACTCCTTCTTCATCAAGTGACTCTTGGGACCCAAGACTGAAGGCTCTCTGTGTTTCGGATTGTGAGCTGACAGGTCTCGAGTTGGTCTTTGGAAACTGAAAATGCGAATTGTCCAGGTCCAGCATCTCCTCTTCTTCCTGAGGAGGACTGTTCAGATGATTGGCATCATGGCTGTGACTCCTAGGCTTGCTGAAAGGCCTGAAGATCGATGCACCTGTGCTTCCTGGCTGCGTACTTTCAGGAATGTCACTTGTGGGCTGAGTTGCACTGGTAGCTGTGGCTGAGCTGGTAGGCTTCGAGATCGAGCGAGCATTTCTGTTGACAGCTCTTCTAGCTTTCTTGGTAGGCGGAGTCGATGCCTGATTCTGGGAGTCCTCTTGTGGTTGAGAGTTGGGAATCTGTACGGTGGCTGTAGTAGCCTTGGCGAGATCCTGCTTGAGTTTCTCGATGTCCTGCTTCAGCTTCTCATTGTCCGAGTGCTTCTGCTGGATCGCCTCTTGCTGTTGAGTGTGATGTTCATTTATCTCCTTGAGACGACTGTTGGCATTCTCTAAGCTTTGTTGCAGATCTGAGATTTCTTTCTGTCGCTGTCCGGCCTCATCGTTAGACCTTCTCTCAAGATCCTTGAAGCTGGTCTCAATGACACTTTTGGCAGAGTCGGCTTCAGTCAAACGCATCTCCATGGTTTCGAGCCGTTCCTCGGCGTCTTGGGCCTTGCGAGTCGCATCCTCCTGAATAGTGTTGACAGTGACCTCATTGGAGCGTTTGACTTCTTCGAGTTTTTGCTCCAAGGATTTGACCTTGTTTGCCATGGTAGTGCTCGTTTCGTTCAATGACTTGATCTGGGCATCTCTCTCCAGCAGCTCTTGTGTTCTCTTCTTTGAGAAATCTTCGGCCGACTGGCGTGTCGAATCGAGATCTTGTTGCAGTTCCTCTGAGCGACGACGTGCCTCAGCGCTCTCTTCGTTCAGCTGTTCGATTTCGGCGTTCTTTTGCTGCAACTCTTCTGACCAGGCTGCGGGACTCCGGTTGCCGTACTCTTGCTTCATGCGATCGAGTCGGGACTGCAAGTCTCCGACAGTATCTTCTCTGGCTCTGAGCTCACGATCGACCTCTTCCTTCTTTTTCTGTAGCCTGAGTTTCTCGTTGCGGAAGTCGATGGAAAGCCTGCGAATTTCGATATTGTGTTCATTCACAGCATCATCGATCTGTTTCTGAGCCTGTTTGAGGTCAGCGTGTTCTCTGTTTTTGTCACAAGGACAAGTTGCCTACATCGGCCTCAACTCTGGCCTTCTCCCGACCGAAGTCAGGAACTGCATGTCGTGCGTCTTCAAGCAATCTGGTCATCTCCCCAATCTGACCCTGAATGAGGGTTAGTATACGACTGACACTTGCTCTTCTACTTGAACTCACCTGGAGATCTCCTTTTTCGCACTGTAAAGTAGTCTTCTGCTCTGCCATTGACGCAATGGTGGCCATACTTTCGGCCTTCTCACCTTTCAGCTTTTCGACTTCTTGTTTCACATTGCTCTCAGACGTGGTCAGTTCCAGTAACTTGGCCTTATCGGCCTCCGCAGAGGCTTTGTACGACTCCAAGGTGGCTTGCGAGGACTGCAGTTCGTCAATCCTTTTCCTGAGTTCCACTTCGGCGTTGATTTTGTTGGTCAAGTCTTCTTCAAGCTTGGCAATTTTCTGTTTGCTTGAATCCGAGCTCTGCTCATCCTCAACGATGCGCTTTTGTAAGGCGGTGTTCTTCTCCGTGAGATCTTCCCAAGTCTTGAACTGAGATTTGATGGCCTCAAGAGCCGTGGCGACCTTGTTCTCGTTCTTTGTGCGAGTTTCGGAGATGGAGTTGTTGGCTTCCCTCAATTCTCTGACGTGTTTTTCGAGACTGACAACTGTTAGTATATCTCACGCGCCACATATGTGATACACTCACCCCGAGGATAGCTGTTCCACTGAGGTCTTCACCGTCTCCATGTTCGTTCCAGAGGATCGGACTTGTTCGGATATGACTTCGTTCTCTTTCTTCATCAGCTCGAGAAGCTCGCGAGAGGTCTCGCTCGAAGAAGTGCCCTGTTCGATGAAGGTCTTGAACTCGCCCAAACGATCACTAATTTTGCCGAGACATCCCTTGAGCATCTCTTCGGTAGAACGTCTTTCTGTCTGGAAAGTCTCGATACGCTTGTCAAAAGCAGCTTGACGTGACCTCTCCTGTTCCAGCGAGCTGGAGGTTTCACGCAGACGTCTTTCGAGATCGGACTTCTCCTTTCTCAAAGTCGAGATAGACGATTTGTATTCCTTGATGAGGCTCAGACTGTTGACCTTCAACTTGTCAATCCTTGCAATCTGTTCTGGGAGGCTAGCGACTGCATCCATACTGGCGGAGATGTGGGACTTGAGCTCTCTGATATCCCTGTCAAATGCGGCTTTGCTGGTTTGGAGTGCCCTTATATCTTTGCCTACGCCATTGAAGGCATTGATGACGGTCTTGAGCTTCTCAGCTACAATGGAATACTTTTTGAGACTGGCTTTGAATTGTACGCATTCGTTTTGGAGACTCGACCTTTGGCGGTCGACCTTCTCCAATTCCGCCTGTTTGGCAGCAAGATCTTTCATCCAGCCCTGTTTCTCCTGCAGCCGTTCTTGCTCTTTTAAGTGATCAGCCAGCTGGTACAGTTGAGCAGCTGTGTATGATGAAGAATTGGATCCGGGCTTGACCGCTGAACTTGAGTTGCGTGCAATGGAGCCAGGCTGTGACGGCTTCTTTCTGTTTTTGGCCACTCTTGAAGAATCGGAGCGGCCAGCAACTCCACGCACAGAATGTTGTGTATTCACAAGAGCAGGCGGCATTGTGTCTGCTGGAGTCTGTAGACGCTGCATATCAAGACCTGCGTCAGGCAATGACACATTGCGAGCATCCTGAATATGTGCCTCGGGAACGGCTGCTTGTTTCGCCTGGGCGCGTTGAGGCTGTTCGACAGAAGGGTCGTCTTCGACAGGACGCTGGGTTGTGGTAGAGCGCTGGTCTGTGATCGAGTGTTCCTCTTTGTTAGGGCGCTCATCGTCACCCGCATGCTGCTTTTGAATGGGAAGCTGTTCGTCCAAATTGACGTGGCGATCTTCACGAGACTCGGCATGGATAAGTTGTACCTCCGAAACTGAATTCTCGCCCATGTCACGAGATAGATCATCTGGGGCAGCAGCGTCTTCCATTGAGACTTCGACGTCGTCGATTGTCGAGGCCTCGAGCAGAGCATGGGCTTTGTCCTTAAGGTTTGTAATTTGCTGCTCAGCACATTCAGAGGGGGGTTGTGTCGGAACCGCGATGGGCTTGGCTGGTTCATGATCAGTAATGTTGAAGATGTCCTCAGTGTCAGGAAGGGTCTCCGGAAGGCCTTCTGTGCCCTTGACAGAGCCAAATTGTGCTGGCGAGCCGCGTTGGACGGGACTCATGGCTCTTTCACGAATTGGATCATTTGTAGCCATGGTGCTATCGTGAGGTTGAGTCATCGAGACATTGTGAGGCGGAGATCTGTAGTCGGAGTCAGCAGATGCAGAAAGTCTACTCCAAAGGAAGTACTTGCCTCTTGCGTTTAGGTTGCTTTTGATCCTGCATGGATGAGCGATTCGAGTGCTGTGGATCACTTGATCGTGCATGCGGGTGCAAGGAAGACTTCTGAACCTGAGTATTGGAGATGTCCTGGAACAGAGGTGAGCCATGTGGCTGCACATCTCCTTCAAATTCGACGGGGGCTTGTATGTTCAAAGTCAGCCAGGAACCCAACCAGGAGAGAACTCGTCCTAGACCTTTTGGAGTCGCAATGACCGGAAAATCCCGTTGATCAATGCAAGACGAGAGTTGGTGTTCTTGATTCGACGTCTCAAATGAGGCAGGAGGGGCAGCCTGACTCGACTGGCTAGACTGGACTGACAGCGATCTGCTCGGAGTATTGGCAGGAGGTGCCTTGCGGGCTCCGAAAGAAAAGCCTTTGTCGAAACTGGGTTCAGAGTCTGTAAGAGACCTGGAGAATATTCTTGTCTGAATATCGGGCTGTTCAGCAGAAGGCATGGCTGAATTCTTTTGGATGATCTCTCTAGCTTCTTGATCAGTTTCGTCGCCTCTGCTGCTGGCTCTACTGCTGGGTCTGCTCGTGGAGATACGAGTATCAGATTGGGAATGAGGGCGGGTAGCCATCTCTGTGCCAGACTTGGTTGGCACGGTGGTAGTCTGCACGTTTTCGTAGTATGGCGATTCGGTCATACCGTCGGTGGCTGGGCCGTCGGAGGAGACGGCTCTGGTCATGTGGCAGAGACCACTACTCGTTCGTGGCTGGCTTGACTCGAGCATGGCTGTGGCAGAAGGTGTCGTCCTTCAGCAAGCGATCAATCAGAGGTGAAAAGAGGATGATGGTATGAGTGCTGAGGGGAAGTGAGGTGGAAGAGAAAGAACGGGAAAGCGTTGGGAGACATGTGAGCCTGTCGTGCCTTCCTAGGCAGGAGCTTTCGAAGGGAAGGAGCTGCCCATTGCTCGCTGTCTGACCCGATGAACGGACCTCATGGACCTACCTTGATCTACGTCTCCGACATACCAGTATAAATGACACATATAGCTTGGTGCAGCAATAGATATGTTGAAGGTTTCATCGAGCAGTGCATGATTTATATTTGCTGTCAAACCCAATCAAGCTCAAGACGCTTTTGCGTGCCCTCCGTCGGAAACGCATCGCACTTCAGTACGCTAGCGACTCGGTCCCCACCGGTGTACAGAGCCGGCTGAAAGGTGGTATTGAGTGCTATTGTAGTGCGAGAGAGAAGTCAATGTCGACTTTGGATAGGAAGACAGGTGTTGGCTTGGCGGGCTCGCAACTCCGCGTCACCCCCGTGTCTCCATGATAGTCCATATCGTAACAATAAACACTGTACCACCACCACATGTTCTTGATACCAATACGATAGGGCTGGCTGGCTATACATACGCTTGATAGAACTGGTCATACGCGACCAAAAATAGCCCCGCCATGGCCGACTCTCTATACGAACTTCTGGCACCGTACTTCGACCGGCCAGCGCCAGCGTCCACGACACCCGAAATCATACCTTCACCCAATGATCCCACTACGAGCGCCTATCTGACCCGACTACCGACTCTCTCCCTACAGTCTTTGACTACGACTGAACCATCATACCTCAACGCGGCAACTCAGTCGAGTCTCCGTTCCCTGCAGGCATTATCTAAGCGCTCGCATCGCTCCGTCATCACTGCGACCGACCATCTATCGAACCTCTCCGCCCTCCTACCCTCATTATACACACAGTCGAAAGAGTTGGAAGATACATTGCCGGATCTGGAGTCGGCTGCTACAAGCTTTGCGACCAAATACGACAGGAACACCGATAATGCTGTTCTCGACAGGAGGAAAAGAGCAATGTTGCTGAGCAGAAACGTGGATAGGGTCAGCGATGTTATGGAGCTGCCGACTTTGTTGTCTACTGCCATAAGCTCTTCTTCGGCTGCTGTCACTCAAGGCACTGGTGGCGCAGCTGCTTCTGGTTATGCTTCTGCTCTCGACCTGCATGCTCATGTCAAACGTCTCAGAACGCTTTATCCAGACTCTGATCTGGTAGGGGATGTCTCGCGACAGGCTGATGATGAAATTCAAAATCTTATAACTGTCTTGATCAACGGTCTACAAAATCCCTCACTCAAACTTGCTGGAGCGATGAGGATGATCGGCTGGTTGCGGCGTGTCGCCCCTGAACTCGCTGATGACACCTACAGCAGTGTCCACGATCAGACAAGAGGCAGATCTCTGGGAGCCGCCACAGGGGAAGGATCATTGGGTGCGCTCTTCTTAGTGTGTAGGTTGGGTACACTACGGCGGACACTCGAAGCATTGGATCCTTTGAAAGACCTTGCGGATCAAGAAACGAGTCGTCGATCAGAGAACAGTGTCCGCCAAGAAGCTTGGATGGGAGGTGCTCAGACGGAACGGTACCTGAAGAGATATGTTGAAGTGTTCCGTGAACAGAGCTTCGCCATCATCTCAATGTACAAAAGCATCTTTCCTTCAGCGTTACCGATACCTGGAATGGCTGGATCAGAAATCACATCGCCTGCTGGTACACCAACACAGACTGCGAGTGTTTTGGAAGATGCGACAACGTCCTTCTTCGAAGCTGACGATGACAAGACTCCATCAGCACTTGCGACCTTTGCACCGCATCTGGTCGACATGCTTTCTGAGACGTTACGTACCTACATGCCGAATATCTCAGAAAGGTCGTCAAGGGACAGTCTGCTCACTCAAGTGCTATATTGTGCGGGCTCCTTGGGCAGACTGGGTGCCGACTTTGGTATGATGCTCGCTCTCTTGGAAGACGAGTTGAATGAGGAGGCCGAAGTTGGCGTCAAGGTGCACGCAGACGAGGATGAACATGAATGGGTACAAGTTATGAAAAAGCACAGAGTACAGGCTAGTCGACTAGAAATCCTGGCGAGTGGTGTTGGGTCTGGGCGGAAGACGAGTGCTAGTCTTGAAACTCGCAGGCCTTCTGCCGTTCCCGGTTAGAGAATGACAGATGACAGACGGACTCATGTTTGCCCACCTCCTCAATCTTGCATGTTTGGTCGAGCTTTGCCGTCTTTGCCGATCGGTTTGAGACTCATCCATGTGCATATCATGTGAGAGACTGAAAGCACAGCGATGGATCCTATAGCTGCGGATCCCGAAGGAGGCCAAGATCATAGAACAAAAAGCATGAAATAAATACTATCTTGGCTGCTCGGCGAGCCTGACTCCTTCAACTTGGCATGGTGGTTGATGGCGATTCACAAAGTGGCTGGTGTTTGCGGGAGTGGCTTGCATGAGGACAACTCAAAATCCTTGATCCGCGTCATTCTTGTGAACGTTCCTTTTTTTTCTCCGACATCGAACCTGATAAAGATGATCAGAGACATGGCATGCGACAGGCAGGTTGCGTGTTGTACCGTAGGAGTACCCTTGTCGAGTAATCGACCTTGATGTTGTTGTTGTCATATTCTGTAGCACACGTTTCATCGTCTGAAGATGACAATCACCATATACAGCTGCGAACTAGGGGAAGGTGGGTCAGAGAAGTCGGGATGCACATGTCCGTCGATTGTCTGCCGCGCGGCCGCGCTCGACTGTATCTGTTGCAGTATCGATCTCATAGCAGCTCCGTTGCGGACACGCGGGATGCAGGATAACTTGGTGACGCGGTCATTAGATGCGTGGCCAAGTTGTCTTGCTTCGCTACGCTCGTCACCCGAGACCTAACCCGCCCATCCGATCTGGCTATTATTCTCAGTTCCTGCCTTGTATCTTGTATTGTTGTTTTTCACCTTTTATCTCGCCAATTTTCTAATTGTTTGCGCCAACTCGCTTCTTCAAGTACTCCCAAATCTAGGATCCGCTTTCTATCTCTGGTCTACAATCACACCACGCCAAGTCATCATTGATATATGTGTGCTTGAATTATTACAAACAGCCAGCCAACTCACCCACACTTTGCAATGAAAGCATCAAATGCTCTGGTCTTTGCTAGCTCTATTCACACCTGCACACTAGCTCTAGATGTAGGGGCAGAAACATACTTTGACCCTGGCGATGGCGAAGCGTGGGAACTGAACTATGGCTATTATCCTTATCGATCATATCAGACAACCGACCTCATCTCGCCACAGTTTAGGACCTTAGTTGATTCGCCCGACTGCCATGATGACCGACACGTGTTTTTCACTCCTCGAGGATTCTCTATTTCGGCACCTGGACCGATGATCGTGGACAGTTATGGCGAGCTTATCTGGGCAAAGAGTACAGAAGGACAGGCATATGACCTGAAGGTGCAGGAATATAGAGGCCAACAGTATTTGACCTATTGGCAAGGTGACGACAGAGTTCGAGGGCACGGTGCTGGAGACTTCTACATGGTAAGTCTTGTCCAACACGCCGGCATCAACACACTGCTGATATCTCCAGCTCAATACTGGATACCAGGAAGTACGCAAGATCTCAGCACTCAATGGCCTGACAGCCGACCTTCATGAACTGGCCATCACACCTCAGGGCACAGCGCTACTAACCGCCTACGAGGTCTATCCACTCGACTTGAGCGAGCTCCGCGATTTCGATGAAGGTGAAGAAGATCCGCACTATGTCTGGGACAGTCTTTTCCAAGAGATTGACATCGAAACCAACGAACTCCTGTTCCAATGGCGCGCCTCGGATCACTACTCTGTCAATGAGACCTTCAAGTCAATAGGCGGCGCGGGCACTCGAAATGAGCCCTTTGACTGGTACCACATCAACTCGGTGCAAAAAGACGAGTTTGACAACTACCTGGTGTCCGCCCGCTACACTCATACTGTGACCTACATCAACGGTACTTCTGGCGACGTTATCTGGATCCTGGGAGGCAAGCGCAATATGTTCAAAGACCTTGACGACGGCTTCGCTACCAACTTTGCCTGGCAGCACGACGCTCGCCTCCATTCCAAGACAGAATTTCCCGAACTGTTTCGCGAAGATATCGCGCTTTATGGAAGCAGCAAAGAGGTGGACGGTGTCACGAAGCAGCTTGTCACTCTTTTTGACAATAGCGCGGAAGATGTTGAACACACACTGGACTCGTCTCGCGGCCTTTTGCTCGAGATCACATATCCTTCTGTTGATGTGCCATCATTCCCAAACGACCTCACTATACGTGATGTCAACCAGGTTCAGAACGATAGGTACTTGGCAAAGATCATTCGGTCTTACGATCATCCCCAAGGCCCTCTGTCGACCAGTCAAGGATCGTTACAAGTGATACCGTCCCAAGACGACAAAACAGACTCCAGAGTTTTCGTGGGCTATGGTTACAATGCCCTTTTCTCCGAGTTCAGTGCAGATGGCACACTCCTGTGCGACAACCATTTCGCAACCAACTACTCCTGGGGACTAGGCGAGGTCCAATCTTATCGCGCTTTCAAGTTTTCCTGGACTGGTCGTCCTGTCGATCCGCCGACCGCGGTACTCTCGACAGATGGTCGAATCTACGCTAGCTGGAATGGAGCGACCGAGGTCAGAGGATGGGTTCTGCAGCATACTCGTAAATTCCCTGCTTCCGAGGATGCTTGGAGGAACGTCCTTCACATCGACAAATCCGGCTTCGAAAGTGTCATTGATATCGAAGACGTCGACCTGCTCCGATACATCCGGATCAAGGCGGTTGATCAGGATGGTGTGATGTTGGGGGTGTCGAGAGAAATTGACATGGGCTGGAGTGCGGTCTTGACTAGCTCTGTGCCACAGCTGAACGCTATGAACAGCGTGGCACCTATCAAGCTGGTCATGTTGATTTGCATCAACGTCACCATCGTCTTCGTCATGTACGAGCTCTGCAGGCGTCTCTGTACGTGGCGCCAGACTCGCAAGTGGCGACAGAGAAGAGGTATTCGTCTGCTCTCTGACGCATAGAGGACGAATCGCGAGATATCTTCTTTCCATGTTATTGCACAGCGATGCGCGCACACGGCGTCTTTCTTTTGTTTAATGTTGGAGTCAGGGTCGGACTTGGCCTGGCATATTGCTTCTCTTCACGCGGATACCCTCTTCTTTGTCAAGCTTCTTTATGTACGCATTCTGCCGCGTTTGATAATCATTTTGATCATGTACCGAGTTCTTTTATTCATGCGAATAGACTCTTATCCGTCTCGCAGTCTTCGAAACCTTCAGACATCACTTCATATTTCAGTCCGCTTTTGCGTAACAACCAGGACAGAAATCTGCCGAGTCGATGAACTTCAGACTTCCATCATAATCGCAACCCATCTCTACATGATACTCCACAGCTTGTATTCGAATGTGCAACCCTCTCGAGGTATAGAACAGTGGCGACGGAACTTCCAATCCTGAGTCTTTGTGCTGGAGAACCAGCCTTGATCAAGTCTTGTAGCGAGCGTGTAGAGTGTGTCTTGTCAACGCCTTGTCGACGATGTCAAAGTTCGTGTCCTCGCGTCCGCCGAAAGCGTAGACGAAATAGGGAACTCAACGCGTGACGACTCAAGGACAAAACGCTTGGCCGGTAGAAGCGCCTAGTTGTGTCTCTGCAAGTAACTACCTACTCAGATACCGATGCAATAAGTTTCGGTGAGCAAACACTCTATTCTCGGTATAGAAGCCTCATTCATGCAACCAAGTACCGGAGTATCTTATTCCAGGAATCTCGTCGAACACGAAGGAAATACAAAGGAATGACTTTGATATATGGCCATACCAAGCCGCGGCTCGCCAAATTAGCGACCAATCGCTCGAAGCCTCAGCGGTCAGGGCTGACTTGTCAAAGGAAGGGCGCGCCCTTGTGAAGAGTCACAGGCATCTAGGTACTCAACGGTAAGCAAAGTCAATGATCTGACCTCCCTCGCTGTTTCGATATTGTTCGTCTAGTCGTACGCCCTACGATTTCCTTTTTCATGTTTCTTGACATCTCGTGAATTTTTTTCATTCATCATACGCCCTTGACAACATGTCGTTGTCGGCCTTGCAAGAAGAAGCCGACCTCGGCGAATTCTTCGATTTCCAGAACGCCGTCTCGGATGGCGGTAGCATGCAAACTAGCAATGCCATCGCTGATCTAGATTGTCTTTCTAACACCGCAGAGAGGTCAGCTCGTTGACATGTTGCTCATCTACAGATATCTAATATCGAGCTAGCCATCTCCACGAGGGAACAACCATCCCCAATTTCGGCAACGAGGAAATAGAAGCAGCAGAGTACAGCAACTTTTCAAGATGGATTCCTCGATTTATTCAACCGGATGTAGCGTGTACCTACTGTCGAGACCGTAAGCTCAACTGCTATCTGAGTTATGGAAAGGTTACTTGTACCGCTTGTGTGAGTATCGTGCTGTCGTTGCTGTCTCAGAACTTGGCTGATGATTGCCCAAAGGACACTCTCTTTAGACCGTGTAGCTTCGTCAACCCTCATAGTCACAACGCGTATGTGCCTCCCGAGGGCGAGTCGTCGATGGGCCTTGTCGACACCTTACATCCTATAGGAGAAGATTGCCCTCAGGAACAAGGGAAGTTGACCGGTGTTCGATCACTCAAGTCGATGCCGGACAAGAAGTCTAGTAGCCGCTTCTCAAAAACGGCTATCAAGGTACTCAGGAGCTGGTTGGATGAACACCAAGCCAATCCCTACCCGACAGAGGACGAAAAAGAACAGCTGGGCCGTACCACTGGACTGCGAGTTGCTCAGATTAATACTTGGCTCGCCAATGCTCGTCGCAGAGGCAAAGTCGGTGTCAAGAACAAGGCTACCATGGACGGTCTCTCACACTCAACCACCACTTCGCTACCACCCACATCGGCTATCGGTATCCCTGGCTCCACTGAGATCGAGATCAACAAGTGGTCTGACATGAACCCTCTTGAGCGATGGAAGCACTCGCCCCCTCAGAACGAACCTGCTCCCTTCAACGCTATCGCCGACGCTTTGGGCAGAGGAGATCTGCCCGACTATGCGGAAGAGTCAAGCTCAGCATCAACATTCGGTTGGCAAGGTCTTGAGTCGAGTCAAGATGATTCGTCCTTCTCGCACAACAGAGCAGGATCTGTAACGTCCATGGAAAAATCCACGTCAAACTCTGCTGCATCATCTGCGGCATGGTCAGGCTCGCGCGATTCTTTCGGATCATATTCATCATTTGGAAGTAGTCTCAACGGCAGGAAAGAACGAAGGCGCCGCCGAAAGCTGCCTGGGCCTGTTCTCAAGAAGCCGTCAAATGACAAGAACGCTAAGAAGGACAGAATATATCAATGTACGTTCTGTACAGATACCTTCGTGACAAAGTATGACTGGCAGAGGCACGAGAAGACGTTGCATCTGTCATTGGAAAAATGGATCTGCTGCCCACTGGGTCCCGAGACTCTGGATCCTGTCACAGGCAAAGTCATCTGCGCTTATTGCTGCGCTCCGGAGCCAACGAAAGATCACATCGAGTCACACAATCACCGGCAATGTTTGGATAAAGGATTTGAAGGTCGCACGTTCTATCGCAAGGACCACCTACGGCAGCATCTTCGCCTTGTACATGAATCAAAACTTCTACCACACATGGAAGATTGGAAGACAGCCTTGACCAACGTCAACAGCAGATGTGGCTTCTGTGAGAAGCGGTTCAACGTTTGGTCAGAGCGCAACGACCACTTGGCTGCACACTTCAAAGATGGAGCTAGGATGAGCGACTGGAAAGGCTGTCGAGGGTTGGATCCAGCTATCGCTGCTCTTGTTAACAGCGCCATGCCGCCTTACCTCATTGGCATGGAGACAGACTCGGTCAACCCTTACTCCGCTTCAACGCCTTTTAGGTGTATGACCGTCCAGTCACATCTCGATGGTGGAGGTGCGCCAACCACATGCTGGGAGATTTTGACTGTACGACTCGGAAAATTCGCCAAAGAGCAAACTGACAAAGGCATCATCTTGACCGATGAGATGCTGCAGACCCAGGCACGACGCATCTTGTATGACTCCGACGATGCCTGGGACAATACTGCGGCCGACAACCCTGAATGGCTTGACCTTTTCAAAAGAGCTCATGCTCTGGATTATATCCCGACCGAGATCTCCGGTACGGGCAAGAATATCCCTGAAGATCTTGAACTTTATACAGACCTGGGTATGAGTGTTCCCTTCAGCGTGCAATTGCAGCGTGGCATGTTGGTCGAGTACCCACCAGCCGGTCTACCAACAGGGGGAGGCTATGCTGAGCTCTCTGACCTCAACATACCACAAGATCGAGCAATGGCTTTCGAAGGGTTATGTACAAGACAAAATCTGGGCCACGCTTCTACCTCTGGCAGATCATCTCTGTCGCAGCCTTCACCACAGAACGCGTCCAACCTTGGCACACCTGCGACTTATCAAAGCTATGGCTCGACGCCTCTGCAACTTGACACACCTCAGGATATGAGCTTGAACAGCTGTTTGGATGCAGACATTGATGCCATCTTGGCAGAAGCACGCTACCAGCCAGCACCTCAACCCAGTGCAGGCGATCGAGCTCGGCAGCAAAACGCAGAGCTGGCACAGAAGCACGGACTAGACTCTTCTTTGACGCCAGAAAAGGCACAAGAGCAGCTGGCCGAGCTGAATGCGGCCATGGCTGTACTCACAGAACAGGCAGTCTTGTGCGATGTTCCTCTATCTGGCCAATCGTCAAGCACCATGGACTATGCAGACCTGAGCATGGAGGCAGAGCTTTCGGACTTTATCAAAGCGACGAGCACATCAACCAACAACAATCTTTTTGCGACGAGTTGGGAGAACAAGGATCAATTTGCATTTGGCACAGCCGAACAAGATGCTGGAATGGTGACGGATACGACAATGCAAGATTTGGACATGGATGATACACAGTTTGGAGAAATGGAGTTTAGCTTGGGCTTTCAATGATGAGGACGTAGAAGTATAATACAACGTGTGTCTTGATTCAGTTCAATTGCTCTTGCTTCTTTCAGTCCAGCTAGACCAAGACTATCTTGGCATACGTGTCGTCGACGAACGACCGTCACGCCTTCCAAACCGACAACCCTTTCTCTATCAAGTTCCTGACAAACCCATCAGTATGGCTCTATTTGCATTGTGCTGCACAGCAGATATTCCGGTTGATGTACGTCTCAGGTCTATAACCTCGAATACTGGCGCTCATCTCAAGACCAGAGAATCAACAACTTCCTCGGGCAGACCTATCGAAACAGCAGTAGAATGGACTGTCAACCAAGTCTCCTGCTTCTCTCATCCTTGGACCACCCGAGCACGCCCGACCAACCCAACGCGACAAAGCCACCCACCTCTTCCTTCACATCTCCGTTCGTTAACAAACCACTCGACGATGTGGCGAAGTTGGTTCAATCGGTTTCTGCAACAGACTTTACACATCCAACCCTTTTCGCCGTTTTGGATGAGAAATCACTGGACGAAGACTCTGGTCTTATTGTTCAATTCAAGGATGATGTAGTGAACTGTGTGCGTGTGCACTTTGATACTATCAACACAGAGTTGATTCGTATCAATGTGATCACAGGCGATATTGCAGAGACCAAAGCAATGATTGGGGAGGATGAGGTTTTTAGAACCAAGTCGGAGCAAAGTATGAAAGGAGGACCTGCGGCGAGGAAGAAGTTGGGTTCTTCTTGATGATGGTTGATATGCCGCAGCAAAATTGAGGACCTTGCTAACACGCGTCAATCAGTTATCCCCATATACCTAGTAATGGAGATGCTGGTGGCATAATTCTGGCCACCGATGATTTCCCATGTGCCCCTCATCAGGACCGTCCCTTATACCTATTGACAGCTTTCTAGGAAAGAGTAATCTGCGATGAGGAATGATTGTCGTTGCTTATGGACCAGAGGTGAGCAAAGAGCTGAACATCGCATATGGTGCTCGGCTCATCTTGCCTCTTTTGTGAGAGAATGGATCGTCAGTGACGTATGCGATTCCATGGCCACGGTCTTCTAAACAACCACAACCACTCGAACCACAACACTTCATCAGCATATCTACGAGCATTAAAGTGCTTCAATCAATAACTCATCATGTCTTGGATGGACTCGTGTACGTTATTACTTTGCATCGTGAGAAGCTCGTTGATTTCTGACTAGTGTGTAGGGTCAAGGCCCAAGAAGAATGCCGCTACTCCTCCGCCGCTGTACTTGACCTCAGATCAAGTACGCTATTGTCATACCTGTGGTAGAGTCATTGGTAAGTTATTTGTCTAGAGCCACTGTATCTGATCCCTACGAATTGGATGAACTTGGAGGAGACTTTGGAGAGATCATACGAGGTCGTCACAATGTCAAGAGCAATGCATCACAAGACCAAGCCAGATCTCTCCCATGTGTTTACCTTGCCATTAAAGCATATGCCCAAATCTCAGAATCAACACTGACGAAACCCTCCCCAAGGCTCCAGGAAATCAAACTCGGCAAAGACAGCAGCCACAGAAGTAAAATTCTGCTCGGATCGTTGCAAAAGACACAAACTACGACCAGCCGACAAACGCATCGAAGCAGCCTTTGCCGCCCTCCTCGACGGCCAGGATGCTTCCCAATTCGCCGCCGTGCAAGCCGACTCCTCAACACCCGGAGAAGAAATCTCCAAAACTGCATCTAACCAAGACACTGGCGAAAAGCCACACGACAAGTACGACTACAGCAAAAACAGCAGCAAAAAAAAGCAGCAAAAAGTCAAAGGCGACCCGAGGATTCTTGTTTCGTGCAGCGAGGTAGAGACTCTGATTTACGGATCCCGCGAAGACCCAGAAAAGACCTTTGGACGCAAAAAGAACAGAGCCAGACGCGGTGTCACCGACGACGATGTGTGGAAGAGCATCGACATGGTGGACTCAGACACCGATACCGGAACCGCAGAGACGGCTTCTGCAGACGAGGACGCCACGGACAGCGGCGGCGGCGCCAAAGTCATCGACAACAGAGGCGTTCCTCTGGCCGAAGCCCTCGAGGACAATGCAGACGCCGATGTGGTGAAGATCAAAGGCCGCGTGCGACCTCCACAGTCAGAGTCCGATGTCAACGGCTCGGTGGGCGGAGAAAAGGGATGGGCAGAACGGATCAACGAGACTCCCGAAATGCTGCAGAAACGCAGAGAAGGGCAGAGAAGAGCAGAGGAAAAGGAAATGGTCAAGTGTGCCGCCAGGAGAGCCGTGGTCTTTGGTCTTGAGAGCAGCAGAGTGATGACTGGGGAAGCAAAGAAGGGAAAGAAAGCAAAGGACGATGAGGATGGAGAGGTCAAGCAGGAAGGAAGAAGGATGTGTGAGGCTGTCATGCACGGAGCTGTGGTTGAACCATCGTACGCCAAAGGAGACTGGTCTATCAGGTGGCGAGAAGAGTGAGCTATTGCCTGCTCAACTAGAAGATCAATCCATCACATCATATGTTCATCACAAGAAACGAAAATCATTCAGTAAGAAACGACCTCGATGGGGATACAACGGTGATGTTCTGCTTCGTGGAAACGGCAAGACCTTTTTTTCGAACATGACATGTGGTTTGGAGAAGAAATTCGCATGAGAGATATTAGTTATGGAAGTGTCTGTCGAACGTCTCGGTAGAAGAACAAATCAGATGGATTGGACAGAACAAAGGGTAATAATTCGTCTAACAGAGGCTCATGGAAACTTATCACGCCTCTCTCCTCTTTTGCCCCCCATTCGTGGATATTAGATTCAGAACACATAAAAACTCGGCAGAAATAAACAAACAAAACCAAGAACAAAGGCAGAGGTCACTTGTGACCTTTTGGGTATGCTTCCAAACAGACAAGAACAGATGCCAGAGAAAAAGAAAACAATGGGCTCTAAGTGTACAACATAGAGAAACGCACTGCAACAGAAGAATACAAAAAATGCAGAAGGGTGCGAGAAGCATGGGTCCCTGGGTAAAGTAAAGATCATGCAATGACCCACTCGGTACTCCTCTTAATATATTTGTCCATCAACAGAGTCACGTCTCCGAGGATGAACCTGCAGATGTAGAAGCCGAAGAATTCTGCAGCATGGCGAGTACTTAGTTCGAGACCGATATGGGTAGGCGAAGAGTGCTTGAGTCCGGGATCCTCGACTTGACGAGCAACTTGATCGAGCACTTGCACCGCTTCACACAATCGAGAGACGCTGCTCATGTACTCCCTGTGCGGACCTTCAAAAGACATAGTCTCCTTGGAGGAGATGTTCTTGTGTGCTGTACGTTTGTCGATCGGTACGAAGCTAGTCATGGGCACACTGGACATGTTGGCGACTTCCTTGTCTGTACGAGTACTGCTCAGAGGAACAGTGACACCACCTGTAGAGTTCTTGCCTCGAAGCTTGCGCCAGGAGCTAAGATAGCTCTTGTTCTGCTTTGGCTCACGGACATCGGCGGTAGTGCCAGTGCTGTCAATCTGGACAGCGGCGTCTTTGAAGAGCGCACTGGCACCCTGCACGCCAACTTCGCTGCCAAGTCGTTTGACGAGCACAGTCTGTACGCGCTCCATGACCTCCTCAAATCCTTGAAGTTCTTCCAGTACTGCATCAGCGTCGTAAGTGTCGACCTTGGACAACTTACCCAAAGCAGCTGTCAACAGATCGCAGTTGGCAATCTTGTCTTCAACGCTCTTGAGCTTGACAGTACGGTTCATCCAGATCTGGCGAGGAACAAAAAGCCGAGTGGTCAGGAAACCACCGCGAGGCTGATTGATGACGCCAGCAATACAGCGCAGCATCCAGAATGGTCGTAATAATGTAGGCTCCGGGCAAGGTTCTAGGGATGAGGGTGATAATGAATCGTCTGCGCCAGGTGAGGGTGGTTGGTTAGGAGGGTTGAGGAAATTCTCAAAGATATGGTGACCTCCAGAAGCCGAATCTGTGCGTGTAATAGACATAGAGCCTCCAGGCGGGGTGATATACCTCCTGAAAGGCGGTGCTTCTCCGCCGCCCGGGAATGCTGACATTGGAGAAGCTGGGGCAGTATCAGTTTCCTCCGAGATAAAGCCTCCTGTTTCCCGAAGACTGAGCGACGACTTGTTCCTGCCGCGGAACATCCTTGGTCTTGGTGAACGGTAACTACTGTTGAGGACATCGCCGCTTTCTGGCAGGCTGTCTAGAGACATGGATGTTGCTGTATCCGAAGCGGCCGACCGCATGTGATAAGGCGAGGCAAGCGCTGCCTCCACACGACGTAAGCTTGGGACCTCTGAAATTCGGCGGTCTGCGTCCGCTTCGTCTTCTGCGGCCGCACCATCAGCTACCTCCTTGGGTTCAGTATTCGTATAGCCCCGTGACCTGAGGGTGGGCTTGCGTGAGGTTTCAATTTTGAGTTGTTTGAAGTTGGGACCGGCTGTCTTTCGGCTTGGAGTGGCAGTTTGCTGAGCTCCGCTGGTCTGCTCTGGGGATGTCTTGGAGATGTCGGTTGCTAGTGATGAAGAAGGTGTATGGCGAGACACAACATTCTCTGCAACAGTTGACAGCGAGGTGCCTGCCGTTGTCCGATTGGACACTTGCGAACTCTGATATGTGCGGCCAGAGTACGTACTTGAGTCGGACTGCCGCGGCAGAGCAGACTTGGATTGGATGTCAAAGTCGAAGCCGTGATCTATATAATCATTGGTTATGTCTGCCAGAATACGTTCCTCTTCTGCCTCGTCATCGTCGAGCTGACCGTCAAACGTAGCATAATAGCCCAGAGAAGATGCTGTAGGTAGATTCGAGTCCGGCTCGTGTGTTGTTTGACTGTCTTGGACAGGAGGTTGAGGATCTAAAAGAAAATTCTCATCAACTTCATAGCCATCTTCATAAGCAGCTTCGACTGCCGCATCGAAAGCAGCATCAAAGTCGAGGCTAGCATGACTGATAGTACCGCTTATGTCTCTACGATGTAGTCCCCGCTTCGGCGAACGTTCATGTACCGAGAACGAAGGTGAGCGGCTGGATGTGGTAGTATTTGATGGCGAGCCAGATGATCCAGACTCGTCTATTGTGTCCAACCAGGATACTGGATCGACATCCTGTTGAACTTCCTGAGACTCTGCTGTCGTGGGTCTCGAATCGAGCTCAACAGACCCTTCGTGTTCTTCGTATCCTCGGGGCGTCAAGGGCCGCGGCATCAATGCAGGCTCAAGATTGTAGGGACGAGCAGTTTCATGACTGATAGTAGAATCTCTGAAGGGAGATCTTGATCGTTCGCGCTCCCACAATGGGCCCAAAAAGGCGCCAGGAGTAGACGTGCCTTCAACTTCCTGGATGGCATTGGTGAGAAATGAAGTACGTGGACCATGACCAGGAGAGATGGCCAAGAAGGAGGTAGGTGGGCCATCCATTGGTGAGGGCACAACTGAGGCGTGCTTGGAAGGCGGCGCGTCGATGATTCGAGTCAATGTGGCGGTCTCGATAACGGCCGAGCTGCGGTCTGGGCCGGATACAGCAGATGTCATGGACTCGTTGCTCATGGGCCTCGGAGGAAGTTGCTTATCCCTCCTCGTGGCTTGGGTGGTCAACTGAATCTGCAGGAGCTCGTCGATGCGCACGGTGTAAGTGTCTCGGATGGCGTCGAGTTTGCGGCGATCGTCGTAGCCGGATGTACGGCCCAAAACATTCTCGAGCAAGCGACAGGCGTCCTGGTAAGCGTCGAGAGCGCCTTCATAGTTCATAGCATTGTCCAAGAGGACGGCAGTATTCGCCTTTTCCAAAGCTTTTGACAGCATCATCTTCTTGTCGCCGATGTCTCTTCCCCTGCCTGGGGCACTCTCGGCGGGACTGGTGTCATATTTTGGCATGGAGCCGTTCTGACGCGACGAGGTGCGCGGCGGCAGAGCATGAGGGGACTTGTCGTAGCTGCTCGAGGCAGAGGCGGTGCTCCCAAAGTAGTCGGAATTGGCGTAGCTGTTGGGGGTGAGCAGACCAGCACTTGATGGCGTAAAGGTGGCGGCGGTCAATTGGGCTTCGTCGTTGGGAGAGTGGTTCGAGATGGACATGCGTGGCGGCAGGGGCTTCTCGAAGCGAGGGGCGCGACGACGATGGTAGTCCGGACTCTGCATAGCCTGAGGGCGTTGGTATGCGATAGATCGTGGTGATACGTCTTCAGGAGACATTTGGGCATCCGAGACATTGCGACGAGCCCAGATGGAGCCCGTGTGGAAGCCGTGGTGTGATGGGTTGGTCCGGGGTTGCGAGTGCTTGACTGCCGTGGGTGGAGTGTCGATGGATGCGATGCTGGACGTGGTCGAGTGAGACCATCGGTTCAGGTTGGCCAGGCCGTGAGCGTGTCTGTCGGTATGCGACCAGGTTAAAGAGTCGCTGGGGCCGCGGTCACGGACGACACTGGCGCGGCGACTAGCGTCATGTTGGTCCTGGTGGGCAGGAATGCGGACGGTCAGAACTGAATCTCCGCCAGGTGAGGGTGCGCGTGCACCGAGGCCAGCTGTGTCGTATCGCTCATAGTACTGTCGCTCGCGACGTTGCTCTTCGAGCTGGTCGTAAAGTCGGGCGTGGATGTTCGCATCGCCGGGTTGCGCTGCGCCGGTGCGGAGCATGCTGTGGTGTCCTGAGGCGGCTGCTGTGTGTCGTTGGTATTCAGCGCATGGCGGCAGTCGAGGGTAATGGATATGCTTCGTGTCGTGACTGTGATCGTGTGCGTGTCGTGTCGTGTCGAGGGGCTTGAATGGCAATGGACGATGGCAATGGATGATGAATGAAAGCTCCCAGGCTCCTCGGAGCACCCTGCACTGCTGATCGAGTGGTCGATGTCAGGGAGTGCCTTGGACACGGCGATCAATGCTTGTTCGCTCCGCAGCGCAATCGTGGCAGTCGTCGGCAGTCAATGTTTTCACACGGCGTGGTATATTCAAATCATGGTAGCATCCACGATTATCACGACACTAGAGTCCCGCTTTCTGCTGAAAGGGGCGTCGACTGCACCCCCGTTGGCGAGCGAGGGCTCCCTTTTGGTCGAAGCTCCGTCACATCCATCACTTTCACATGCACCGCGACCTGAAGCCACCAAATACCCTGCATACCCAAACAGATACCGACATCTCCGCATAACACTTTGTTTTATTAACCTCTGCTTCCCTCACCTCATACTGTCTTAGCTACGCTCTTCTTCACACTACCCTTTTTCCACTCCTGTCCGAGCCAAGAGCTGAAAGACAAAGGAAGAGGGCTGTCTTGTCCACCTACTACCTTCGTCTGCCGCCTCCCGCTGTACGGTTATCTGCCTGCGTCTTGCATCCAAGCAAACCAGGTCCACACTCGTGTATATCGTGCATGCGTCGCTTCCAATAGACTCTATCGACACTTAGATCCTGTCCACCGTCATGGCCCTCCGAACACTCTGAGTTAGAAACCACAATCTGGCAACAAATTTCCTAATGCGGAATGCGCTAGAGAAGCCCGCCATACTCGATACTGCTGGCCAAGGACCCCGAAAATCAACCTGCACAAGTACAAGTTTCGATTGAGCACACTGTCTTCTTGTTTCCGATACTCTTGATGCTCTCTGAAACTGCCCTTTCACGCCGGGCTGATTCCAATTCTACATGTCTTGGATCAGGCCTCGGCCGGAATCCAGTGCCAGGACATGTTTCAGTGAGACTTTGTGTGGAGCGCATGGGGATTTCAATCCAGCAAATCTGCCAAGAGAATGATTTCCATATGCATGATGCCCCTCCAAACAATCAAACACTCGAGGCTTGATGGGGGGATGTGCAGTTACTCATGATAGCAACTCGTCGATTGAGAGGTCTGCTAGCATCAGGCCGACTTGTAGACATGATCGAGGACCGCGAGTCTTGCTTAGGGCCTCGGATCAATCGGCCATTGTGCGCTACCGGAACAATGCAAGCCATACCAAATTCTTGGCTTGTTCCAATCGCTATGTGAACATCGAACACATGGGGTGGGACTCGAATGTACTTCACTGTGTGCTTGTTTAAAGTTCCTTTCTGCTTCATAGTCTCCTCTTGGGGGAAGGACACAATTATAGGCTCGTCATACCTCGATATCTGTCCCCAGACTCCGCAGAGATAAGATTGTTTCTGCTTCGTAATAAAGATTCTCGGCCAGCGATGCACAGACGCAGCCTCCCACCAAACCCTCTTCGACTGCGTCTATACCTGCGCTTAGGAGAAGGACGCAACAGCAGTTCCCCTAAGTACAGTTGCAACCGCGACTTTACGTTATGGCCCATTTCAAAAGGCCACGAAGATGATTTCAACGGGTCAAGTGCGCTTATTGAAAAGCTCGCTCATTCCCTTTCTTCCCATCTCTTTGTTCCATCTCTACCCTCTTCTGTGAAGTCCGCTGTCCTAACGCGTAAATTCTTGTCATAACCTGTTTTTCCCTCCTACGAGCCATCTGAGCCCATTCCTACCAATCTCTCACTCACAATGGATGCACCAACTCTCCAGCCCAAGTTCCTGCCCTCGCGCAATGAATTGGGCCTTGTTGCTGTAGGCTTCTGCGGAGGCCAGGTGAGTGAGACCAAAGTTTGCTCGTTAGCATCTCTGACACGATTGAACAGGGCAAGTCCGGTGTCGATGCTGCCCCTATGGCCTTGATTGAGTCCGGTCTCGTCGAACAGCTGAGAGAAGAGCTCGAGTTCAACGTGCACTACGACGGAGAGGTGCACCAATACTCCGAGATCATGCCCAAGGAGGACCCCGAATACCGCGGCATGAAGAACCCTCGCGCCGTCAGTGCCGTCACCCAGCGCCTCAGCGAGCAAGTCTACGAGCACGCTCGCCAGGGCCGCTTTGTCCTGACTCTCGGCGGTGACCACTCGATTGCCATTGGCACCATTTCCGGCACAGCAAAGGCCATCAGAGAAAGAACTGGCAGAGAGATGGCCGTCATCTGGGTCGATGCACACGCCGATATCAACACTCCCGAGACATCGGACAGTGGAAACATCCACGGCATGCCCGTGGCTTTCTTGACTGGCTTGGCCAAGGAAGACAAGGAGGACTGCTTTGGTTGGATCAAGGACGACCAGCGCGTTAGCGTCAAGAAGCTCGTCTACATTGGTCTGAGAGACATTGACCGCGGTGAGAAGAAGATTCTGCGTGAGCACAACATCAAGGCCTTTTCCATGCACGACATCGACAGGTAAGTCATACGCCCCGCTCTTGAAGCATATCTTGATACTGATCGTCCATCACAGATACGGCATCGGCAAGGTCATGGACATGGCTCTTGGCTGGATTGGTAGCGACACTCCCATCCACTTGTCCTTCGACATCGACTCGCTCGATCCCATGTGGGCACCCAGCACTGGCACTCCTGTCCGCGGTGGTTTGACTTTGCGTGAGGGTGACTTCATCGCCGAGTGCGTACACGAGACCGGCAGCCTTGTTGCCTTGGACTTGGTTGAGGTCAACCCTAGCCTCGAGTCTCACGGTGCTAGCGAGACTGTTCGTGCCGGTATCTCGATCGTCCGTTGCGGTCTTGGTGACACTCTGCTATAGAGCATGCTAGGCAGTTGAGTATGTTTAGTCACAAAAGCGTCAAGATGGCTGCGGTCTTTTTAGCGTTGGCGTTGGCGCTGATGTTATGTGTTACGGTCTTGTTATGATAGGCGGTACCTAGTATGGGTTCCAATAATAGCCAATGTTCTTCCTTCTTTCTGTGCACTCGTCCTTCCTTATCGTCGTCTAGTGATTGGATAAAGATGCTCTCGCTCGTGGAGCAGAACTTTCATGTTGACTAGAGGAAAGAACAACCCATTCAACATACCCATGAGCAAAGAAGCAAATATACAGCGGTACTCTGTCAGGGCACAGTGTTGAGCCGTGAGCTATCGTATGGTATGTTCGTTTGAGAACCGATAGCAACATTGGTCAAAAGTATGTAGAACAGACCAGAAAGTTACAGTTCACCTCTTCATACACAATGTCAGTCATTCGCAACAATCCAAAAGCATTCAAATCTGGTCTAGTTTCTCAGTTTCAAAGATTGAAGCTCAGCTTCATCATACTGGCTCTCTAGTCACAGTATCTCCTCCATCTCATCCTCACCAACGTCATCGCTATTGGATATATCGGCCGCCAGCACAGCAATGCCCGATCATGCACGCGGCCAGATTCTACCAATCTACTGGGAAGCCTTTGGTTGCACAGGACCAGCGTTCGTCCATCCACACGATTATTTGCTCTCTTGTTCCCATCGGTCACGTTCTTGCAATCATGACTTGCCATCTTTTTCGTTCATCTGAGCAACCAAGTACTTTTGCGGTCTACAGATCTGATACATACAAGCCCACAACAGTGGTTCTATGAGCAGTAAC
Source organism: Aureobasidium sp. EXF-10728 (assembly GCA_023848605.1). Classification (NCBI taxonomy): domain Eukaryota; kingdom Fungi; phylum Ascomycota; class Dothideomycetes; order Dothideales; family Saccotheciaceae; genus Aureobasidium; species Aureobasidium sp. EXF-10728. The sequence goes on along the minus strand of SWBG01000018.1, from coordinate 117,213 downwards.
GAGCACGAAACAGCTGAAGTTGGAGCGTCTACTCAAAAGAAGATCTACGGCTGGAGTGCCGTCGCTCGTGCGCCAGAATGGTGGGTTCTCATCTGCCCCTCTTTTCGACCAAGAACCTCTACTCAAAGAACAACGATAGCCAAACTCCACCAACACTCCATCGCCAGTCTCGCCCATCTTGACTCCACCCACATCGGCACAAGAGTCTTCTCCAGAACTGCCTTTACACAGTCCATCCTGTAGAAAAGTATCGCAATCAGGATCGGAGGTATGGTCAGATATAGATGAAGGCCTTTCAGCCCTACAGACAGAAATCACCCCCACGACGGACAAACGCGAAAACCAACAACAGCCTCTGTCAAATGTGCGACAACGCGTTCCTTTCAAGGTCGCAAAGACTGGTCGGCGCTCGTCAAACACTACTGGCAACGAAGCTATGCTGATGAGGAGATATGGACCTCGTAAAGTGCCTGGCGATGTCACTCGTCCTAAGGAATCTGTGACGGATGACGAGTCGCGTACACATACTCCGTTGACGTTCACAGCTTCTTCTGCATCTACAGGTATCTCTGGCAGATCTAGCGGGAGCGATAGGACTTTGAGGCGGGACACTTTCCCTACTACAGAGATGAAGTCTGAGATGCCTTCACAGGACCAAGAGCATCAACAGCCAACAAGTGGAGGACCTAGGACTGGCGAGCAGTGGGCACCTTCCTCGCCGAAGACTTCTGAGAATCTTAAACATCAGAGCCAGCCATATCAACGTGATCCTACAGCACAATGGTTTGGCCCGCCGACGCCAGAAAGTGTTGGCAGACCGCCATTACTAAACACCTATGGCTCTGCTTCCCTACCTTCGCCTCAATCCATGCGCTCGGTATACGATTCACCTAATGCTCCAGAAGCTTCATCATCCCGACCTACCATGCCTCCGACTCAAAACAGCGATTGGGCTGGTCAGCAAGGTGACCATGTATGGAGTCAAGCAGCCGGTCAGCCTACGCCCGCCCCAATTCACTCAGGTGTTTCTCTCTTCCAACAGCCAAGACATCTGGCTGCACGTCCCGGAATGAACACAAGAGCAGGTCCACTGCCCCAGAGCCCTCAATCTAGAGTCAGACTCGAGGACCAGGTAGAAGCTCTTCGCGAACACATTGCATCCCAACAGAGACCCATAGGCCCCAATTTTGGTGGTCCCGTTCCGACACCAGGTCCGTACCGGCAATATACACAGATTCACCCTACCAGTCCGCAAATGCAACGAGCAAGTTTCTCATACGATAATGGTCAATCTTTGAGATCAGCACGGTCCCCACAAGCCGGTATACCATCGCCTGCCCCTACGGCTTCAAGCTTCCCAGATCTCAAAAGGACCACGCTGGAAGGCTACGAACTTCTAGCAGCCAAGCTGACAGATGGTACCACTGGAGCGCGACCCATGTACCGCAGCTTCGAGCACCTACATCATCGATTACTTCTTTACCTACAAGATGAGATTTGTGAGTACGAAGAAGAACTTCGCAACCTAGACGAATGGATATCTCAAATTGGACTCGTTGTTTCTGAAGGAAAGTCGAAGCCTGCATCAAGACGCGCAGAAGCACGGATTACACCTGCCGACAGCGAGTTGATGTTTAGGAGAAAGTTTGTGTTGGGTGAGATTTTTGTCAAGCTGGAAAGATATCGTAAGTCGGTGTTGATGTGAGGGGCATAGTATCTGGCTGATGAAAAGTAGATCGTGCTGTTGATTCCTATCGCAGCGCATCCAAGGAGCTACACAGGCCGCAGGGAGCAGAGATAGCACGCTATCGCGAGTGGATGACTGCACATCGCCCTGTCGATATGACAGAAGCAACGTTTCTCAAGCACGATGAAGACCTGTTCGTACTTCCTCGCAGGAAAGTCGAAGTGTCGACAATGACGGCCGTGACCGCTGGTCTGCCTTTGTTACTACTCTTGCCATTCCTAGCTTTTGCGGTCATGCCTAACTTCCTCTGTCGTATCCTTGCAATCTTTGTCTGCAGCATGGGTCAATGGATGCTGTGCTCTTTCCTGGACATCAGACATGTTTTGACTGCACGCGAGTGGATCTTTTCTGCAGGCATGTAAGTGCAACCATTTCATCGGTTTTGCAAGAAGCTCATCTGATGTTCACACAGATATGTGCTTTTCATGACACTGATCGCTGCTGTGGCTCATTGATCTCGTGCCAGGAAAGAGAAGCAACAGCCCAGCCGCAAATGCTGGAGTCTGCTTGCGGACAGATGCTCGCTTACTCGAGTAATGTGGAGTGGAAGCGGCAAATCACGACCGACGGATTGGACGTTTCAGGTAGGCGCTAGCAAAGCGTTTCATGAGGACTTTCTGGGAATGCCGAGCGGAGGAGTCATTTGTTTTTAGCATCCGGCTGCAGCGCAGAGTCCGGGTTTTGGGATCCGTTGAGAGACACAGTTTCGTCTCGACTCCTGCACATCTGAACGAGACATGGCAGTTGCAATTTTGGAATTTCTTGTGAAGTGAACAGAGTCAGGAAGCTGGACAGTGGTTGCATGGTGGTCAGGGGCTTGACCGTGCGACCCTGATCAGCGCACGTTGCAGGTGCGATCTGCGAGCCGCATGCGGACTAGCACACGGCTTGATGGAGAAGAAGCACTCAAGCAACAGAGTCAGATTAGGATATGGATAACGAAAAAGACATGGGGCCCAAGTCCGCTGGATATTGCGAGCTACCAAAGGCAGGTTCTGTAACCGCAGAATGCAAGTTTTACTATCCATGCCGTGCAACCTGTGTAGATCAAGGCGCAGGCTTGGGACATGTGCCTACAAGTCACGAAGAAGTGGCCATTGAGTTTTGTCTGGAGGGTCGATTTCTCAATGCAAAGACGTTGATGGCAGAAAGTGGTCGGCCAGTAGCTAGGGCGTCACAGTGTGCCGCGGCGCTGAGCAGGCTGGAAGCAATCGTGGGAGAGAGTGGCCCGAATAAGGTTGCTCCCAGCAAAGGGGGCCCATACAAAGGGGACGTGCAGCTGGTACAAAGAGTCAAGGGTGGTGCATGATGGTCGCGAGACTTGTCAGACAGAAAGAAAGCACCGGGCTGCTGCTCATCAGCTCTTACATTCCTTTGCTTCACTCTTCTCTCGACGACGCTTCAGCCGAGACGTGGAATGCCAACAGCGCACGTGTGATTGTTTGACGGTTGATTGCAGCGAAAAGCACTTTAGTTTGGCTCACATCAAGCGTACGGGAGCCCGAGCAACCCGATCCGCCCAAAGCAATTGTCATCCACGCCGACGATTCCTGGCTGACCCTCCCTCTTCCCAAGGAGCAGCGCAGCACTTTGTCCGAAGCGGACAGCCTAAAGTGTCGCTGTCCTCGTACTCGGTCTCTGCTATATCGCGTGCGTCCTGCTACCGTATCGTACCCCCGGACGCATTCGCTCTCTACCCTACTCCACTTTCCTTGATTGCCAGGCTCGCATCGACCGCTCCGAGACATCAACACAGAGGGCAATATAGTGCTGAGGCGCCCGTCCCCTCGTCCGACTTAAGCGATTGCCGACCTAAGCGACCGTCGTCCAATTCATGTCGGTCGCAACACTGCATGCGCCATCGCGGGCTTCTACATCGTCGTCTTCATCCTTCTTGCCCATGGTTGGCCGACAGAACACGCGCTCCTCTCACGATGGAGCCAGGTCAACGCGCACCTCGAAGCGCTATTCCATGACGGCCTTGTACCTGTCTATGAATGCCAACCCGCGCGAACTCGAGATTGAAGATGACCTTGCACGCGGTATGTCCTTCGCTCAACCTCTGCCCAACCCTCACTAACGACCACCCAGCCCAGAAAGTCCTCCGTGACCTCAAGTCCAGAATCTCGTCGCAGTCCAAGAAGAACTTTGTGCTGGAGAAGGATGTGCGCTACCTCGACTCGAGAATTGCCTTGCTCGTGCAGAACCGCATGGCCTTGGAGGAGGTTCGTCCTGAAGCCTGTCACACATGTTCGAGCTCAGGCTGACCCAGACACAGCGCAACGAAGTAGCCGACCACCTGGACGAGTCGGACGAACTTACCGAGGGCGCCTTCCCCAACGACGACAAGACGCAAAAATACGGCAACCTGCTGTTCCTACTCCAATCCGAGCCCAAGCACATTGCCCACCTGTGTCGCCTGGTGACGCTGGCCGAGATCGATCAGCTGCTGCAGACAGTCATGTTCACCATCTACGGAAACCAGTACGAGAGTCGTGAAGAGCACCTGCTGCTCACCATGTTCCAGGTCAGTCTCATGCCAGTTTCGATCCGCTCTCGAAGCAGCGTCTAATCCACTTGCTCCACAGTCTGTTCTCACGTACCAATTCGACAACACGCCCGATTACTCCTCCCTTCTTCGAGCCAACACACCCGTTTCCCGCATGATGACGACCTACACTCGCAGAGGTCCTGGTCAAGGTTATCTGAAGACCGTTTTATCCGAGCGAATCAACTATGTTACCAGCAAGCTGCGCGACGTCGATCTTGAGATCAACCCGCTCAAGGTCTACGAGACTATGATGTCCGAGCGTGCTTCTGTCCGCGGTTCTACCTCCAGTCTGCCGCCCGGTGGCGTGACTGCCGAAGAGGCTGCTGCAAATCCCCAAGTCCAGGCCATCATCAGCCGCAGGGTTGGCCAATTGATTCAACTTGCCACCTACTTCCTTGACACGATTGTCAACGGAATGGACGAGACGCCATACGGTATTCGATGGATATGCAAACAGATTAGGAGTCTCTCGAGGAGAAAGTACCCTGATGCCCAGGACCAGACAATCTGTACCTTGATCGGCGGTTTCTTCTTCCTGCGTTTCATCAATCCCGCCATAGTCACTCCCAGGTCGTATATGCTTATTGAGCAGAACCCTGCCGAGAACCCCAAGCGTACTCTTACTCTGGTACGTCCGCGCAACGTGTTTCACACATCTCGATACCGCATGCTGATCTAATATCTTCTAGGTCGCCAAGATGCTCCAGAACCTGGCCAACAAGCCTTCCTACGCCAAAGAACCGTACATGGCCGTGCTCCAGCCCTTCATTCAACAAAACAAAGAACGCATGAACAAGTTTCTGCTCGATTTGTGCGAGGTACAAGATTTCTACGAAACGCTGGAAATGGACAACTACGTCGCCCTTTCCAAAAAGGACCTCGAACTACCTATTTCGCTCAACGAAGTCTACGCTATGCACGCACTTCTCGAGAAGCACACCGAGGAGCTGGTAGTAAGAGACGAGGGCTCGCACTTGAAGATCCTCTTACAAGACCTGGGCCCAGCACCAGCACAGCTACCAAGAAAAGAGAACCGTGCCATCAACCTTCCGCTGTACAGCAAATGGGAGACAGCCCTGGACGATCTGACGGCTGCACTCGACATTACTCAAGAGGAGGTGTTCTTCATGGAAGCCAAGTCAACCTTCGTTATGATCCTTCGCTCGTTGCCCTCGAATGCAGTGGTTGCACGACGACCGCTTCGCCTTGACAGAGTCGCCGAAGCAGCCGCCACTACAAAGAACGACTCGGTCATGGTGCGCAAGGGCATTCGTAGCATGGAGCTGTTGAGCCAATTGAACGATATGGGCATGATCGACAAAGCCGACAACTACGCTTCTCTACGCGATGAAGTAGAGCAGGAACTAAACCACCTCGGCTCGTTGAAAGAAAGGGTCTTGAACGAGAGTCAGAAACTCGAGGAGGTGTACCAGACAATCAGAGACCACAACGCATACCTGGTCGGCCAGCTCGAGACTTACAAGTCGTATCTCCACAACGTCAGAGGACAGTCCGAGGGAACGACCAAGCGAGTGCAGAACCAAAAGGTGCTCGGACCATACAAGTTCACGCACGCGCAGCTGGAGAAAGAAGGCGTCATCCAGAGGAGTAATGTGCCCCCGAACCGACAAGCGAACATCTACTTCAATATGACCAGCCCGAGTCCAGGAACATTTATCATCTCCTTGCATTACAAGGGTAAGTCAGGCAAAGACAAGCTACATGAGGCCGAAACTAACGAATTCACAGGTCGAAATCGTGGACTCCTCGAACTGGACTTGAAGCTCGACGACTTGCTCGAAATGCAAAAAGACAGCCAAGAAGATCTCGATCTCGAATACGTGCAGTTCAACGTGTCAAAACTGCTCGTCCATCTCAACAAGAAGTTTGCACGGAAACGAGGCTGGTAGGTGCAGTCGTCGATTCTCTTCATCTTCTAAAGTAATCTGATCACGATGAAAAGAAAACAACGATATAGGTGTCTATGGCTTTTCTCGGAGCAAGGCATGGGACATAGGGCATGTTGCGGCGCAAATCTAGGGGCGGACGCGATGATTCTTCTTTTTTTTCTCTTTTCTTTTTTTTGCTTTGAATGCGGTTTTTGGATTCTAAGATACCCTTTTTCTCTATTCACAAGAGAAGTAATGGAGGAGCAGCGAGGGGGTTAGCGAGGAGAGGAGTGCGAGCATGTGTGTTTTGCAATTCGCGGCAAACTCTCGTGGGTAGCAAAGGAAGAGCAAGAGGTAGTGGGAAAGACTATTACTGTCTTTGGCCGAGGGATTGTGATTCCGATTCTTAACAGTAGTACCGGGCGGGTTCCTGGTATCTCTATATTCATCTTGAAGGCATTCTGATTCGGTTCTTCTACTTGATTGCAAGAGGGATGTGCGTACGCAGAGAGATCTGCACGTCGATGATGTTGGGTATGATGCATGAGTTGAAACGTGCCTGAGTCACATGGGGGATGATGTGGGGGTTCGGCGAGAGTCGGTCCCGTATCTGTGCTACCCTGTCGACCTCGAGGCCTCCCTTCTGCCTATCAGTCCCTCGTCGCTATTCCTGTGATTCATCGCACGCCTTTTACACTCTTGAGTGTTGGTTCGTCTTTTCTAGCTTCGTTGTGTTTCGCGAGTTGGCTGCAGTCCATACATTACATTTCCAAAGCACATCAATCGCCAGAGTCGCAATCTCCAGCGATAGCGCAATGTCGTCGTCGATAGCAATCCCCAAGCGCAAGCAGCCCATCTCGGGTGGCTCTGGCTTTGCTTCTGCGTCGTCGTCGTCGTCGTCTTCGTCGTCTCCGTATCCCAGCTGGGCCAACAGCGCTGCCTCTCCCTCCTTCTCACCCTCATCGCTGGCCTCGACGTCTGCTTCTCCGTCTTCGGCCTCGACCCCGTCGGCCATGGCCCGTTACGCCGAGAGAAGGCCCTCACTGCTTGGTATGTCAGGATAAGGTCATCCAAGTCTCGGTCACTAACGAGTGTAAAGGTGACTCGCTGAACAAGTCCGAGTACACTGTCGTCAACATTGGCGGTCCCGAGAACCCTCGTCTGGTATGTCGATCAAGGTGCCTCTAGCCTTGGCCAAGACTAATGCTTTCACAGATCACATGCATCAAGACATCTCAAGGCTTCGACTGGAACCAGGGTACGTTAAGCTATCTGCTATGTCGGTACAGGGTCTAACGCTGGTCACAGACATCTTCCTCCCTTCGTACCTCGACTACGACTCGTCAGACCTCGAGCACAGACCTGATCCCGTTCAGGAGATCATCCTCACAGATGAAGAGGCCGCGGCCATTCTTCCCAAGTAGAAGAGGCCATTACCAACCACAAACGAAACCGACACGGACAAACATGATGATGATAATGGACACTATGGAGTTATTGGCAAGGCAGGCGGGGTGCACATATGGGATACTTGGGGTTTTTGTTTCTTCTTTTATCACACAGCAGGCGAAAGGCGGCGTTGAGAACGGTTCAGTCATATACACAAGGCAGCTCATTGAGGACGGATATCAGTTCCAGGCAAAGCGAGGCACGGCGGACGCATGGAACGTGTGCATTTCCAGAGACAAGGGCTTTTGCATTATTGGCTATGGTAGTCTATAGATTTCGAAACGCGTTTCTCTTATATCGTCTTCGTCGTTTTACAGATGATCGTAGATGGCTCTTGGAGAGTCTTGTCTATATGCCGAGGTAGGAGTTGCAAGGTACCGTGATGGCCTATCTCGGCGATAAGGCTCGCAAACTCCCACACCCCCGCAGATGTTGTCTAGCGTCTTGGCACTTTTGTGCTCCATCGCCGTCACTGCTCCACACGCTTTTCTAAAGGTAAACAAGCCAGACCCAGAAAACACATATTCTTGGACACCTCACGACTACACAGTCCGATCTATACGCGCATCTACGATATCCTCGCCACCCTCTCGCGCACACACAACCCCCTCTCTCCATCTCGCAGCACAAACCACCAATCCCTCCGCAGCGCAAAGACACCAACAAACCCACAAAAATGGAAACCACCCACCGCAAAATCGAACTCCAATCCCCACTCGACCTGACCTACCTCCACAACAACGCAATCCTGTGCGCGCGCGAAAAACTAGACCTGCACTTTCCTCCCTCAGCAGCACCCGCCTCCGCCTCGGACGACACGCTCAAATCCCGGGTCGAGGACCTGGTGTCCGTGTACTTGGACCGCGTATTCTCAGACGCAAAAGCCAATCTAGCGATCAATGGGTTAGAAGGCGAAGACATGGATACGGCGCTAAAGATGGCGGAGGGGAAGGGTGAAGGTGAGATTTCTTTTGCCTATACTCAAGAGACAAAAAGAACAAGGACTGATATGAGGGCAAATATAGAACTTGAGCCTTACGACTCCAAACTCGCTCAAAAACTGCAATCCCTCTCCGCGCAAATCGAGCACTTGACCCTCCAACTCGCCACCCTGCGCCGAGAAGCTCCCGCAAAAGCCGCCGCTGCCTATGCCGCTACCCTCGCAACCCAAGACTCGACATTCGAACAGAGCAAAAAAGCCGCCGAAGAGGAAAAGATGGCGCAGATACAGGAACAGCGGGATCTGTGTGGTGTAAGTGGAGTCAGGGATTGGGACGAGTGTCAAAGGAATTGGGAGATGGCGACGGCGGGGCTGGTGCAGGTCAAGGAGAATATTGGCGCGACTGGGGCGAGGTTGGTGCAGGCGAGGGATGCGGCTGCTTATTTGGATCAAGCTGGCAAGTGAAGGATATTGCGTATTTGTGCTTCGTTGGAGGCTTGAGGAGTTTATGGTGTTCTAGGAGGACAGGTTCTTTTTCAGGCGGAAATACCCCTTTATGACATCTCTGTTTTTTGTTCAAAGTGTTGTCACTATGAATCCAATCTTAGATTCTTATTCCTTCAGAAGTCGGAAAGGCCTCCTCAGAATAAATGACAAGCTAACGTGACAAACAAACTTCAGTTCAAGGACGGGATCAGAGACTTCAAGACCATGCTAACAAACTACTAAATTCAACTCCCTGTTTTGCCACAGACTAATCTACCACTTCAGCCCGACCAGCTCAAAGTCTCCCTCTTGCCGGGATAGTTCTGATTGTTGGCCCATGCACTCTGCGCTCTGACGATAGCACTGCCGGTAGTCAAGGTACGGATGGTGCTGTTTCTCTGGATCAAGTTTCGTGACGCGAGGTCGTGACCATAAGTCTATACCACACGTCAGTGTAGTCCTGGCGCACAGAAGTATAACGTCAAGACTCACAGAGACGGCAGAAGACAGACTTTGAAGAGCTTGGTAGACCGGAAGGTTCAGCTCCGAGTGGAAAAGACGACCGCGGCGTTGGACAGTGTCGGCGAGATAGAGCATCGAGTTGATGTACTGCAATCGTCAGCTTTTCCTCATGCTTGCCATTCAAAGCACACTGTGCCTTACATTGAAGTAGGCATCATTGAGTGTAGCCTTGACGCTGCCCGGAGAGGACTGCAAGAGGTCAACAAGGCTCCCAATGATGAATTGAGACCCAAGGCAAGACGAACGACATTGGACATCATGCTCAAATCTGCCCCTTGAACGGCGGCGCCGACTTTCGAGACAAGATCCGATGTGTTCTGGGCTCGTCAGTCTGGCACTCGTCCACCAACCTTGCATAACCCACGAGATAAGCAGTCCCATTCAACGAAGCAAAAACAGTGTCCGCTGTATTGGAAGCGAGGACCTGCAAGTGAATCGCATCTGTAACAGCATCGGCACGGACAAAGGCTGATAGGGCGTAGACGACCAAGATAACGTTGATGAGGAAGAGCTGCATAGTGGGAAGCAGGGATTCGGGATGGAAATGTATGATCTTCAGCAGTTGGTCGTTGCGAATGCAGGGTCAAAGGATTGTTTGCAGGTACGAGGTCTCGTGCTGCCTTCGGTTACGAGAGCTGGCAGAAGGATGATTTCAGGTATGTTTAGAAAGGGATAGGACGATAGAAGATTGAGATGGTTAATGAACAGGTGGATGATGCAGGACGGCGATACGGACGAAAGAGGAAAAGAAGAAAGGCGCATCTTCGAGTTGGCAATCCTGCTCCCGAGAAGCAGGAAGGTGCAATGCTAGAGGGCTTCCGCAACATGGTCCTATGCGTCGCTTCCTCGACTGCAGCACATGCTGATAGCGAAAAGACTCAGGGAATATACTTAAACTGAATATTGAGCTTTTGATTGCTTCCCTGGTAGGCCTTATACTTGAGTTCCTCTGTTGAAGAGGGGAGTTCTGATGTGCTTGCAAGGGTACAAATCTGGCTCGAAAGTTGAGGGATAACTGTGCATTCCAAGATCTGTGTCGATGAGCAGTCCGCGCGATAATGTGCGGGTCTGGTGCATCTCTGGGCAGCTGAAGTGCTGGATATCTGGTTCATGGCAGAGGGCAACCTTTGGGGCACAGAAGCTCTCGAACGTCGCTTGCGAATGATCTTCCTTGAACTGCATCCAAGCGAGATCTGATCAACACACGCCTATTTACGCGAAGTGGATTTTGGGTCGCGGCAAACCAATCACCAAGAACGTCTTGGCTGTAATACGAAAGGTCATTCGACGAGGGCGAGGGCACGCTATTTATTTGCTGCTTACCGAGGGTATCAAGCTTTTTCTGCATGACATGACACTGCGCCCGAGATGCAGATGGCAGAGGGTTTTCAAGGGTGCCGGCTTCCGAGATGCATGGCGGCTGGCTCTCTGATCGACTTTCTTTGCCAGACCGCATCAATGACCGATGCAAGCGTATTTGCCGCGTCTGCGGCTGTCGAATTGACAATGTATATATCTTCTCAAGGTCCTCTGTGTTCTTGCAATTGAGAGTGCTCACCGTCTCCTCGGGCCTCATCTCCAACGTTTCACCCCATTCCCCGGATCAGCTTCCACCCGTTGGTCGTTTATCGTACATCGTTAAGTACATGTACGACATCATCAGACAAGAAAGTTAGAAGGAAAGAAGAAGCATCGTTGCCTCCAGCTGTTCAATTGACTTGGCGCAAGAAAGATAAAGGCATCGTGGGCTCGCTCCCTTGAATACCAACATAACACCTAGGGATTCGCCTTCATCATGATGCCATTTGTGTGGTTGGCGTTCGCCTCTTTGATCAGTGTCTATGCCTTCAACTATTACCGTTGCTACACACGCAACCTCGCCGCAGCCAAATCATCTGGCCTGCCCTATATCGTAGCACCAGTCTATGTGTTCAATCGATTCTGGCTCGTGACACACAAGCTCTGGCTTCCGTTACTCGAAAAATTACCCAAATCTTGGACAGATCCATGGTTGCAGTACGTCCACATCTAGGTTGCACCACAGCAGTGCGCATCCGCCATCCGATGCAGGATCGAGCTGACCGATATTCAGGTTCTTGGATCCCGAGTGGACTTGGTTGAAGAGACACGAGCCCTTCAAGGCCATTGGAAGCGACATCTTCATTGTGTGTTCGCCCGGCAGGAACTCGGTGTACGTTACCGACCCCGAGGCAACCACACAGATCACCACTCGACGCAATGACTTCCCCAAGCCAATCGAAATCTATGGCTCTGTGGATCTGTTTGGCAAGAACGTGGTGAGTACAGAAGGCTCGATATGGCGCCACCATCGCAAGATCACTTCTCCTCCGTTCACCGAAAAGAACAACCATCTTGTGTGGCAGGAGAGTCTGCATCAAGCTCAGAGTATGATGGCTTCGTTCATTGATGAGAAGGCCGAGAAGGGTACTGTGCCCGATATCGCCGCTGCCACTATGCGCTTGAGTTTGCATATCATCAGTCGTGCTGGCTTTGGCAGACGTTTGCTCTGGCCGCACGAGGAACTCGAGGAGAATGGTCAAGCTGGTGTCGTACCTGAGGGTCACACCATGACTTACAAGGATGCACTGAGCACATTGTTGGAGAACATTATCGCTGTGATGCTACTACCGAGATGGTTCCTTGGTAAGTTCTTGATTCGGCGTAGTACTTTGACGAATGCTAATACTGTACACAGCAAACTCACCAATCAAGCAGAACAAAATTGCCTATGAATCGTTTACCGAGTGGGGCAAGTATATGCGGGAAATGTATCAAGACAAGAAGGCCGAAGTCAAAGCAGGCGAGAAGCGCGAAGGCATGGATCTCATGGGAGCAATTGTAAGCGGTGCAGGCATCAAGGCAAAACAAGACCCAGAGAAGGCCGACACACAACTACTCACCGACAACGAGATCTTGGGCAATGCTTTCGTCTTCATCCTGGCTGGTCACGAGACTACAGCCAATACCCTCCATTTCGCCATATTGTATCTGGCGATGAACTGGTCCACTCAGGAAATGCTTCAGAAAGATCTGGACCAAATCTTTGGGGATAGAACCATTGATCAATGGGATTACGACCAGGACGTGCCAAAATTGTTTGGCGGCATGTGCGGCGCTGTCATGAACGAAGAGCTCCGATTGATCCCACCCGTGGTCGGCATCCCCAAATGTACACTCAAAGGCTCTCCACAACCACTAACCCTCGCTGGCCGCCGTGTCATCGTGCCCGAAGGCAGCGCCATCACCCTCTGCACCGTTGGATCCCACCGAAACCCCAAATACTGGCCCACACTCTGTGGCCCAAATGCCTCAGAAGCCGAAATTGAGAAAGACCTTGCATCCTGGAAACCCCAACGCTGGATTCTCGACCCTTCGAAATCAAACTCATCAGCAGCAAAGCAACGACAAATTCAACAATCTGACTCGGAAGAAGACATCAGTGGCCCACAGTCATCAGACACATCTTCTCATCTCTTCAACCCCGAACGAGGAGCTTTCATCCCCTTCTCGGAAGGCTACCGCGCGTGTCTCGGTCGCCGTTTCGCCCAAGTCGAAGTACTCGCTGTGCTGGCCGCCATCTTCCGCGAATACAGTGTGGAGTTGGACTTGGACGAATACGCAAGTGAAGAGACACTTGCAGCCATGGACGAGGCTTCGAGGAGACAGACGTGGGACAGGGCTAGGGATACTGCGGAAGACTTGCTCAAGCATGGCATGATGACCATCATAACGATTCAAATGCGTGCTGGCAAGGTGCCGGTCAAGTTCACAAAAAGAGGAAGTGAGAAGTACAAGTACAACTGATGGAGTGAAAAGGGAGGCACATTGATGCTGTAGTGTCTTGAACCTTTCTGAAAACTAGTTATCAACCATAACCCTTTCTCACTGATATGTTGAGCCTAGGCAGGGTTCCGTTCAGAAGGTGCGATCCTCGTCGCGCAGGCAAATTTAGTCTAAGAGTGATCGTACTTAGATGCCTCTGAGTTTGCAGCCTCCCAAGATCTGGCCAAGTCGCTTGACCGTGGTATCACCCTGTCTCTGCCCATCACTAACGACATATTCACGTCAATAAGGAGTATAAAATCATCCCAACCCTCAGTATATGCTCTTGACATGCATCTTGTATACTCGATGGCTTTCGAAAGACCCTTGTTGCACTTCACCAACCGATATATCGATTTTCCGTATCCAAGTCGACACTCCACGATATATGCAGTGAGCGATTACACAATCCTAACACCGCATTCGGAAACCATACTGTTTGTCACCATAAAACCATGACTAGTAACGAACAACACATAGAGATCAACAAATTATGATGAGACAGTGGTATAACATACTCAAAATCTAGACGGATGACTATAGGTCTGTACCTACGGAAGAAAAATGAAGAACAATGAAGCAAAAAAAGAAAAAAGAAAAGGCCTCAGCCTTTTTCCAGAGAATGCAGATCAGATCAGATAGCAACGACCAAAACGTCGAACCTAAACCTATTGATCCCAAAACGTGGAGAAAACCCAAGAACGAACGATATACTATTTGGTAGCGAGAGAACAAGTCAACTTTTTGTGCGTACTGTACAAGAACAAGGAGGGACTAGAGCGCAGAAGGAAAAGAACATCACAACTGCTTCGAGATACACAAATACAAGGTAATGATTGAGAATTGGCTGTTGTGAGAGTGAGAGAGAGGAAGTTGTTCATTACAAGAGAGAGAGAGAGACCCAAGTTTCCGTTTTTATTTCCTGTCCTTTGCCTTTCGACCTTCCTAGCTTCCTCTTCTTTTTTTGCACCTCTCCGTCTTCCACATCCCCCCGAGACAGCCCATTTCTTTTGTGTGTAGGCATGCTTTCATCATCATCATCAACCCCCTAGGAAGAGCCAGAGGAGAAAAAAACAGAACGAAAATAACGACACGAGCAATGCAAAGCGTGAAAACAACAAAGTAAAAGTGAAAAACAATGTTCTGCAAATCCAAACAACAAGGGGGACCGAGTATGCCGGTTGTGGTCCCCATTCCGCTTTATGAAATGAAACATCATTCATCATAAAGTTATCTGTTCGTCATCATGGTTGTCGTTATAGTGAGTCAAGGAGAGAAGTCGCAAAAGAGACCAAAAGAGAAAAAGCGAAAAATACCTCAAAAGAAGTGAGGCGTTAGGAAAACACAGCAATGAGAAAGGGAAGACAATGCAACGAGAATGAACAGATGAGAGGGGCGGTTTTATCGGTGCCCGGCGAGGACGGAGCGAGGGCGTCCAATGCCAGCGCTGCCTTCGCGCACTGTCTTTCTTCGCTTGAGACCGTCCGAGTCGTCGTTATAGCGATCGTCGACATCGTCATCGCGCATACGTTTCTGCATACCGTTCACACCTTGGTATCCCTGAGAGCCATATGCATGGTTGGCTTGTCCGTACATGTCAGAGCCATTAGGAGCGCGGTTGTCGCTCATGACACTAAACAGGTTGGATTGGAGCTGTTGAGGGCGTTGAGGCGTGGTGTATCCAGCGTGGTAACTGTTAGTGGTACGAGGAGTAGCACCGCCAGAAGCCTTGTGATGAGGCGAGCCAGTCATGTCCGAGGACATGTGTGTCTGATCGCTGTGCAGGGAAGTGGTTGTGGCAGGTGTGGCGTAAGCGTACGAAGCACGGTTTCCACCATAAGGCCCGGAAGCGTGTGTGTATTCGCCCTCATGTTCACCATCGGCATCGTCGTGGGCACCAGAGTGATTGGTGTAACCATCCTGAGGCTTCTGGTCGACGGCATGGTCGGCCTCTGCGCCAGCACGAGCCGGAGGAGCCATTTCATTCTTAATGTAAGGGCTGGGCTGGAGCTGACCATAACGAGGACCATACTGGGAAGGCTGCGAAGGAGCCGAGTAAAGCTGACGTCCATTGTCGTATGCTTGACTGGTCTGGTAAGGGGGCATACTGTGCATAGCACTTCCAGGAGGAGTGGTGGCGGGAGTGGTTGGCACAGATCTGTTGTTCATGTTGGTGTCGATAGCCAGAGCTTGTTGAGAAGGCTGTTGCTGCTGCATAGTCGAAGGAGGTTGAGCGCTCCACTGATAAGAACCTTCTGAGCTGCCGATACCCATCATGCTAGATGCGCTGGTAGGAGGAGTGGGGAAAGTGTGGGCTCTGTCCAGGTTGGGTCTTCCAGCGTTCGGGTGAGGAGCGAGCGAGTGCGGCGGTTGAGGCATGGCCATAGAGTGGGCATGAGGCATGGCAGGAGGTTGACTCACTGGACCCCTCATGTACTCATCGGGACGTCTACGTTCACCAGGGACCAGCGAAGTAGCACCGCCGATGGTACGGCTGGCGCTGTTCGAAGGGTGGTAGAGCAGGGCGCCGATGTTGTGCACGAAAAGGGGGTAGAGCTTCTCGGTGATCTTCTCCTTGTTGGCGAATTCCAGAGCACGGTCGAAGGGAATCCAAACTCCCTTCAGATGCATAGGGCCAATCTTGACCACGTGCCTGTTCTTCTCGCTCTTGAGGATGCCATCGCGACGACCGCGCGTCATACCAGCAACGTTGAGCAGTTTTGTACCGTTGATCATGTGGTTGTCTTCGCGTCTAGCCACGCAGATGCCGTTCGCCTCGACTTGGAAGCAAAGGCTTCCCTCGTCCTCCCAGAGCGTGGCAGTCACTCTAGGCTTCATGCCAGGGGGTGCGACTTGTCCTGTGGTGTCGAATGTCGCACCGGAATATTGGCCCTGTGCCGACTGGGGTGATACGCTGTTCGCAAGTGCTGGAGACAAGATTAGTGACACGCCGAAAAACATCACGCTTACGCGCAACTTACTAGGTAGGGGCAGTTGCGATTGAGGAACCATCTGAGAGCCCAAGCCACCTGCTGAGGCGTGGGCGTGGAGAGGCGCGAGGCCATTGGTGTAGTATTGAGAGTAGGATGAAGGCGATGAGCCGTAAGGATGAGGCTGGCTCGACATGGGCTGCGGTTGGTGGTAGCTGGCATAATGGCCGAGGCCTGGCGGGGGAGCCGAAGAAGGGATGCTACTAGACATGTGGCTCTGGCTCACGTCCATGTAGGGCTGGGTTTGGTTCATGCTGATACAAGAAGTGCTGTTGTGGTCGTAACTCGTGATAGGAATGGATTGGCCGTGCAGTCCGGATTGAACACTATCTCTGCGATAGGCGGGGGTGTGGTCGGGGGAGGGTGTCTTGAGTCCGGTGCTGTATGCGCCGTGGAAGGAGGATGAGTAGGATGTAGCAGTGTCGGTACCGCAAACAGGTTCTGCTGAAGTGATGGAGCTTCCTCTTGGAGAAGAACCCACAGACGGGAAGGTCTGGAGTTGGGACAGGGCAGGCAAACGCTCCGCAGTGGATGTGGCTTGGAGGATGTTGGCTGGTTGATACCACTGGTCTTCGAACCCGCGCGCTTGAACGTGAGAGATGGATGGTAGAGCCAGTTTGTCTGTGGTCAACGACGAAGATGCTGCTCAAGAGAAGCACCTCCGAACAATCCTTGGTGGATTAGGATGAAGCGAGTGTGGGGTGGTCACGAAGGAACCACGAGAGAGCCGACGAGATTGAATCCAACGTCAACACGTCAATTGAGTGGTGACTGGATCAATTAGACCTCGAAGCTAAACAAAGCAGTCGTGATGAGACTTGAACCAGAGCGAGACGCGCGAGGTGATTCAAAGTGCCGGTCGTTGATATCGTGAGGTCGAAGCTTGAGTTCGGGCACGTCGGGTGAACAGATGACGAGCTTGTAGTACGGCGAGAGCAAAGTTGCAGACACGCACTAATCAAACGTCTATAGCTTGGAGTGCAGAGAGCAAAAGCAGCAGGATACTTTTGCAGGAGGATGCACAAAAAATGTGGGCAAAACGAATAAATTGTCCTTGAATGGTCGTAAAAAGGTCGTGTCGTAGCAGTTCGTAGGTCGTGGACAGAAACACGCTGCAGGGCGACGGGACGGGTTAGCGACTA
Source organism: Aureobasidium sp. EXF-10728 (assembly GCA_023848605.1). Classification (NCBI taxonomy): domain Eukaryota; kingdom Fungi; phylum Ascomycota; class Dothideomycetes; order Dothideales; family Saccotheciaceae; genus Aureobasidium; species Aureobasidium sp. EXF-10728. The sequence continues at coordinate 99,654 of SWBG01000018.1, read as the reverse complement.
TGTGTGGGATGATGTGAGTGTGGTAGTGTGTGGTGGAGGTGATTGAGGTAAGGCAAGGTGAAAGCATGCAGGTGCATCGGCAACGGACAAGCAGCAGATAGAAGTAGCTGGAGACACACACACCTCGTAGTTGGCCTAGCTGCAGGAGTGCATGAAAGACGAACGCGAACGAGAAAAAGGGCGTGGAGCAGCCCTCAGATAGATAGTATTAGAGCAGGCCGGAGCTCTTCAGCAAAGAGGTTGGGGTCTATCCGAGGAGGAAGGCGCCCCGTTAGCGCAAGGCCGGAGCAGCGTGCACGATTCGGTGAGACTACGAAGGTGCAGGGGTCTCCAGCGGCTAGGCCGTTTAAACTTGTCCCTCGCGAGCGGGGATCCTACTTGGCGTGGTCGCCGACGGCTGGGTAAAATGCTGTTTATCCCCTGGCCTAACTGGGCGGGAGACAAAGGAGGAGGCACAGCCGTCAGCAGAGCACGTGTTGGGAGGGCACAGAAGACGATGATCTAATTCTGGTCACCTCCTCTCCGGAGCCCTGCCCTGCTTTGCGTGACATGAGAGGAGCGAGAAGACACAGACACACGCCCACACAGGTACACACCCACACGCAGCACGCTCGAGAAGCTTTGCGGATGAGGCTCGCCCAGCAGCGTGTCCCGTGTCGGTATCGCAACAAGGTACCTACGTATATCACGGGGAAAGCAGGTCAGCAGAACGCGCCGGGATGAAGATGCGGCGGAGCTGTGCAGCAAACAGCGGCCCGACGCGATGTGCAGACGGACGCTGGTTGGCTAGTGGCGGCGTGGGTAGGTTGTTTCTTAACATCGTTGAGGTGGGTGGGGAAAAGGCGCGATGTGGCGTTCCGAAACTCGCATCGTCCGGAATGCACGCCACTGGCAGACAAGACCCACAGTCACGAAAGCAAAGTCGCGCTGGGATCGTGGATGGTGGATCATGATGGGCGATGATCATGGCCACAAGGAAACCCACGAGTAGACAGAGCGTTTCCCGCGGCACGCAAGCTTTCAGTTCGTTCATCCTCGACTTCACTTGCTGAACGTCCTCTCGTCAAATGCTGGGTAGATTTGCGCCTCCCCGGAAGGGTTAGGGCATTCTGACCCGGCGAGAAGATCGATATTTTTCTAGACCTCGACATGGCTTTTGGTGGCAGAATGAAGAGAATCTTGTCTTCTGCTGCGGAACGGCTGCGGCGCGCTCGTGGTCGAGTGATTATTCTGGTCAACTCGGGTCATACTTCATCTATTATTTTCCAAATCCATATATTGAGCATTACTCGTGCGGACGGATCGTCGTCTCGATTGCACGATCTCGTCGCCTCTGGGTGCGATGGTTCCTCTGCTCGACAGATTGCAAGTGGAGGAGGAGGTGGTCGGAGCAGTTATTGTGGTTGTGTGAAACGCACCGAACCGGTCGAGATTGTTGAAACGGGCATGGCTAGCACCTAAACAAAGGTAGCGCCTCTACTTGCACCACAGACGCCAATCGTTCGAAGATAAGCGCCTCCACTGGCACAAGCATGACGGTCTCCAATGTCAGAAGATGGCATGGTCTGGGCCAACAGTACCCTGCCAACGATTGGCATTTTATCGCCGGCAAAAGCAAGTGCGTGAGGTGACTTGTCAAGCTACGTACACGACAACGCATGTGGGAGCTTGGTCGCTGTCAAGGAAATCAAGCTCGCAGCACCTCTCTCTGATTGCCAGCCTTTTCATCATGCGCAGCGAGTCATATGAAAATGATACATGGAGAATGTGTGGAGTCCAGCATGTCTAGCCGATGCGGATCCAGGATACCTGGCAGACGCTACACGTTGGTGACTCCTTTCCGCCTCCATGAAATCCATGATGACGCTCCCGCAGGGAGCATGTCAATCTGCTCTGCAAAACGTTGGTCCGCCAGCTTGACCCGAGAACTTGGTCGTTCTCATTTCTGGCCCTCGACCCGGTCATTGTGTGATACCGCACGGAGCCCAGATGTAACAACGGCACTAACAGCGGCACTAGGCATCGGGTGCGCCGCCTGAGTTGCGCCATCTTGGTAGCGTCTACTGGCTCGACTCTTCCCGCTCCGCCTGCATGACGCGAGTGTGCGAACGATCTCCGCTTCAGTGCAGTTTACTGCAAAGGCCACGAGAAACTTTGTCTGTCGAGAACTTTTGATCATCTGAAACTGCCTGATCGTAATGCGGCCGCAGACGGACAAAAGCTTGTTCACATTCCTCGCCAACAGGCCAACAATTACCTAGTTGATGAATCCACACGGCCATCAGCACCGGACGATGGGCCTAGCAGCAAGAACTGTCGCGACTAAGGAGAATGGTAAGCTGATTGGTTCAACGACGGCTCCAATAAACAGCTGCCACATCATCAATCAGGCTTATCCTCCACTCCCAAGCCCTTAGTCCAAGCCACCGTGCTAGAAAACAGAGCAGCTTGTCCCTTGCAGAGCCAACCGTTTTCTCAGGCCGCAGCCTTCGTACGGACGCTCTGCCCCGAAATGTCTCTATGTCTTTTACTCGACCGTGCCACCTTATCGTCGTCTGACGACTCTGGGCAGGTTTGATTGAGCAAGAGGACTTTGAAACCCCTGTCTCTGCGCATATTAATGTTCCAAAAGAGGAAGAATGATGAGCGTGCGATGCCGGATCAGCGAGATGGATTCTCTCACCGCCCATTACTCGTGAACAAGCTCCCGGGCAGCCGATGACCAAGACGGCAGGGAGGACTGGTTCCCAAACCCAAAAGTGTCAGGGCAAGTTTTTGGTGAGCTGCTCGGCTACCAAAGGTCTTGGAAAACAGGCACTCTTTGGCGGGCTTTGCTGAGTTGTCACTCACTTGCTAGTTTTACACCTTGCCGTGTCTCAGTTGTTTGCAAGCGACGGTAGATCTTATCTCGAGTTGACATCTGTAAGTGATCTTAGCGGACCAATGTTTCGACTCTTCTCTGCGTGAGCGTTCTATCCTTGAAACAAACCACGAACGACCGGATTGACATGCAGCAGCGGAACCTACTGCGCCTTAACCCCACAGACGCAGCATGACAGACATGCATACGATGAGTTTAAAATCTAGATGAGATTTTCGATCCTCGAGATCCTTTAGAAACGAGTGCGTGGTATATTCGATGCAGAAACTAGATTGCGCTTTCCGTGTACGGACGAACTTTTTTGGTGGGAACATGACAAGGCCAGCCGCTGCACGGACAAGGTCGGAGAGAATTTCGATAGTTGGTGGATTATTGTAGGATGGCCTTCCGCAGAGACTAGAGAGAATGACTATTTGCAGCCCCTGAGATTGGCTCTGCCGCACCCTACACCCGTACTTTTTTGAGCCCAAAGTACCAGAGAGATGTCAATGAAACAATAGCGGCAATGTGGCCAGACCTTGCATGGCTTCGACGCAAGGCTTCCAGCCTGCAGGAGAACAACACATGGGCAGTGGCATGATTCGGAAGATTTGGCAGGCCTTGTGTATGCAGGATGTATATTGAGCAATGTCTATGAGGAAATGTAGTCTCTTAAAAATTGCGCACTGGTCAGATCGCGAGATCCCAGTGGCTTCTAAAGCACGAAAGACGTTGATCTTCGCATTCCGAGTGAGTCCGAGCCATTAAAGAGCAAATGTATGGCAGACGCAAAGAAGAAAGCGTGTTGTGTTCATCAAGCTCTGACGAACTTGGTATGGGTGCCTGTCACGACAGCGACGCCGCGCTGACCGTCCTGGACTTTGAAGATGTTGACCTTGGTGAAGGCCAAAGAACCACCAACCTTATCGGCAATACCCTCAATTTCGACCTCATCACCGTCCTTTGCAGAGCTCTGGTAGGTGACATGAATGTCGACACTCACACCAGTCTTTTCCCGCAGGTCGTACGAAGCAATGGCCATACCGCCCATCCAGTCTACGATGGTTGCCGAGACTGAGCCGTGGATGCCCCCCTTGGAGTTCAGATGACTCTTTGTCAAGAGCAAGCGACACACTACATGTCCCTTGGACGCCGAGACGACACGTACCGGAGTCAGCAAGAAGGCGTAGATGGGGCTGGAAGGGAGGTTGTTGGCAATGAGCTTCTCGATATGAGCATGCTCAGCCGACTTTTCTGACGCCATGATGCAGGTTGTCGTGGTGAAGATGCAGATGCAGGAGGACAGAGAAGAAAAAATCAGATGGACGAAAGTGTGACAGTGTCGGGTAATTGACTTGTTGATGCCGATAGGGCTGAAAAGTACGTCAGAGTTGGGCTGGCGTAAAGTTTAGCTGAATGAGCTCCGCGACGAGGGGCAGGATGCAGGCACGTCGCTGTATGCAGGGCATGTCTGTCCGGACAAGCTCGCGTTCTACAGCTATCCCAGTTTCATAGAGAGACAGCCAGCTTTCGTTATCCTTCTATCCCTCTTCCGGCCGCTCTATAATTCATCGCAGCAGTGACTCGCCAAGACGTGACGACGATAGACCCGATAGCTTCGAGCTGTAGACACGTTGGCGCGTATTGCTTCTCTGATCAATCGTGTGCGAGCCCAACTTGCCTATCCCCCGACCACTACTTCGGCCTCCCGCTCCTCTGCGCAAACCTCCGTCTGGTCAAACAATACCTCTCCTGCCCGTGGGGCTGAGGGCAGCAACATGTCTACCCCTGACAACCAGTCGTACCTGGCTGCTGGCATCAACAGGCTATCGCCCTGGGGCCCTCGTAGCCCCGCTACCCCCCGCAGCCCAGTCACCAAACCGCAAGACGCTCCTGAACAATCTTCTAGCGATATTGGCCTTAGGCAGCAACGAGGTGGAGACCACAAGGTCAGCCACAGACACCGTCTTAGTCTGAAGCGTTACCCTCGAGACTGCCCACCTCTGCGTGTTCAGTGGTTCTTTGCCGTGGATGTGCCCAAACGCAAACCCATCTACTCCGAAAAACCTCTGGGCAAAGTCGAAGGTGTCGAAGCACCCAAAGTCGTTCCCAAGAAGTACGCCCCTTTCTCCCGGAAAGACTCACGCGCCATCGAAAGGACTTTCCACAGGATCTCAAAAGAGGATGATGCCGCTGAGCGCAGGGAACTTGAAAACACAGAGGATATCACGGATACAAAGGACCTCGGATTTGAATCTCACCACAAATCTGCCAAAGTCCCTGTTAATGAAGACTACCTTTTTGACGTGGATGTCTTGAACAGAGAGCTTGCTCCTGCGTACTGGCTGGGACCGGTGTATGAAGTCCGTCGCGGGACTTGGTTCTACCAAGGTTAGTCTGTAAAGCTGCTATGCCATCAAGATTCAATACTGACAAGGTGATAGAGGGTGCTGTCCAGAAGCCTTGCGATGAGAACCTGGCTGCCCAGCTGGAGGAACAATACCTTAGGGCTACTCCGTGGCAATGGAAGAAACAGGAGCCTACTCCTGCAAGATCAGCTTCACAGTCTCGCTCTACTCCCTCATCACCACTGGCGTCAAAAGGATCGCTTCCCAATCTTCGTAACCAGAACGCCAAGGATGTCGAAGATGCAGAATCTGCTCATCGTGTGCAAACGTATCGCCTGTTTGGGCCGCATTCGAATTCTGTCGTGACGTATCAAGACGATAGAACTGCCTGGATACTTACAGACGACTTCATCAGCAGAATGAGTAGCGGTGTCTACAGGCGCTTTGCTGGAGGTGCTCATTACGCTGGCATCAAAGTCACTCGTGGTTACGTCGTCCAGGCCAAGAAGCCTGACGAGAAGGAGACAAAGGCAGACTCGGAGCCAAAATCCACCACTGTAGATGTCTCTTCGCAAGAACCTGGGAAAGGAAAAGCGCTTGTGCCTGTGGACGGAGACAAATCAGACAGCCTTCATGCAGATATTGCAAGTCCTGAATCCGAAAAACACCGCCAGACCTTGGAGCAGCAGATGAGCTCCCTTGTCAACGCCGGTCAAGAAGACCCTCAAAAGCAGGAAGAAGAGGTTCGGAAACGTGATGAGAAAGAAATTCAAGACGACTATCGCGACAGAGAGGGCGAGCAACAAGATCGTGAGATTGAACACCTCCTTCTGGTCACCCACGGCATAGGCCAGCGTCTAGGCCTACGCATGGAGTCGGTGAATTTTGTAGGAGATGTAAACACCCTGCGAAAGACTCTCAAGGCCGTTTACGGAGAAAGCGCTGATTTGCAGGCGCTCAACTCAGAGGTCAACGCACTTCCCAAGAACTGCCGAATTCAGGTACTGCCCATTAATTGGAGGCACAAGTTGGACTTCCCGAACCGTGCTCTCAAGCACAACCGCAAGGAACACGATCTTGCATTCGGCGGCTTTGGCGAGGAGGAAGACTACCCCAACCTTGACAACATCTCTGTCGAAGGCGTGCCAGCCGTGAGAAATCTCATCACCGATTTAGCCTTGGACATTCTCCTGTACCAAAGCCCTGCATACAAGGATGCCATTGCAAGTATTGTGCTTGAGGAATGCAATCGGATATACAAGTTGTTTTGCGAGCGCAACCCTTCATTCAAAGGTAAAGTCAGCTTGGTTGGCCACTCACTGGGGTCAGCTATCATGTTCGACATCTTGTGTCTTCAAGAGGGGAACGAGACCCAGCAAAGACACTCTGGCAAAGCCGCTCGCAACCCGATGAAGCTAGACTTTGAAGTTGAAGATTTTTACGCCCTCGGATCGCCCATCGGTCTTTTCCAGATGCTGAAGGGTCGCACAATTTCAGCGAGAGATTCTGGACAAGGCAACCAAAAATCTATGGATTCTCCTTCCGGCGCCTTCTTTGGTTCGACGTCGTCGAGCTCTGACAATTTGACTGGAATGGGTACTCAAAACTCCGACCTGCCAATTTCTTCACCAAAGTGCCGACAGGTGTTCAACATTTTCCATCCTACCGACCCTATCAGCTATCGCATCGAACCTCTGATCTCGCCTGCAATGTCATCTCTCAAACCGCAGCCACTACCCTATACCAAACGAGGTATCTTCAGTACCGCGACTGGCCAAGGCCTTACAGGTATCGGCGCGCGTGTAGGCCAGAGCGTCTCTGGACTCTGGTCGAGTTTCAGCTCTGGTATAGCAAGCAGTCTGCTCAATCGTAGTCTTGGATTCACGGCTGAGGATGCAGGCAAACTCGGAGGGCCAGCAGGCACCAGTCAGTCTCGCACCCCGCTTTCCCTCGGCGCCGGAACCAATGTAGCTGGAGGAACAGTCCCTATTGCACCGGTCACAAATACCAAGATCGACAAAGTGGACGGAGATACCACAGACAAGTTGGTCAGCGACGCGCAGAAAGCTGATGAGGCTGGTGAACGCCCTCCTACTCTCATCGATGCTGAACTGGAAACGCTATATGCTGGCTTCCAGAACACACGGAAGAGCGCACAGAGTGATGTAGATCACGACATGGCCGAAAGCGAAAGAGCAGAAGCAGAAGAACGTGGACGTAAGCTGAAGAAGGAGGAGGCCAAGGTGCGAGCACTGAACTCGAATGGGAGAGTTGATTACAGCATCCAAGAGTGAGTGAGAGTGATTCCTCCGTACCAAGCAAGACTAATCCAAGATTCAGGGGTGCCTTCGACATCTCATTGATTGCAGCAGTGGCTTCGCATCTTTCTTACTGGGCAGATGAAGATGTGAATCATTTCATGATTTCGCAGCTTCTGTCCAGGCAAAGAACAGTACGAAAGTCAGGCAGCAATCAGAGCATGAAGGGTTAATGTCTTTAAACCGACAAGCGACCACTACCGGGCCAGCCATGCCACACTCCACCGAGTTCGACAGCCAATTGTTCCGCGCTTCTTCCCTGACCATCCCTGAGGCTTCTGATGTCTACCTTGCCCGTCTGATCCTCTCTCATGATGCCCAATGAGGCTGCTTGTTGGTAAACCAGAGCAGGGAACTCCATCTCGGGCAGTTGAGACGCAAGCAATAGCAACAACCAGGCAACCTCACGGCTGTTTCCAGCGACGGCTGCGTGAAGACCAGACTGCATGTCGCCAATAGGATCTTGGTAACGAAGTATCTCGTCCATGGACTTCTTGGGTATGGCAGGTTCATCGTCCATGTCTTCATCGTCTGAATCGGGTTCGTTGCAGCTCTTCAGCAAATCCACCACAGCAGAGACATCGCCTTCGCGGCAGAGCTCAAGGAAAGCGCGGCTGATTCTGTCCTCGGGATATGCGTGTAGGTAGGCCTCCTCGGTCAGGATGGGCAGAATGTCGAGGCCCTCTTGTACACCGCCCTCGTTGGTCAATGTGCACAGCAGCTGTTGACCTCCGTTGGGGCCGGGTGTCAGCAAGGACTGGTGGCAGGAAGGGCATTCGGTGATTTGGTATTCGTCGATCAAGCATTGCCTGTACATTGATACGACATGGTTAGATAAGTTGTGATGCATACAAACGAGTCGTACATACCAGTGAAAGTGGCATCCGCAGTTGAGAGCTACGTCGTCGGGGACAGTGTGAGTGTTCTGAGCTGCTGCGCTGGACGAGCCAGCGCCCATGGACACATCCTCGTCGTCCGAGTAGTCGACTTCAAGAGTCAGGGGGTTTCGGCACTTTGCGCAAGACATGATCAAAGACAGAGAGTTGTTGTATTGGTTCAGAAGTCTCTACAGCAAACAAAATCTCAAAAGTCATGGTTGTTTCCCCACATTTGGAGGAAAAAGGGAAGGCACTACTACGTCAATTGGATAGGCAACAGGAGCTCGGACCTCTGATAAACACGGCCTTCTTCGTTCCTTCCCTGTTTCCTTTTGCACAACTGAACGAGTTGGTGCACGAGCGACTGTCCCCATCCTAGACGGCGAACATCAGTCATCCCTGCACATTCCGCAGCCATGGCCGACGACGAATACGCGTACCTGCAGCCGGACTTTGATCCCAGCTCTCTCACAGTGCCCCGCCTGCGCTCCATCCTGGTCGCCCACAATGTCGCCTACCCTTCATCTGCGAAGAAGTCTGATCTGATTGCTATCTTCAACTCAAACGTCGCTCCTCAGGCTAGAAAGATACTCAACGTCCAGTCCCGCACTGTACGCTCCGCGAGAGGCATTGTCGACGTACCTTCCAGCCAGTCCAGCACCAATGACGACAACGATGACGACGAAGAGGACACCGCCGACGACAACATCATCGTCTCCGCAACTCCAGCAAGGCGAACTACTAGGCGTACCGTCATGCGACAAGCTGCCGAGGAGAATGTTGCACCCACACCTCGTTCGACCCGGAGGTCCTTTGCTCCGACAAGTGCTCGACGTGCTTCTAGTAAGCACGCCACCGTTGAGCCCGAGCCTACTCCAAGGCGTGCTGTCAGGTCTTCCTTCCCTAGCGAACCTCCACAACCCATCTACCGCGACCAGGGCGCAGACTCGCCCTTCTCCAAGGACAACCCCTTCCAGAGTGGTAGCTCCCCACCATCTGCATACCGTCATCGTAGCAAGAGCGGAGATCGACGAAGAACCACGATTGGTCCATCGGCCGATAGGGAAAGAAGGAAGAGCAGAGATGCCAGACGCAGAACCGACGGCTTCTATCGCCACGATGAGGATCTTACTGCCGTATCGAGAACGCCTGTCGCTCGTGTGAAGGTCGAGCCAGAGTATGAGGACGAGTACGATCAAATGGTTGCTGGTGAAGAGTTCACGCCGGAAGAACAACACGAACTTATCAAGGCTCAAGAAGAGAACCCGCGTACTGCTCTCAGCCGTGTGCCTCGCAAGCAGAAACCAAGATCCGGAGCAGCCAAGGCTGGCTTCTCAACCGTCGTGCTCACCATACTCGTTGCAGTCGCCGCTCTTTGGCGCCAGGAGAAACTTCAGGTCGGCTTCTGTGGCATTGGCGAGCCATCTCAAAAACTGGGCGGTGTCGACATTCCCGAGTGGGCTTCGTTCTTGCAACCAGAATGCGAACCGTGTCCTATGCACGCGGAATGCCGGGAGAATCTCCACATCGTCTGTGATGATGGCTTTGTGCCTGTCTCGCACCCGCTCGCGCTTGGTGGTCTCGTACCCATACCACCTACGTGCGAGCCGGATAGTGAGAAGCTTCGTAAGATCACAGCTTTGACAAGCCATGCTGTCGAGACTGTCTTGCGCGAGGCTAACGCAAAGTATGAGTGTGGTGAAACCAAAACTCCATACCTTACTGAGCCAGAGATCAAGGCAACCATTGCTGCAAAGGGCAAGAACATGAAGGACATTCTCGATCTGATCGACCAGGCAATCGACGATGTCCCCAAACGTGATGAGGTGAAGACCAAAGTTGATCCGTAAGTCTCGTTCCTCTACACTCTATCTTTTGTTTGAGTTGTGCATGCATCACCAGGCTTACGTGAAGAGTTCACTAACAGACCCGCTCTCGGTACAACAGACAAACCTCTGTCCGCTCCTTCCGCAGCACATCTCTCGCAGCCGTCGGCTTCAGATGCGCCCTCAAACGATCGGTTCGCCTCACGGTTAGACAGCATCTTCGCGAACTTGTAGGCATTCTGGCCTTGGCATTCACAGCTGTATACGGCCAGCGTACCATCTCGAAACGCCGTTCTACTTCAACCCAGGCCAAGCGTCTGGCAGGTCTGGCTCTTGACAAGCTCGCCACCCAGGCAAGTCTGCACGCCCAAGATCCGGTTGGTTATCCTGAACCATTGATAAGCATGGTCGCTCTGCGTGATGATGTGCTCCGTGATGAGCACCGCGCACAAGAGCGAAACAGAATCTGGACAGCCGTGCAGAAGCTAGTTGAGGGTAATGCCAACGTCAGAACTATGGTGCGTGAGGGCCGCACGGGAGATGTCAGCAGGATGTGGGAGTGGATTGGCGCAGTCTACCGCATCGAAGGAAGTTCAGCACACCAGACTCCAGTAGGCAAGATCACAAGTCCTGGAAGGCTGGATGATAGCATAGCATCTGGAAGTGGACTGGAGATTGAGAAGCGCAAGTGGGAGGAGTCGAGACCTTACTATTGATACGGTACAGACATTTAGATAGTCATGGTTGCCAACAATGGCAGATGCTAAAGAAAGCTTCGTTCCCATCCAGACTTGAAGCTAACATCGGAAGTGCCCTCCAAGCCCACCTCACACAAACACCATCTTGCAAACATGACTTTGGAAGCGAGAATATCACAAAGCGATGCTCTCACAAGAAGAATGTGACAAAAAGGCAACTCCTGTAATCAAGGTGAATCACCCGTATATAGCATCGGGGCGAACAGCAAGTGAGGGAATAGTGCATAAACTTATGCACGAATTGTCTTGGCGGCAGTCGGTTATTCCACGGCACGACCCGGGACACTGTGAATTTTCGCTCCGCCGAGGAAGGCACGCTTGAATTTGGCCCGCGAAGACGACTTTCCTTCCACCACCCAGCGACTCACACAAATACCGCCAAAATGGTAAGCAGCCATGTTATCTCGTGCGCCGTGTCTTTTGGAAGCAATATCTGGATTATTTTCGACTCGATCGAGGCTCCATCTCCCGCTCCTACCGTCTGTTACGATCGAAAAGCGCACATCACCGCCCACGAGCTCTGAACCGTCGCCGAAGGTCACAATCTTACGCCTACCGTATCCTCTTCGAACTACGCATCCGAATGTCTTGTATGGAGGAGTTGGCCTTTAGGTGGTTGGCATCTTACGCAAAAATCTCGCCCGAATCTGCGAAGTGACCAAAGCCCAACTCCACCACACTGAACGACACCGACGACAAGATGAGACGATCAACATGAGTTAGCCACGGCCGAACAAATACGCTGGAAACAACAAAAGACATGGCGCACAACACAACAAGCACCCTTGAACAAATGCTGATCGAGGTGCGCTTCTCAGGTCAACGTTCCCAAGACTCGCCGCACCTACTGCAAGGGCAAGGACTGCAAGAAGCACACTCAGCACAAGGTGGGTTATTAGATGCCAGTCATCAAACACTCTAGCCTCTAACAACTTCGAAGGTCACCCAGTACAAGGCTGGCAAGGCTTCCCTCTTCGCCCAGGGTAAGCGTCGTTACGACCGCAAGCAGTCGGGTTACGGTGGTCAGACCAAGCCCGTCTTCCACAAGAAGGCCAAGACCACCAAGAAGGTCGTCCTGAGACTGGAGTGCACCGCCTGCAAGACCAAGGCACAGTTGGCCCTTAAGAGATGCAAGCACTTCGAGCTTGGGTATGTTATATCACTACTTTCTGCATCTATACCAATACTGATATGCAAAAAAGTGGCGACAAGAAAACTAAGGGAGCTGCTCTTGTCTTCTAAGCGCATCGCGTTTTTGAGTATTCTGGCAGCGTTGCTGGGCTGGTGCTCCTTGAATGGAACATCATTATCATGGTCAACACGGAGTAAGCGAATTGGGCCGGGACGAGTCACGCATTTCGACTTAGGATTGCTTTTACTCCTTTGTCCGCCACGGCCTTCGAGCAAAAGCACAGAAGAGGCCGGGTGGTTGAGCGAAAAGAAAAAGATACAAATCATGCCTCCAGCTACCAACAGCCTTCGTGCCAACTTCGATGTCTTCATGAACCACTTTCTCGATCCCTTGCCTCCTAATTTTGGTTCTTATGTGAAGTTTGAGACTATTCCAACACCAGCTCTCTGGCATTGGTTTTCGTGTTGCAGTGGGTGACTTGCTTGCCAGGGTGATGCCTGAGGCTCTGCAGGCGAAGCTCAAACGTCCAAGTCTCGACGCAAAGATGATGATTTGCTTTTCCCCGCACGTCCGACCTGCCGTCCTCGCATACAACCTCAACCCCTCACCGTGGTAAAGTGCCTGGATGCCGAGCCTTCCAGAGTCGTTCATGACGTGCTCGTGGACCTAGAAACTGCGTTATGTCATGGCAGGCCAGGCACGCATACAAGTAGCTAGCAGATCGACGAGATGGGTCAATTGATTCTTGTGTTTTTGTTGTCATACCATCACAATCATGTTCTCTACGATCTTTGCCGCAGCTTCGTTGCTGCCTTTGCTTGTTTCGAGTCAGCAGCTCATCCAAGATCCTGGAAAGGCTGGCCCTGAGTTGGAACTTGTGCATTTGTACTACGACGAATGGCCAACTGGTATTGCTGTGTCCTCGACTGGACGCAAGTTCTCAAATTACCCTGGGGCCTTGGATAAGAACAACACGAACAATGGTTCCAATAACAAGTACACGGTTGCCGAATTGACTGGAAACTCGACAGAGGCAGCCTATCCCAATGCCGAATGGAACAACCCCCCAGGAGGAGGTGAGTCGAATTGCCATGGAAGCTGTAAGACATTGACTGACTTGGAAAGCTATCAACTACACAACAACACCTCCGACAGGAGCTAACTACCAGAACCACTTTATCGGTGTTCAGAGTGTTGTCGTTGATCCGCTCGACCGCCTTTGGGTTCTCGACACTGGTAGAGTGCAAGACCCGAACGGTACTATCGTCAATGCCGCTGTTGGTGGACCCAAGCTGGTTGGTATCGACCTCTCAAACAACACTGTCTTCCAAACAATTGTCTTTCCTGCAAATGTCGCCCCTGGAGACTCTTACCTGAATGACGTCCGCTTTGACCTGCGTCCAAACATCACAAGTTCGGGCAAAGGCGTGGCATACATCACCGACTCTTCCATCGAGGGTCGTACCGGACTCGTCATCGTCGACCTCGGCACCGGCGAATCCTGGCGTCACCTGCAAGGCTCGACATACGTAGCACCCGCCCAGCAGTTCCTTGCCTACGTCTGGGGTGTACCCATTTACGCCTTCCAAGCCGGCCAACCCCTCAGTTTCCAAGGCTTTGGTGCTGACGGCATTGCCCTTTCTGCCGATGGTGAGGATCTCTTCTTTGGCGGTGTGGGAAAGAGATATCTGTACTCTGTTCCCACTGCCAAATTGCGTGATAACGGACCTTTCTCGGAAGCTCTTGCTCAGGCTTCGGTGGTCAGCCGTGGCCAGAAGGGTGTTTCGGATGGTTATGAGACCGATACCAATGGATATATTTACCATGGTAATGCTGAGCAGAATGCCATCAGCTTCTACAACCCTGCGAATGGAACAGATGCGCTGTTTGTGCGCGATCCTCGTCTCAACTGGGTCGATACAGTGAGTTTGATCTGTCTGTCTTTTGAGATGGATGGCTGCTAATGGTGTTCTTGCAGATGAGCACGGGTACTGATGGATATCTCTACTTTACCAACAACCAGCTTGCATTTGGTCCTCTGGTCTGGCCTGGCACTGATAGGAGACAGCGTCCTTTTGCTCTCTTCCGTGTCAAGCTTCCTAACAATGGCACCAAGACGTCGTTGCGCTGATATGGTGTAGCTCGCAGGATTGGCGATCTTTTGATCGATGATGAATATTAGCTGGACTCTGTAATGGATAGTTATCAAGTACAGTAATCAGCGGTATTGCTTAATCTGTGTTCTTCTCAAACACCTCTAAGACGTGTAATGTTGCGATGATTCTTGCCGAGAACGACATCATCGTCGAGTACCGTGCCACGACGCAGTGGAACCGCAGCGTGCCGCCTCGTACGTCGAGCACCGTTCCTTCCGAGACACACCAGGCGTGTAGTTGTACCTCTAAGGCAGTCGAATGGGTTGGCTTCAAAGAAACTTGAGCATTCATGCCGAGACCGCACCACGACCTTTCGAGCACCTGACCATATCTGGCTGTCAGAGTCAAACGAGTCAAACGGGTGTAAATTCAGGCAAGTATACATCCCTGCTGTGGACCGGCTTGAGGGAGCGTTCTGGTCTTCAATCTTCTCGCCGTTGACGTCCACCTCCACCACGTTGGAGACGTGCGTACGTGACTGATCAATCCCGCTTACCTCTCTTTCGAACTGACGCTCCAGTACCACAGTTACTTTCTAACACACACCGCACCTGCCTCTTTGGGCTCGAGACAGCTTCATACTGCTTGTGCGGAGTCACTAACACGTGCGGTCATCAGTCATCGCCACAGAAATGGAGGTACGGCTCTCGAGCTTGCCTACTCAGCTGCACACAAATCTTACCTCATCCCCCAACACTCTTTCCTGACAGACAACTTACCTCTTTACTACCTCTTCATTA
Organism: Aureobasidium sp. EXF-10728; assembly: GCA_023848605.1. NCBI lineage: Eukaryota > Fungi > Ascomycota > Dothideomycetes > Dothideales > Saccotheciaceae > Aureobasidium > Aureobasidium sp. EXF-10728. The sequence continues at coordinate 84,638 of SWBG01000018.1, read as the reverse complement.
CTCCAGGCTCGCCTCATCTGCCTCAACATTGGTTAATGAAGGTAGTTCGTCGCCGAGACTCTCTTTGGCGGTCAGTGCATACCGCGCCGAGAGAAGACCCTTCGTCCACGCACGACAAACCAATTTCTCCAACACGTACGTGGCATCAGAGACAATCCTCTGATACTCATTAGTCATCATCCAACACGTCGTATTGCTGTTGTCGCCGATGCACGATGGTCTGTAACACGTGAGGAAGACTTACAGATCGCTATCAGCGAGCTTTGCGATGATGTTGAGGTACGGGTGTCTCCTTTTCTCTTCTGTCTTTTACCTGTTCGTCATCTCTTACCGTCGCTGTCTCCATCAAACTCTCTCGCGAGATGTACAGGCTGACGCACGTCGAAAGGTAATCCACCAAAGAGCACTATCGCCATGGAGAGTCGGGACCTTGAGTGTCTTCATGCACAGTGGACTTGAGAATGGCGTGCTCAATATTGATCATGCCGTATTTGGGGCCATGTTTGCCTTGACAGAGTCTGGTCTTTGACTTCTGGCACCACATTCTATTACAGGGTCTGCCTTCAGCCGGCCGCCGGCCGCTACTTGAGCAATTTCGAACAAGACTCGACATCAGAGTCTACTCCAACATCAGCAAAGGACACTACATTCTGGTAACCCTCATCGGAGACCAACAATACACATGCTAGGTCTCACCAGTCCCAAGAACGAGGTCCGACGATTTCAACTTATCCTTAAAGATAACCAGGGCTTGCTTAGGGCTCAAGACGATTTTCTTCGAAATCAGAGTCAAGAGCGATGTACGAGTATACTGTCAGCCAGGCCAAAGGACCGACGCTTCTCAAACCTACAGTGGCTTGAGTATATCTTTTTTGTCATCCTTCTGCAAGATACGAGCAACCTAACGCGCTCATAGCAGTGTGGCATTGCTTTCTGTCTCGATAATGCTTGTGGAATGGATGACCCTGACAGCCTCTGGATGATCCTCGGGTCGGTGGTCGGGGACCAAAAAGCCGACCACGCCAGCCACTTCAGGAAAGAGTATGGAATCCCTGCCAAGTTGTCGCGTCGTCGCGTCTTCCACACTTTCTTCGAGTCGGCAAAGGTTGGCATGTGTACCAACGACTGCCAACTTATCAATTCTTGAAGGGGTACCGGCCAGGGGTGCATACGTTCACCATGGCTAAACGAAGGTACACTTCGTATGTGCAAAGAGCACACAATGACGACTCCGATGCTGAAGAACATATCTGGGTGAAATGCCCGGACAATGGAAAACTTGAAAGAAGAGTAGGTGACATTCGCTTCTGGCTTGAGGATCGAGAGAACCGTCGTTTGAAAGCAGGAAAGCGCCCTGAAGTCAATGCTCACAAAGCGAACGGCCACAACATACGATCCCAAAACTCACCCTCTGCGAAACTCACTACGAATCTCGGTGCAAAGCGCAGGAACACAACAACTCCTCGACAAATCCTTTCGCATATCGAAAGCAAGTCTGGACGCTTCTCTGCTTAACTTCTACCTACTGACATTGTCGCTTTAGTCGTTGTCCCATTGCGCAAAAACCCCCAACCCCCTCAACCCCTGGATCAGTTTGTCAAACACCAATCTCCACCACCTTTCACAGAGACGCATTCTCACACTTCTTCGCCCATCATGGCGCGTAAGAGAAAGAACTCCGACTCTGCCTATGCGTCGCGTCCGCCCGAGAAGACCCTTCAGTCTACACATTCTAGCGCTTCTCCACCTCCTGAAGTGCCACTCGCCACTACTCGCAGATCCGGTCGCCGTACCAACCGACCATGTTATACTGTTGACGCGAACACTCAAGACTTCGACGAGAAACTCGAGCAAAAGACTGAGGAAGACGACCCATACCTAGAGTCAGGACGGGAGCAATCAGCATCTTCCATCATGTCATCTAATCAATCCATGTCATCTCGTCAATCCATGTCACCTAATCAATCTGATTCTGATGAAGGATTGAGAGGCAAGCGAAGCAAGGCCAACAATGGACGCGCCCGCCGACCTGCAAAGTCCACCCCTGAATTCGCCGCTTCAGCTGAGCTGGTGGAAGGTGCCAACTCAGCGGAACAACCAGCCAACACGAAGCCCAAGAAAACCAAGGTCAACATGAGGAATCTCAACAAGGGCATGAAGAAGGATGTGAACCAAACATTGCCTCCTCTTTCAGACATCACATCCATCTTCACCCATATGGTTGGAAAGGGGTTTCAGAAGGCTCCTAACTGCTCCCAAACGTCCAGCCTTGAGGATGTTTGTAAGCACGTTGGTCCGCGTCCACTCCGAGTTGCTACAATGTGCTCTGGTACTGAAAGCCCTCTTCTCGCCTGGGACATGATCTCAGAGTGTGTCCAGAAGAGAGGCGGAGGCCTTGAGCTAAACTATGAGCACGTCTTCAGTGCCGAGATTGTGCCATTCAAACAGGCATACATCGAGCGAAACTTTCGCCCTCCTATCATCTTCAGGGACATAACTGAGATCACCAGCAGCACAGATGGCAAGGCCGCCACTGCTTACGGCGCCCAGGTTGACATTCCCGGCAATGTGGATATGGTGATCGCCGGCACGGCTTGTGTTGATTTCTCAAACCTCAACAACCACCAAAAGTCCCTCGAGGAACGCGGTGAATCTGGTGACACATTTGCTGCAGTCCTCGCATATGCTAGGAAATACCATCCAACCATGCTCGTCCTAGAGAATGTTTTCGGCGCACCATGGGACAGAATGTTGGCCGAATACGAACAAAACGGATATGTCTCGGCCGGCGTTCTTGTGGACAGTAAGAACTACTACTTGCCACAGACCCGCCAACGAGGCTACATGGTCTGCATCGACAGCAACAAGTTGAAAGCCTGCGGCATTGATCCTGCTGTCTTCAAGGAAGAATTCCATGACAGGATGGCGGACTTTAGACGTCCAGTCAGCTCCCCTTTGTCATCGTTCATCTTGCCCAACGACGATCCCCTGGTCACCCGGGCCAGTCAGTCCATGGCTCGTCAGTCTTTGCTTGATAGTTCGCTCAGGGAGGTGGATTGGGCCAAGTGCGAGATTCGCCATATCAACTATCGTAAAGAGAAGGCGCTCGGCATCGCTCGCCCCATGACAAACTGGCAAGAGAGCGGTACCCTCGTCCTGCCTGAGAACTGCAGCCGTCTCTGGTTTAGCAAACAAGTCGAGCGCGTCTGGGACTTTGTGGACATGTCACTGCTTCGTAAAGCCAATGCGACCATTCTCCCGAAGAACAAGAAGACCAATATCACACCGGCTCCTCTTCCTGGATACGACGCTCAATACAAGACTCGAATTTGGGACGTCTCGCAAAACATTGATCGATTTACCGACGGTGCACCCTTCGGCATCGCCCCTTGCCTTACTCCATCTGGTAATTTCTACCTTACGGAAAGAGGCGCTCCTCTTACCTACACGGAGAGCTTGATGCTTCAAGGTCTACCTCTAGACAGAATCTCTTTTACCACCGAGACGGAAAGAAACATTCAGGATCTTGCTGGAAATGCCATGAGCACCACAGTAGTCGGCTCGGCCATCGCTTCTGTCCTCATCTCTGGTTTCAAGACGCTGCCACAGATATCAGACCGCACATCTGAGATCAAGAATACTCCGTTCAAGAGTATCATTACCTCCGTGGAGGAGCTCATTGATCAGAAGACTTCTCAGACAACGGCAGAAGGTCTTGATTTCTGCGAGCTCCAGGCTGATGCCATCAAGTCAGCCACTATGTGTGTATGCGAAGGACAGATTGGCCTGTCCGACAAGGCCATACAGACCTGCAATGAGTGTGGTCACACTTCTTGTCTCACTTGTGGTGTAAAGCCTAGCCATGAGTATGGCAGACCTTGTTCGCTTGAGCGTGGCCGTCCTGAGGAGTTTGTCCAAAAGTGGAGACCTCGCCTCCCGGTGGCTCTCAAATTCGATTCTACAGGCGCCCTGATGTCTCTCATTGATCCACCCCCGGAGATTAATGAGACACGTCGCAGAGGCACAAAGGTCACTCAGAAGAAGACTACCAAGATCAAGCAAAGCGACTCGAACAAGAAGTACACCACCGCAGTCAGAGAAGCCCTTGAACATGCGTTCACCTTCAAGGCTTTCAGAAGAACATCTTCCTGGACTATCATCTACGAGTCGTCTTTCGCCCGCCTCGAACTTGTACTGAGTGAACAGACTTGTCAATGGAAACTGTATGCAAAGCCTGGAGATGAGCTCAGTGGTGACGACGAAATCCGCAAGTTCTTCGAAGAGCCAATTGCCACGGCTCAAGTGACAGAAGATGCCTTCTTTGGCAACGACTGGAGATGGCGACTCCTGCAAGATTCCAAGAGTTCATCGAGTAAGCTTACAATCAGAGGCCAGGGCGAGAGGGTGCCTTCTTGGGCTGCCCGTCTCGGTCTGCCCAAACACGCGGAAGATCGCGTCTGGTCCGAATTGAACATCGAGCCCAGCAGCGGCCATGTCCTCCCGTCAGACATTGAAGGAACTTACAAGCTCCTCCGTAACTGCGGCACCGCGAGCGAATCTCTGTACAAGCGCCTGGGGGCGGCTGAAGGATCTAGCATGTTCCTATTCCTGGACCCCAAACCTATCGGCAAGCCTGAGTTCGACTGCTTTGTCTTCGCTCGAGACCACTCGAAGCTGCACTATGACCAAGCCCGGGAGATCACCGCCAGAGTTGATGCAGCTTGGAGGCCCGAGACACAAACCAACACCCCTTCATGCCTCGAGATATCATTGAACGGCCACTGGGTCGAGGATGATTCCTGCTCGCTTCGTGAGGAGGAAATCAACCCCATTCTTCGTCTGAAGCACCCGTCTTCTCGAGACACCGATTGCCATGCCACTAAGGCACTGGTATCGCTCAAATTTGATCTTCCCTCCTCAATTTCCTATCAGCGGTATCAAGGGCACCGCCAGATTCAACCTGACGACAAAGTCTTCTTCGATGCTTTCGGATGGGCTATGGAACCTCTTCGCCAGAGTCTGAAGTTCTCAGGTGCCCAAGGCCTGCCTGCGAACCCTGATTGTGGACTGTGTGCCCCTCCGGTCCCCGGAATCAATTTCCGCGTAGTTCCAAAGAAGAATGAAACCACGGAGTTCCAGTCATACGAAGATTCAAAGACCGCTAGGGATTATGAAGCTGCCATCAAATCTCGTCCTCAGCCTTTTGTCATTGAGTGCCAACTACAGGACAAATCTGCCACCCTAAGTATTGGCTTGAACGCCACAACTATGTGTCACAGAGCTGCCGCAAAGCTCAAGACGCTAACTGGATCAGTTGATTCTGTGGCCTGGACGCTTGATACGACCTGGATAGAAGAGGCGTCTGCAAAATTCCCACCTTTTACCCTATGCAACAACAGCGACAACGTCCAATGCGTTGCTGCCAAGGAAGTTTTGACTGGCATTGAACTTTTTGACATCCAGCAGAGGTCACTTACCTGGATGAAGGAGCAAGAATCTGCTATTGGACGCTCATTTGTGGTCAACGAAATTGAGGAGGCACTGCTTCCCCACGTCGGCTGGCGTCTTGAGGCAACTGCTTCTACTGAAGTCCATATCAAGGGCGGCATTCTTGCTGATCATGCTGGATTTGGCAAGACCGTTACCTCACTTGCACTTATCGAATCAGAGTTCAAGGAGAAGACTCGGAAGCTCATTTTGGAAGATATACGTGCCAACGCGGGAGATGCCCAACCACAGCTTATTCCACTTGCTGCAACCCTGGTTGTTTGCCCAGACAATCTCGTTGGTCAATGGGCTGAGGAGGTCCAGAAACTTGTCCCCATGAAGAAGGATGGCTCGGAGCTGATCGTCATCAAGAACATCAAGGAACTGGGAAAGCACAACGAAAAGGGATTCGCCCAAGCAAAGATCATCATTGTGGGCAAGCGAGTCCTTGCACTCGATGAGAAATCCCTCGAGCAGTTCGCCATGTTTACTGCAATGCCCGAATATACAGGCAAGAACAGTCGAGGCTTGCAGTCATATCTCCGTAAAGCCACTTCTCGCATTCCGGAGCATCTCGACATCCTCAGAAAACCTGATGGCTCCGTTAAGCTGCAGAAGCACCTTACACAGTTGTACAAGGAGACTCTGAAAGACCCCCAATACCGCGCATATGCGGAAGAATCCAAGAGACTTAAGGGGAAAGCTTACGCAAAGAAGAAGAAGAACGCGTCGGAAGTCTCGAGTGTCCTTACGGAAGACCTTGATCGCGCCCGCACGTACAGGAACAACGACAAGTACATGCTTCTCGAGATGTTCCAATTCAACCGCTTGGTTGTCGATGAGTTTTCGTACACAGAACCGCATGAACTTATCATGTATTGCAACATCAATGCCACTAAGCGTTGGGCTCTGTCAGCCACGCCTCGACTCAAGGATACATATGATGTCTCGAGAATGGCAAAGTTCCTTCGCCTCGAGTTGCCGATTGGCGCCAGTGCTCCTGGACTTTTATCGAGCGCAAACATGTCAGCTCTGCGCAAGGACATGACGAACATGCAACAATTCGAGACTTTCAGAGAGCTGCCCTCACGCAACACGCAAAAGAGCATTCATCTTCTCGCCCAGGAATTTCTCAACACGTTCCTTCGCCAAAACCTGATGCGCCACGATCAGTACCCGTACGAAGACGAGATGGTCACCACCACTTTGTACGCTGACAACCGCCTGGTCTACACTGATCTCTCTCAGAAATTCAACTCTCAGGACATGAGAATCCGCAAAGGCAGAAACAGAGTTGCTGAACTCAGCGTCATGCCTAATGTCACCACAGCAGAGGAAGCTTTGTTGTGCACAGCCGCTATTTACGACCCTTTGAAGCAACTATCAACGAATGTCCCGCGAAAGGACATCAGTCCAGGACTTGAAGCCCTCGTCGAGCGTTATGAGGAGCTTTACAGCAAAGCCCAAAAGTCGCTCCTGGACAAGATGGTCACCTGTGTTGAAAACTCCGGCAAGTCAAAGCAATTCACCGAGTGGGTTGAGAATGTCGTGACCACCAATGTATTTGGCGACCAAGCTGTGGCTCACGAGATAGCCGAGCTAGCCCAGAGGGCAAAGGCAGAGGCTAAGCAGACGAGAAAGAGATCGCGAACAGGAGCCGTAGCTGAGGACAAGACCGAGATTGCGAATGATGAAGATTCGGATGAAGACGAACAATATATGACCGCAGCGCAAGAGAACGCCATAGAGCAGGGTACACCGCTCGGTAATCTCAAGGACAAGATCAGCGACGCCGTTGGTGATGCCAAAGCCTACGTCGCTTCCACAAGAACTCTCCGATTCGTCAAGAATGCCCTGAAGCACGAGAGGCGCCACCAGGACCCTTCGAACAGACTCAGCTGCGATGGAAAGGACTGTGACAACATCATCAACGACTCTGAGGATCTCCATCTCTCGGCCAACTGCGGTCACGCTTTGTGTACAGACTGCATCGTGGCCAGCAAGAATCTGCTTGGCAACTGTCCTGTCAGTGGATGTAACAAGGAGGTCAGATCTTATCATCTTCTCGATCTCGGCAAGCTTGGAGAGTCAACTGCCAGCGAATACGGCAGCAAGGCTGATGGTCTCACGAAGTTGCTCAAGACGATTGCGGCCCAAGGAGAGCAAGCAATTTTGTTTGTGCAGTTCACCCACCAGATTGAAGGTATGGTCAAGATCCTCGACAGGGCCGAAATCAGCCACCACCGCCCCACAGCCGACAAGGAAGGTCCTTTCAAGTCTTTCACCAAGAACAAGAAGAAGACGGTGCTAATTCTGAACTCGAACGACGAGTCTGCTGCGGGCGCAAACCTCACAAATGCCAACCATGTCATCTTTTCCAGCCCCTTGCTGAAGCGTACACAGTACGAGTACGAGGCTCAGATGGCTCAAGCTATTGGACGCGTTCGTCGTCCAGGTCAGCATAAGCCTGTTCGTGTCTACCGCTTTGTTGCGCTCGACACTATTGATGTCGATATTCTGGAGCACCGCGAGCACCGCACATCGACCATGTCCGAGTACCAGGATTGCGATTGCGAGAAGATTGTCCCCGGTACAAATTTCGAGGCCAAGCTGAAGCAGAAATTGGCCAAGCCTGAAAAGACGCAATTGATTCGAGACCACAACGGCGAATTCAAGCTTGTTCCACGTCAATTGCTGCTCGCTGCTGGAGGGGCGGGTGTCTTTGAAGGAACCGAACGGATTTTGGGTTATGAAAAGTACAACTCTTTGATCAAGTTCTCGTCCGGCTTCATTCAGGATGATTGAAGTTTGCTTGGTTCCAGCATGAGGAGTTTTTTTTTTGTTTCTTTTTGCATTTTCAGTTATCACGCGGCCCCAGCATCTCTTACATTCATGGCCCCAGCGTCTCTTACATTCATGGCCTCAGCATTTTGAGCGGCCGGATGTTTATACTTGTTTTCTCTTTTGATCGTTTCAGCACACATCAGCGAGGGAGTTTTTGATCAGGGTTTCGTTTCATGGAAGGAAAGACAGGCATTCAGGAGACAGAAGAAGGAGCAGGATTACGAAGAAAGATGAATAACGACAAAAACACATAGATAGACAAAAAAAACAACATGTCAAAAAAAAAAAAGGCTTCCTCTGAGTGATGTCCTTTCTGGAGGTGAAGACAACTCAGAAGAATGAAGACAGAGCACAGAGAGGGCAAGGCTGGTGGTCGGGGGTCGGGCCGAGGGCTGGCCGTGTGGAGTCCGTGCTCGGCTCTGCCCCAGATTTGGAGCATTGCCCATGTCAAAATGGCTTTGCTCATGACGAGAGATGAAAGTTGCATCCTTGATCTGAACACACCAGACACGCAGAAACCATGGCACATACCTCACCAATGGCGCTCGACCGGCGAGTGTCGCCATCGCCGCCGCCGCAGCCCTTGTCCAAGCGAGACAAACGCCGCAACAACATCACCGACAAGCTCTCGGACATGATCCAGACCTTCACCCAAGACCAGCACCAGCACTACCGCGCGCAGCTGCAGGCCATCCAGGTCGACATGACGATGATCCTGCGAGCAAACCCCTACGAGAACAGTCCTCTCGACGACTCGGCCGAAGATGTCGAGCGAGAGATTGAAAACGTCACTGGCGGCAGCTTGCCAAACACGGACGCTGCCGTCAAGGACTACCTCGCTCTGGCCGGCAAGAGGTACCACGAATACGTGCAGCAGATCAACCATGCTTTGGAACAGCGCGACGCCGATCTGACAGCCCTGCAAGTACGAGACTCGCCCTTGCGACCAAGACGCCCTCTTTTACTGACACCAGCAGAACCGTTACGACGCGGCCGTGGCCGAATTAGAAAAGAGCTCGGGTTACAAGGTGCAGGTTGCGCAACGCGAACACCTCGAGCTGGCGTCGACAGTGCGCAGCCGTCTGATCAACAGCGTCACAAAGAAGCGCGACAAGCTACTGCGCGAAAAGGAGCAACTCGACATTGCAGACAACTCTGCCCTGTTCTTCCACCCCAGCCAATTCACCGTCAACATCCCCCAGAGCCCAGGCGGCCTCCAGAGCAACCGCAAGACCCGCCACACGCGCCATCGTGTGGGAGAGGTCGATGTAGAAGGGCAGAGAAAACGCAAGGCCCCGGCCGACGAAGAAGCCACCGACTCACCTGCCCCGTCCTTCCGCCCTCTGCAAAACGACAGCAATGGAGCCGCCTCGCCCTTCCACGAAGCTCGCACCAAGACGCTCTACACACAATACGAAGCACCCGCCTTCTCCATCGACCGTCTGTTTACCGAGAAAGAGCTGAACCACGCAACCGTTGTCGCTCAACTTGCAACCCACCACTTCTTCCACCAGCCCCAGGCCAGCCACCAGAACCCTGACAATCCTCCCTCCCTTGCATCTGTCGACGGTGCTGCCGATGCCGTCGTGGGTCCTCCTGCCATTACCACCGAGATGGACGACATTGTCGCAAGTCAAGCCAATGCTTCACCACCGCCCACCCAAGCCCCAGAGATGGAGCGCAACATCTCACACCATGCCACTCGTGGTGCCACTAGGGCCAACCCACTGGCTGCGCTGTCAGAAGCCGCTGCCCTCACCTCTACTACGACGAATCCCTTCGTGCCAGTCTTGATCCCCATCACAAAGACTGACAAGGGTGCCCCTACCCCACCTGGTGTGAGCGCCGGTGAAGTCGACAGCGATATTGCACTCATGCTTAGAGAGGATGAAGCCCCGCCGACATCAAACCCTGAACAAGACGAGAACCCGAGCAACCTCCAACAAATACGTGAACGCCTACTCGAACAAGCCTGCCAGGCCACTCAAGGAGTTGCGCCCTTCCGCCTGCCAGTTCTTGAGACTGGTCCTGCAGCAATCAGCGGTGGCGTGAACAGAATACCTCCATACGGCTTTGCAGACCCCGATTCTCTACGCTTTGCTCTCAGAAACGGCGCCGGTGTGGGTACTGCTGCCGCTGCTGCTGCACCATCAGCACCCGTAGTCAATGGTAACGCTCTTACTGCTGCTCCAGCCAGTGTGATCGGAGCTGCCATACCCATGAGCAGAACGACGAGTTATGCTGGCAGTGAAGCGGGTGCTGCTAGCGAAGCAGGCGGCGTGGGCATGCGAAGAGTCAGGAGCAGATTCGGTTGAGCCACCGCCCTTGTCTGTATTCATCTTTCCTTTGTTCTTTACGACTTTTTGATCATTCTACGAAGCACACTGAGTTTGGCATCATCCATTAGACCGTTTCCCTTCTAGCTCTTGTTACCTGCTTGTTGTCAACTCTACTAGCAGATTATAAGCTAATGTTCAGCACGCCGTCCTTGTGCTCTAGCATAGCACATGGCATCTCACATTCCACATTCCACATTCCACATCTCACATCTGCCATCTCCGCAGTTGCAGTGATCGATCTTCAGGGTCGAAGCGAGAGCTTCGGTTCAATGTATGCCGAGGTCGAGTGATGAAGCCCACTCTCCCACCGGGGCCTCCAAGCAAAATCTCGTATTGTCAACTAGTCCGAGGGCTTTGCAAGAGGTGACCGCTCCAGCCACTGTATGCCAGCACAGTGTTGACAACGACCCTCGATCAATATATGTTAGGGCTAACCACAATGGCGGCCCTTGTGCATCGCATCAGAAGGCGGGGCAACATCGAGTGACTGAATGCGGGGATCTTCACGTTTGCTCCTCCGAGATAATTTCTCCGTCGACGAGCAAAAGTCTCTTCTTTTCTTGGTTTGGAGTGCAAGTTGCTTCGCTCTCACATATTAGCCTGTATGAGAGATCAGCAATGCATGATGACCTTCGGACTTTGTGCATGGCATGCATCTAAGCGATCATGTTTCCAAGGATTTGGTGAGGTAGTGTGGTATTGTGGGTTGCGTATAAGCTTGTGGCCTGCCTCTTCTGCTTGATGTTGTGTCTTCTGGTTTGACAGAAAGTGTCGTGGTTGCAATCATGGTTCGCCTCTATTCCACGGGCCTAGCATTGGCTGGTCTGAGTCTTGCTCACGCACATTCGAATGCTTCGCTAGCCAACGCTATCTACAAAGATGCATTTCAATCTGTCGATGCTAGAGTTGAGAACCTCGTGTCTCTGATGACACTAGAAGAGAAGATGGCACAATTGATGCAAGGTATGCTGTTCCTCATACTTTCAAAACCCACCGCTGACTGTCTTTCCAAGGCGACATTTCCAACTGGCTCAACACAACCTCTGGAGAATTCAATCAAACAGGTTTAGAATTCAACTTTGCAAACCGCTCTGGCATGTTCTACGTCGGCTACCCTATCACCTGGGACTGGCTCGCCGAAGGCATCAGAGTAGGCCAGAACTACGCCGTCAACAACACTCGTTTGGGTATCCCGGCAATCGTTCAAACTGAGGGCATTCACGGCTTCCTGATCGGTAACGCGACAATCTTCAACTCGCCAATTGCTCAAGCATGTTCGTTCAACCGCGAGTTGCAACGCCAGATGGGCGAGCAGATTGCACTCGAAGCCGCTGCTTTGGGAGTCACCCAACTATTCGCTCCTCTGGCCGACTTGGCTCGCGAGCTACGCTATGGCCGTGTGGAAGAGACTTATGGCGAGGATGGCTATCTGGCTGGCGAAATGGCATACAACTACATTGTTGGGTGTCAAGGACAGAATGTTTCGGCTATGGTCAAGCACTTTGCTGCTTACTCTGAGCCTGAAGGCGGTCTTAATACTGCACCCGTGCATGGCGGCGAGAGGGAGCTGAGAACGACTTGGCTTCCGAGTTTCCACAGGGCGATTATTGATGGTGGGGCCTATGCCATCATGTCTGCGTATCATGCTTATGATGGTATACCGGCTGTGGCTGATTACCATATGCTGACTGAGATTTTGCGCAATGAATGGGGTATGTTATAGATGAGACCTTGAGAGAGATCGATTTGCTGACGGTATCATTAGGGTACAAGTACTTTGTCTCGAGTGATGCTGGAGCCACGGATCGCTTGTTCAAGAACTTTTTGACTTGCGGAGTCAACGACTTTGGATGTGTTACTGAGCAGTGCCTGACTGCTGGAAACGATGTCGAGGTAGGTCGATTCGACTCCTCTTACAAAAGTGTTGACTAACAAGCTGGTCAGATGGGAGGTGGCTCCTTCAACTTCCGCTCTATCCCTGACCTCGTCAGCAACAACACCATCGACATCAGTGTCGTCAACGAAGCTGTCGCCAGAGTTCTAAGAGTCAAATTCCAAATGGGTCTGTTTGAGAATCCTAATCCAGCTGCTCCCAAGGACCAATGGAGCAGCATCATCAACAATGCTGCTGCTAAGAAGCTTGCCCGTGACCTCGACGCCGAGTCAATCGTGCTTCTCCAAAACCCCAACAAGACACTTCCGCTCAGCAAGACTGACAAGATCGCCGTCATTGGACCCATGGCTTCTGGTTTCATGAACTATGGCGATTATGTGGTTTACGAGTCTCAGTACAGGGGTGTCCAATACCTCGAGGGCATCCAAAACGCTGTTGGTCCTTCGGCTAATGCGACCGTTACTTATGCCAAAGGTTGCGAAAGATGGTCGACCGATGAGTCTGGTATCCCCGAGGCTGTTGCTGTTGCCAAGAATGCTGATGTGGCTGTCGTTATTGTGGGCACTTGGTCTAGAGACCAGAAGGAGCTGTGGTCGGGATTGAATGCCACCACTGGAGAACACATTGATGAGAGGTAGGTCACTGATAATCAGTTGATGAGAGCCACACTGACATTGGACAGCAATCTTGGCCTTGTTGGCGCACAAAGAGCTCTAGTCAAAGCTGTCATTGACACTGGCAAGCCCACCGTCGTTGTCTTTTCCTCAGGCAAACCTCTGACCGAAGATTGGATCTCCAATACCACAGCCAGTCTGGTCCAACAATTCTACCCTGGCGAGGAAGGCGGCAATGCCCTCGCAGACATCCTATTCGGCGCCGTCAACCCATCCGGCAAGCTCTCCGTAAGCTTCCCTCACGACGTGGGCACCCTCCCTGCCTACTACGACTTTCTCAACAGCGGAAGACCAAGCGCCCCTGGCTTCATCGGTGGCGATGGAAACCTCTACTTTGGCTCCAACTACATCCTCAACACACCCGTACCTTGGTTCCCCTTTGGTTATGGCCTCTCTTACACCACATTCGACTACAGCAACGTCACGCTGTCTTCCTCGCACGTCTCCGCCACAGACAACATCACCGCCACAGTCTCCATCACCAACAACGGCACCTATGACGGCGCCGAGGTCGTCCAACTCTACATCAAAGACCAAGTCGCCAGTGTCGCCGTCCCCAACATCCAACTCAAAGGCTTTGAAAAGGTGTTTGTCAAAGCTGGCGAGACCGCAGAGGTGCAGATTCCATTGAATATTGCTGACATTGGACTCTGGAATAAGAGCATGAAATATGTGGTTGAGCCTGGCAACTTTACTGTCTTTGTTGGCAGTAGCTCGGCTGATTTCCGTGCTAATGCTACTTTGACGGTTGTGTAGATTGAATAGAGGAGATGAGCAGGTTGTTGAATAATAGTCAGTTTCGATGTATGGGTATGACCACTCGAATGTAATTGATCATCGATGTCGATTGCCAATACCGTTGTTGCCGAAGATCAAAACCCAGATCCCAAGAAATGGTCCCGAGGTGGGGCAGGTAAATGGATGCACTTCGGTAGATAGACAACATGAGCCCTTACTCTCCATCAACATCAAAGCTGCAAATGATCACTCTGAGACTGCCGCCCTCGCCTCGCTGAAAGAGCTTCGCATCTCGCACACGGAGCATGCATCTCCTTGACCAGCAGGGAATAGGAAAGAGGGGTCGTCGGTTTGACTTTAGCCGGCAAGAAAGCCGACAAGATCGGCATGACTTCGGGTTTTCGGAGTGCAGGGCCGCAGTTCCCTCCTCGACAAACCGCGGTTTCCACACATCGCGTGCTGAGGATTGGAGGCAAGAGTGTCTGAGAACAGTTTATTTGCCGCGGATGGCGTGAAGCCAAGAATGGCGGTTCTTCCTTCTTGCTGTGCAGGCTGATCCGCATTTTCGATACAAGGGACACGTGCTAGGGTTTTGGGAGCTTTGCCTGTGTTTCGGTGTTGGTGTTTCTTTATCGTATAAGAACATCGTTCCTGCCTTTGTGTCACGATCTTTTTTTGATCGCATCTAGTTTGCTTTCGTCGTTCTGTGATACTCCCCATTTGTCTTGATAAGAAGAGATTATGGCTTCCATAGATGTAGAGGATGTGCTTTCAAAGCTGACGGAAAGGGAAAAGATATCGTTGCTTGCAGGTACCTCATCGCCATCAAAGGGCCCCTTTTACAAGTCATGTGTTTCTGATCTTTGGTCTCCAGGTATTGATTTCTGGCACACGCAACCAATTCCCAAACATGGCATTCCCTCTCTACGACTCTCCGACGGACCCAATGGTGTCCGTGGCACTCGCTTCTTCAATGGCGCCCCCGCAGCTTGTTTCCCTTGCGGCACAGCTCTGGGGGCAACCTTTGACACCGAACTCCTCGAGGAAGCCGGCCGTCTGATGGGCAAAGAAGCCATTGCCAAGGGCGCACATGTCATCCTCGGCCCCACCATCAATATGCAGCGCTCTCCCCTCGGCGGCCGTGGCTTCGAGTCCATTGGCGAAGACCCCGTTCTAGCTGGCCTAGGCTCCGCAGCTCTGGTCAAGGGTATGCAGGAGAATGGCGTCGTGGCCACCATCAAGCATTTCGTGGGCAATGATCAGGAGCACGAACGCAATAGAGTGGATACTATCGTTACGGAACGCGCGTTGAGGGAGATTTATCTCATGCCGTTTCAATTGGCGGTGAGGGATGCTTATCCCAAGTCGTTCATGACTGCTTACAACAAGATCAACGGCACGCATGTGAGTGAGAACCAGCGCATCTTGAAGGATATCTTGAGAGGGGAGTGGGGCTGGAAGGGCTTGGTGATGAGTGACTGGTTCGGTGTGTATTCAACAACCGAGTCGATTGTTGCAGGTCTGGATTTGGAGATGCCTGGTCCCACTCGCTACAGAGGAGAAGCTTTGGTGCATGCGTCGACTGCCAACAAGATTCCTGCTGGTGTGCTTGACGAGAGAGCAAGACAGGTCCTGGAGCTGGTCAACGAGTGCGCTGCATCAGGCGTAAAGGAGAACGCCGAGGAGACGACCAACGACACACCAGAGACGTCCAAACTGCTGCGAAGACTTGCTGCAGAGTCTATCGTGCTGATGAAGAACGAAGGCGACATCTTGCCACTCAAGAAGGACAAGAAGATTCTGGTCATCGGGCCTAACGCAAAGGCTGCAACATACTGTGGAGGTGGTTCAGCTTCGCTTCGCCCATACTACGCCATCACTCCTTACGAGGGTATCGTTGACAAGCTTGGCGAGGAGAATGTCGATTTTAGCATTGGCGCATACTCCCACAAAGAGATGCCCAGCTTAGGAGTCGATTGGAGGACCACCGCCGGCGAAGATGGCGAGCATGGCGTACTTTTCAGAGCTTACAACGAACCTCCCGAGGACAAGGATCGCAAATGTGTCGATGTGCTGGGCCCTTTCACAAACACCTCGATGATGTTCATGGACTACAAGAATCCAAAACTCAAGTCTGGACTTTGGTATGCTGACATTGAGGCATACTTTACAGCTGATCGGGATGGTGAGTATGAACTCGGTGTCTGTGTGTACGGATCGGCAAAGGTCTTTGTCAACGACAATCTCGTCCTCGACATCACAGAGAACCAACGCCAAGGTTCTGCATTCTTCGGTCTGGGTACTGAAGAAGATATCTGCGCTGTTTCCATGAAAAAGAACCAGACCTACAAAGTCCGCCTTGAGTTCGCCAGTGCCCCGACCAGCAAGTTGACTGGTGGCAGCGTGGACTTCGGCGGTGGTGCTGTCCGTATCGGAGGAGCCTGGAAGATCGACGCCGACGAGGAAGTCCGCCGCGCTGCTGAACTTGCAAAGTCTGCCGATCAGGTTTTGGTCTGCGCAGGATTGAACATGGATTGGGAGAGCGAGGGCTTCGACAGACCAGACATGAAGCTACCAGGCCACTTGGACCGCCTCATCTCAGCCGTCGCAGAGGCCAATCCTCGCACAGCAGTCGTGCTTCAAAGCGGTACACCAGTAGAGATGCCCTGGTTGAGCAAGGTGCCTGCAGTACTCCAGGCATGGTACGGCGGCAACGAAACCGGCAACGGAATCGCAGATGTCGTGTTTGGCGATGTGAACCCCTGCGGCAAAACATCCTTGTCCTTCCCCATCAGAAACGAAGATAACCCTGCATTCCTCAACTATCGCTCCGAGGCCGGCAGAGTCTTGTATGGAGAAGACGTCTACGTCGGCTACCGCTACTACGATACTCTCGGCCGCCCAATGGCCTTCCCCTTCGGCCACGGATTATCCTACTCGACCTTTGGGTTCTCAGACTTGAAGCTTCAGACACCCTCAGACAGCGAAGGCGACCTTGTCGCTAGCCTCACACTCAAAAATACTGGCAAAGTCGCAGGAGCGCAAGTGGCGCAACTGTACATCTCACCAATATCCCCATCTATCCGCCGCCCGACAAAGGAACTCAAAGCCTTCACCAAAATCTTTCTCAATCCCGGCGAGCAAAAGACTGTCGAGCTCAAAGTGGCACTCAAATATGCAACCAGTTTCTGGGATGAAAGCAGAAATGCTTGGGTTTCTGAGAAGGGCAAGTACAAGGTTATTGTTTCGGATAGCAGTGCTGTTGGTGATGGCGCTGTTGAAGAGACGTTTGAAGTGCAGAAGACACAGTGGTGGAATGGGCTTTGAGGGTACTTTGTGGGTTTGGCATGATGGCTTTTTGTGGATATCCTTTTTTTGGTTTGGATAGATTGTTTTCGCATTTGGCGGTATGCACGTTGATGATTTGTTGGACACGATCGCTTTTTTAAGTGTGCTCTTGGATGAATGTGACGGTATGATCTTTGACACACGGTGAGGATATAATCAAAAGCATGATAATATTTGCATAGCAAAGGAATCAATTGCCACTACTTGCGGCCAATAGCAACAACAGCAGTGCCAGCAAGCACATACGCGCCTTCACCATTCTTCTCGCAATTCTCCTTGACCACCTGCACGAATTGTCTTTCCACCTCTTTGACCTCTTGCTCATCCGAAATGTCCGTGATCCAAGTGACTGCAGGATTCCCGCTGGTCAAAAAAAAGTGCGCGAATTGCTCTACATCAGGCATAACAATCGGCGCACTCACAAACTCAGTGTATACATCTCTAAACCCTGCTGTTTTGAGTTGCTCACCCACGCCTTCGCAAGTAGTCCACGAAGCAGATACTGTAGGCATCTCAGGGGTAGGTTTGCCGAGACTTGGAAAAGTGCGAGAGGCGGCGATGGCGAGCGATTCCATCCATTGCATACGGCTCCAAGACGAAATGGCAGCAACACCATTGGGCTGCAATACACGATAACTCTCTTTAAGTGCCTTTGCTGGATCTTGGACCATGAAGAAGACGAAATTGGCAACAATGTGCGAGATTGAGTTGTCGAGGAGTGGTGCTAGGGTCATGGCATCCATGACCAGAGGCGTCACTCTTGCCCACGTATCCTTTTCTGTGCCTGGACTCAGTTCTTTGAGTTTGGAGGCTCGCGCTTGGGATACAACGCCCACCATCCCGATGCTAAAGTCCGTGGCCAGGAGTTGGGCGGTGGTGGGTAGGTCTGCATGGTGCGAAGATATGAGTTGGGAAGTCACGCTGCCGGGGCCGCATCCAATGTCTAGGATGGAGGTTGCAGATGATAGGGATGAATGGGAGTCGAGCAGTTCGATGAGACGGGTTATGGGGATGCTCATGGGCGATCTGGAGGTATTTGCTGCATAGTTTGCAGATGTCTTGTTCCAGTCATTGGCGCCGACTTTGAAGTTTGCGTGCTTGGTGGCAGATGAGGATGACATGATTTTTTTGAGTAGTGTTGGTGGTGGTTGAGTAGAAAGGATATGAGTAAGAGATGGAGTGGGAGGAGATGACACGATATGCGATGGAAAAATTGTGGGAGCAAACCTTTGGGTACTTATAGACATGGTAGATGTAAGCCATCAGGGTAGGATCCTGCGAGGTCGGATGTAGTATGCAGCGCGCTGCTGTCAACACTCAGGGTAGTTCTCGGAGACATAATCCGGAGACTTTTGCTTGGTGCAAAGCGGAAGGATTTCAGCACACCGGTGAGACCAAGACACGTTGTTGTGAGATTATATGCAAGTGCAGTTAGTATTTCGCCAGTCAACTTGCTGCTGCCTGCATATTCCTCCTCTCTCCTTGCCCCTCTCTATTCTATGATCATCTGTTCGTCGATTGATCTTTGATCGTTGGCGTGAGTTGGCCGGCAGCTCGTTGAGTTATCCCGACGTTTCTCCGCAACCGCTCATTGGGCAAGATCTGCTCTCTTCTGTTCGATTTCTAGCAACGCGCCAGATACTCCGTACATCCTTTGATTTTCCCCTCTTCTTCCCCCCTCGACTGAGTCTCCCTTGGAAGCTGTGGAATCAAGTACGCCCTGTCCTGCTCGGCTCTGCTGTTGCGTTTCAGATTTGCAGACCCTCGGTCTTGGCAACCCTTTCTCAGCCACGAACCTCACCTCACGTTTGCTTTCTGCTGCTTCTTCATCATCTTGAAGCACCTTAAATTCGCTGTTCTATCAATGCCTCAAGGTTTGGTCCCTGATAGCTCCGTACTGAGATACACTGGAACGAGTCCAAATCTTCCAACACCTCTTCGTTGTGTGCATGCAATCAATCTGAGGCAAAACCACTGCGGGGGCAGATCGTGAAATTCTTACAACATCGCTTAACGCCTGCTGTCAATGCCTTTCATCTCGTCCTGCAATAGTCCCTAGTGATGTCCAATCCGAAGGCCTGTTCAAGAACCATAGTCTAGCCGGGAGCTAGATTGAACTATAAGCACTGTAAGATGTTTTGCCGAGCGATATAAGCAGACACTTTCCCTTCCACTGTGTGCTCCTCCTTCTCCTTCTTCCTTGAGCAAGTCTCGAACGTTGAAATTCCATTCTATCCTTTTTTTCGTTGCTTTTTACTTTTCACCCTCACGAGTTGACCTCGTACTGTCATTCGTTTGTCCACCTAAAAGCAAAGACCAAGATGTACTTCAACTCTATCGCCCTTACCACCGCCCTGCTGGCAGGCTCCAGCATGGCCGAGATCATCTGGGACGGCCGCTTCACCGACAAGTCTGCCGCAGAGATCGACAAGTGGTCTTGGAACAACCAGGTCTGCGCATACCAATACTACATCCACGGACCTGGTGCAACCACCGACTACATCAACATCAGCCCTGACTATGCCAACCCCGCCGACAGCTCATCCTCAGATGGTGCTCGCATCACTGTCGATGGCACATCCTCGTGGAATGGTCAAAGCATGATGCGTACCGAGCTGATCCCTTCGACTAAGGCCGCGATCAACAAGGGCAAGAAGTACTACCACTTCAGTCTCAAGCGTGGTGCTACGAACGCACCCGACACCACCGCCGAGCACCAAATCGGCTTCTTCGAATCTCACTTCACCGAACTCAAGTATGGAGTCGACGGCAGCAATGGAAAGCTACAGTGGATGACCGATGGCAAGGCCCAATTCGACATGGACTTTGAAGCCAACGTGTGGCACAATATCGCCTACGGAATCGACTTTGACGCCAGCACGGTTGAGTTCTACCACTCCACTGGTGGCGATAAGCTGGTTTCCAAGGCCGGTCCCATGAAGGCTTCCGTCAGCTCCAACGGCGCCGATTGGCATGTTGGTGTGCTCAAGTTTTCCAAGACCAAGGAGGATTGGTTCTTCAGCAGTGTTTACATCGAGGATGGCGAGTTGACTACTTCGATCTCTGGTTCTTCTGGCGGTGCCGCTCCTGTCAAGGTCTCTTCTACCTCTGCTATTCCTTCCAAGGCACCTGTCACCACAACCTCGTCGTCTGTCGCAGCTGTAAAGACTACTTCCTCCAAAGCTGCCTCCACGTCTGTCGCTGCTGTTTCGAGCTCCTCCAGCGCTGTCCCTACTACTCTGCAAACTGTGACCAAGTCTACCGGCCCCACCGTCGTATCTTCGACCACTGCTCCTTCTGAAACCAATGATGCTGGGTGCACTGTCGAGTACGTCTATGTTTAGTTTTCAATAGAGCAAAAGACGTCAGTAGTTGAGCATATCTGTCCATAAAGTTCAAATCATCTTCTGTCTCTAGGCTATCGATTCAAATCTGTTATCTGTATCAATTTACCAAATTGCTTTCTTCGTGTCTATGATCTTATAATCTTGGACCAATTGGCTGTCTCTTTCGCGTAAGCTTGCTTATGTATGGTTGTTCTAGTTTATCTTCATCTACCACATGACTTATCACGCGTCTACTTGACGCCGGATGTTGGAAACAAAGACCAAGCAGTGGTTGCTCGATCCAACAAGCTGATGAACGCAAAGTGAAAGAGGCTCCGAGATGCAACTTAATAGAGCATAAGCAACAAAATTCCTCTCAGCGTTAGCTTTTGGAGATTGTACAATTCTTTAGTCCGTCTTGTGTCTATGCCACAGTGAGAGGAAGGTGAAAGTACAAATGCTTGACACACAGAGATGATGACAGGAGGAACAAAAGAAAAAAAAGTGCTCCGATTTTTAATGCTCAAGAAAGAAAAAGTGCAAGGTAGAAAGCGTAAACTGTACAATGCAAGCAGGTATACATTAACCTCTGTTGGGTTATCAAAGAGT
Source organism: Aureobasidium sp. EXF-10728 (assembly GCA_023848605.1). Classification (NCBI taxonomy): domain Eukaryota; kingdom Fungi; phylum Ascomycota; class Dothideomycetes; order Dothideales; family Saccotheciaceae; genus Aureobasidium; species Aureobasidium sp. EXF-10728. The sequence goes on along the minus strand of SWBG01000018.1, from coordinate 63,379 downwards.
AATCGCCAGCGACCATGTCCATGGTCACGACCCGTCTCGAGTACATGCGGGTTGGGTTTGTTTGCTTCGCGGTCGCCCATGGTGCCTGCTTGTCATGGCTGCGAGATGTGTGAGGAAGGGAGGGTATCGTCGTAAGTGAACCATTTATCGGTAAGGGGCATCAGCTCTGGCAACAGCAGCCAGTTCGGGCTCCCACTTGTCACCGCTAGATTCAAGTCAGTTGATGGTCCTACTCCTGAGATGGTATGGAACTCACTTCATCAAAAGCTTCTCCTTGTTGTAAAGCAGCTCCTCGCGGGCTATTGTACAGTTAGTTTGAGGGATCCTGGCTGGTTTATGCAGAAGAAAACATACTTTCGGTGGCGTATTCGGCGTTTGGTGACTCGACAATGGCGTCGACGGGGCAGGACTCCTGGCAGAAACCGCAGTAGATGCACTTTGTCATGTCGATATCGTAGCGGGTGGTTCTTCTGCTTCCATCCTCACGCTCCTCGGCCTCGATGGTGATGGCCTGGGCGGGGCAAATGGCCTCGCACAGCTTGCAGGCAATGCATCGCTCTTCACCAGTAGGGTAGCGGCGCAGGGCGTGCTCGCCACGGAAACGAGGGCTGATGGGACCCTTCTCAAAGGGATAGTAGATGGTGTAACTTGGGACATTGTCAATAATTGGAGGTTTGGCGGAGGATGGTGGCGCGTAGACTCACGGAGGTCTGAAGAACTGCTCGAGCACGACGTACATGCCGCGCATCATCTCGGTAAGCAGGAAGTAGTTGCCGAGTTTGTCGGCGGTGCTCTCCTTCTGTTGGTCCCATCGTGCAGGGGCGGGCATGCGGTAGCCCTGGGCGGGGGCACCGGAGCCAGAGGCGAGGCGGGCGGTCGATGTCGAGAAGAGCGAGGTCGAGGCGGGTGTGAAGAGGCGGGGCGAGGCGACGAGAGGACGAGCCGAGTTGCGCAGGACTGCAGCAGCCATGGTCCTTGTGTTTGCCATGATGTTGTGCGTGGGAGAGGCGAAGGTGTATTAGGTGGTAGTGGCGTCCTGAGGTTGATTAGAGCGTAGGTAGGTCAGCGTTGGTTGCACCTTCCATTTTCTACAGCCAATCAAGACGCTGCTTACCCCGGCCCTCGCGATTGGAAGGCGCGCTCGCTGCCGCCAAGCTTCTTCGGCCGCAGCTTCGAATCGTCAGTGACGAACGATTTCCAACAACGACCGGCCCAGCTGCACCATAGACTCTGTCCATCTCGCTCACCACCACTCCACCCTTCACAATGTTCCGCCTCGCCGTCGCCAGATCCGCCAGATGCCTCGCCCAGGCCGCTCCTAGAGTCCAGGCTCCCATCACCCGCTGCGTCGCTCCCTCATCCTTCTTGCCTTCGACCACTGCCGCTCCTTCGACCTTTGTTTCGGCCGTCAGATGCTACTCGGCACACGCTGGTCTCTCAAAAGATGAGGTTCAGGGCCGCATCCTCGACCTCCTGAAGAACTTTGACAAGGTGCGCAACCGCTTGAACTCCTTTGCCGCATCTCGTACTTCTCGTACTAACTCGCATACCAGGTCTCGGACGCCTCCAAGGTACTATCGATTCATCGCATCACCAATTTCTGGACACGATACTCACACTCTGTCACAGCTCTCGGCCCAGTCACACTTCACCAACGACCTCGGTCTTGACTCTTTGGACACCGTCGAGGTCGTCATGGCCATTGAGGAGGTCGGTCACACGCGCTGCACCACACAACTAGCCCACACGCTCACACCAATTGCAGGAGTTCAGCATTGAGATCCCCGACAAGGAGGCCGACGCCATCCACAGCGGTATGCTTCGCCCACACCCCTACAGCAACCCGAATTGACGCTGACTCAATTAATAGTGAACCAAGCTGTCGAGTACATCCTCAGCCAGCCTGACGGTAAGCTTCCCTGTGCAGACACACATGCAACCCGCCTCTGACTCGTGTATAGCCCACTAGATGCGCCATCTAAATGTGCATGGAATGGAATGTTTTTAAGAAATCCGAACTGCTACTCATGCCACTGTAGAGGTATTTAGCCACTAGGTCCTGCGCCCTTGTACTATGAAATTTTCCTTGGTCATCAACAGCTGCAAATTGAAGCCAACGTTGCGAAATGAAGTGAAATTGTACATGGCCGTATGCCGGTGATCACAACATAGTGCCAAGAGGTTTGTTCAAGGGAGGCAGGCGCCAGTGGGGAAAGTTGATCCTCCGAGCATGCGACAACAGGCCTGATTAATTCATCTTGCGCCGCCTGATTCTCTGCTTTGTATTCGATCGAGTCGCTGTCCGTTCTAGAGCTCCAGCGGTGCTTTTTTGCCTACGTGTTCCCCCTACTCCACTAGCAGCTGTCCCCTGCCACCCCGCCGCGTCTCCCTCCATACAGCTGAGTCCAACGGCCACGAAACACCCCGGCGTCTCGCGAAACCCCGAACACACGACATCATCGCTCAACCTCAACATGGCCTCTAGCTCGGGCTTGACAAGAAGAAGAGGTGGTGCTGGCCCTGCAGCCGGTCTGGAGAGTGAAGACGGCAGCCGTGTCAGCTCTCCCGCACCTGGCAACAAGCGCAACGACGAGAACAGAGCCGGAGGCCTCGAGACATCATACGAGAGCGGAGAGAATGGACACAAGATTGCCTTTGACCCTCGCGACATCAGCGAGAGTGCCGAGAGACTCAAGCAACCCAAGTTGACCTTGATGGAGGAGATTCTGCTCATGGGTCTCAAGGACAAGCAGGTAGCTTTGCGCCCTTTGGCTTGCCTAGACAAGAATTGCTTCTAACACACATCTCTACCCAGGGCTATCTCTCCTTCTGGAACGACAACATCTCATATGCTCTCAGAGGCTGTATTGTGATTGAATTGGCTTTCCGCGGACGAATCAGCATGCAAAAAGATTCCAACAGAAGACGATTCCCTCTGGCCGACAGAGTCATTGAGGTCATTGACGACTCACTGACGGGCGAGGTCCTGCTCGACGAGGCACTCAAAATGATGAAGAGCAGTGAGAAGATGAGCGTGAGCTCGTGGATAGATCTTATGAGTGGTAATACTTCTCCTGGCCCGACATGAACGCATGGAGACTAGACTGCTGACACACGCAAAGGCGAGACATGGAACCTCATGAAGATTGGCTACCAACTCAAGCAAGTCCGAGAGCGCTTGGCCAAGGGACTGGTCGACAAGGGCATCTTGCGTACGGAGAAACGCAACTTCCTACTATTCGACATGGCAACCCACCCCGTGGCCGATGGCGGTGCAAAGGACGAAATTCGCCGTCGTGTCCGCAACGTTCTGACCAACCGTACTGTTGTACTGCCACCCACGGAATATCTGCCCGAGAACATGGAGTTTAGATATTTGCGAACCATTGCCATGATTTGCGGAGCATACGCGGCCAACGTACTGGAAAACGCACTGACAACACTGCAACACGAGGCACGCGAGAGGGCATTCGCGCAGGTGGACGAGCTGCTGGCCGAGTACTCACAATACCCCTTTGCCCGAAGGACAGGAGGACCTGGCGCGATTGGAGCCAATCTCGGACAGGTGATTATGGATGAGGTCAACAACGCAAAGGACAAGGAGCTGCAACTCGAGGTGTGTTCTTTTCCTGATGATTAAGAGGATGATATGCTGACTTGACACAGGTGGTGGCTGCTTGCCTGAGCGTCTTTACGAGATTGGATTCGCTACTTTAGAGCACTTTCGGGAGCACGACTGGGGACAGCAAAGGGATACCAAAGGGGCAGCAAAGTGATTACGTTCTGACGAGGCGTTTATGATAGCAGCAGGAGTTGAAGAAAATGCAAGCGACAAGCATCGTGTTTACGGTCCGAACATCGAGCAAGTCATGATTGATTCTTGAAATGAACATGGAGCAAGTGGATGGTTCTTGGTTTGGAGAAGGTGCGGCTCGGCAACAGCTCTTGGTCGGCGGCCCGTGCGCGCAGTTGGACAGACTCTCGAGAGAGACGCGCCTGGAGAGCGCTGTCCATTGGGAATGTGCATGATTTATCCAAATAGCCATTTGTTAATCACCAATCATCGGCGCGCAACACTCGTCGACCTTCTCGGCGCTGACAGGGCGTGAAACAAAGGCCTTGTACTGCCCTCGGAGCCATACACCGCTTGGTTCAGGCACCGTCCTTTCCCGTTCGGCCAGACCAACTGCCCTTTGAGGGGCATGTTCGACCAAGGTATGTCACTTCGCTTTTTGTTTCCTCCAATCTCTCCATTTCCCTGTCGAGTCGACTCGTTTCCCACATGCTGTCGACTTTGACGCGCCGTCGCTTTCCATGGCTTCCTTGTCCACTTACCACCTCCGCTCGACGCGACCACCCACGCGCCTGCTAACCCCCCAACTCAGTCACTTCCCGATAAACTCTCCTTAAACCATGCAATCGCCCTCGACCAATCCCACCGCCTCACCTTTCCCAAACAGCGGCCAGCCCTTCAACCTCTCTCAACCCCCACCAGGTCGCAGAAGTGTCGCTCCCCCCGCCAACGCCTCGGCTGATCCACCCCCAAATCCGCCCTCGGACGCTGGTGATGCCATTCGCGACGGAAAGCAGCGCGCCAAAGACATCATGGCCGCATCAGGTATTGACGTGACCGAGTCGCCCTCGCAATCGACCAACGGAGTCGCCATGTCTAGGAAACGTTCGCGCTCCGGTTCGCGCATTCCCGCGCGTCCTCAATCGCCAAACAACCCTCCCCACCAAGAGGTTCTGCTCGAGCGCTATATCCAGCGCGACTCGCTGTACGCTGCTGCCATGAACGACCAAGCTGAAAAGTCACGCAAGCTTTTGAGGCTCAAGGAGCAGGAGAAGGAATGGTATCTTCACGAGGGAAGACAGCAGCGACAACAACATCCTGGAGCTGTGTTTGGCTATGGATATGCCGGATACGGCAATGGCCGCACCGACGACAGAACCCGCCTGGAGTATCCAGCGACGCGCCGCAGAGCTGGCAACAGGAGAACGCGCGAGCTGCGCGTTGCCAGAAGAGAGGCAGGACAGCAAGCCGAATATCTGGAAGAGCTTGTGCCCGTGCGACTCGATCTCGAGCTTGACAAGCTGAGATTGCGCGATACCTTTACCTGGAATCTCAATGACCGCCTGGTTTCTCCACAGCTCTTCGCCGAGAATCTTATTGAGGACCTGAAGATGCCCACCGAGCATAGTCAAATGCTTGCTCGTCAAGTTCATCAGGAAATGCTCGACCAGCTGAACAACTACTATCCTCACGTCTACCCCGCCGGTCAACCTGCAGAACCCGACACCCTATACAACGCGCACAAGAACGATGACATGCGCATCACCGTCAAGCTCAATATCACAATTGGACACATCACCCTGGTGGATCAATTTGAATGGGACATCAACAACCCGCTCAACTCGCCCGAGGAATTCGCCAGACAGATGTCTTTGGACTTGTCGCTTTCCGGCGAGTTCACCACAGCCATCGCACACTCTATTCGCGAGCAATGCCAGCTCTACACCAAGAGCTTGTTCGTTACCAATTACGAATTTGATGGGCGACCGATAGAGGACCCTGACATTCGGGAGAATATGCTTCCTTCGCCCGTGCCTAATGTGTTCAGACAGCAACAGAGTCAGAAGGATTGGACCCCTTATATGTACGAGCTCACTGAGATGGAACTGGAAAAGACCGAATTGTCCATGTTGCGTGAACAGAGAGCACAGAAGCGTCAACTCAACAGGCGTGGTGGACCAGCTCTGCCAGATCTCAAGGAACGTCAAAGGACTGTGCGATCATTGGTCGTGTCAACGGTCATCCCAGGCGCTGCAGAGACCATGGAAGCCAGTGGAATCTTCAAGATTCGCCGTACTGCAACTGGCAGAGGCCGTAGACCCGGTGCTCGCCTCAATGATGGAAGCGATTCCGATGAGTTGGAGGAAGAGGAGTCCGGAGCCGAATCTCCTGCACCCTCGCAGCTCCCAAGTGCTGGTACAGCGAGAACCAGGGGTATGAGAGGTGCCGCCAGTGCTGCACAGATTGCTATGCGTCAAACCTATGGCAGATCGGCTACTCCTGACATCGCTATGCTCTCACAGCCGGAATCAAGCAGAGCATCTAGACGCGTCCAAGAGACGACAGCCCGCGAAGACACTGCAGAGCCCACATCGATGGTCGTCAAGCTTCGTGTGAACCCTGACAAGTTCAAGCAGTTTTTGGCTAGAAGGAAGTTTGGCCGTAGTGCGGCACCTCCTCTATCCGGCTTCCCCACGTCTTTCACCATGCCACCTGCCAGGCCTAACGCTACACCAGCCAAGCAGACGGCAGGTCCATCAACGCCGGCAATGCAAAATCGAGCTTTGCCAGCAGCTGCAGTCACTCCTGCTCGTCAGGCTCAACCGCAAGCGCCAACACCAACGACCAAGCTCCCAGCACCGACGCCGACCAAAATCACAAAAGACGTCGAGTATGATTCGCATGGACGAGTCGAAGCCGCCACCACACCTTTACCAGATGGTGCCACAGTGAGTAGACGCTCTTGAAACCGCCTTTTTCATCATGGACCATGCGACTGACACGCTCCCTTCCTCAGCCAGACATACCACCGTGGCTAGACGCTGCGCTCGTGGAACTGCACCGTATGTACCCAGGCTCTCGCTTCTCGGGCCTCATGCGCTTCGCCGCCATCGACGCCCTCACCGGCGATCCCGTCCGTATCGACCACACTTCGCTGCCCGCTGGCTCACCGCCACCTGCCAACTTCACCAACCCGGCTACCGGCGAGAAGCTGGAGGTCAAATGGATGTGGCAACCACGCATCCGCTGTGACGACTGTCCTGGCAAGTTGTATACTGCAGTGAGAGATGACACAATCGGCAAGTTCGAGGCGCACATCAAGAACAGAAAGCACAAGGCCGTGGTCGATGCAAGGTTGGCTGCGCAGAACACCACGGGCAACTAGAGGTCGCTTTGCTGGCGGGCGGCTAGGGTAGGATAGGATGAGGTTGTATGTATTTCTTGAGAACCTTTTTTTTTTCTTCACAAATGTTTCTTTCTCTTTGTTCATTTTGATATTAATCATACAGTGCTTTGTCAAAGCCTAACTAATGCTCATGTGCCGGATGAGCCTACCCACAGTATTCCTTTCTTGTTTTTGCCGCGATGAGTATACGCCAACCATCACATGGGTTGACGACTGCACGTACTTTGCCACGCCCACCCCATCCTCTTGAATCTTCTAGCCCTGCAGAGCAAATGAAAAACACTTGGATCCGTATCTCCCCCAGGAGAAAACCAACAATGAGCGCTGACAATTGATCTTTACCAGAATATTAGCATAAGTAACAGCCTTCTTCTCCTTTTTCCCTTCTACTCTTTGAAGGCTTTGATAGCAAGGGGGGCTACTTTTTTTCTTTGAGTTTTTGCTGGTTTTATGCAATAGGGTGGTGGGTTCTTTGGGATATTTGCGTAGAGTGGTGCGAGATTGCGGATGGAGATGGAGATGGAGATGGAGATAAGGAGGTTGGATTATCTTTTGCAGTAGTTGCTGTGAAAAGACACTCAGTATAATGGTTCGAAACGGGAGAGAACGTGGTCACTGGTATTTACGAGCAGAATTTGATCTTTGAATCCTTTGCTGCACCCAAATAGAGGGGTTTCTAGAATGTGAAGGGGTTGGAAGTAGCATAGCTCGATGAGGGAAATAGAGAGTTGTAGCGGTTCAACAGCCGACGAATATATCACTATCCTTTGGAGTTTTCTCAAGGTCCAAAAAAAAGAAAACAAGTTTTGGATATCTAAGTACCATTGATTTGCTCTTTTCTACATTGCAGATGTCCTTTTTTAATTAGGCATACCAAACGTTTTAGGGTTTACTTATGCACAAACGAGAGAAAAGCATGTTCTGTTCACAATGGACATTGGTGATTTAGGCCTTTGTGACTTTTAAGACCTATGGCTAGAGGAATTGTAGAAGGTGGATACATGAGGGGTTTGTAAAGGTCAAGTTGGTTGAACAGCATATATGTAGTTTGTCATGCAGCCAGATCTATGTAAAAGTCATAGAAGAGTGTGTGACGAGGATAGAAGAGAGTCGAAGAAGGAGGCTTTCTAGAGCAGAAAGAGAGGATTCGATATGAGAGATATAGATGTAGTCAAATTGCTCGATTGACTCTAGAAACCCATTATGCAAGAGGGACGTGTAAGATGGACAACAGGTAATCTAGATCTATTATGACAAGTTTCTACTCAACGTGCCACGGAAAACTGGATGCGTACGAGCACAAGGCATGGAATATCAAGAAATTGGACAAGTAAACAAGATAGGAAATTCTTGGTTTTGCTGTGATTGTGTATTGGATACATCAATTTGACTCAAATGCACCTGCGCTGGAGTCCTAGACTAGCTTAATCTATAGCCTTGTATGATGCTGCAAAGCAGAACGGTTTACCTATGCGAGTGAGGAGCAAAGATTATCAAGAGCCTTGTATTAGACATGATGCACAACGATACGCATGACAGCAACCTCCTAGATCGACCGAGAGGGTATGGCTTTGTTGTCTTTGCAAGCATAGTGGTCCATTACAATAAATCGAATGTCGATATTTATACATGAAAAGCCTCACCGCTTATCGGCAATTCTGCATGTTCCAATGAACCGCAGTTGTACTTGAAAAAGAGGTTGTATGAAGCTGATAATAGCTGCATATACCCAAATCCAGAAGCTCGCAAGAGAAGATAAAGATAATACTGTACCCAGAAGAATAACTAAGAGCACAAAATCTTCATGTCTTGGATGCTCACCTGGTGCCACAAATGTCAATCTATCTCGTGCTACAGCCTTCTGATCTGACAATAGATAGGCAGGGACGGGACACTCCTCTCGCCATGCACTTTTCAGCTCTCGCCTTGTTGGGGTAAGTAACACGAAGCACATCAGCTGAAAAAGGCTCTCCCGGCTGAAAAGCCACCCGAAGAGGTATGCACAACGGTCTTTTCAGCGCCCTTCGTAGAGCTTCTTTGGTGACTTGCAGAATAGACTTGTACTTGTCCATGCAAGTTTCCCGCGACGATGCATGTTTAGACGTGCAGTAGACTGCAGAAGCTAAAAAAGGCCATTGGGCGGAACTCCGCATTGCTTCCGGTGAACGCGTGTTTGCTCTCTCTTTCTTCATGCTTGAACGTTTTTGTGGATTTGTTGAGAGTAGTCTTGGAGGTTTGACTTGGTATACACGAGAAGTGGATAGTTAGGCTGAGTAGGCTAGGTTTCTACTCGAGTGATCTTCGGGTTTCGTGGTTACACTTTGGGGTTGCGTGTGGAATCGGTTTTTGGCGTTCTGGAAAATGCGGATTGGACATCTGGGAAAAGGTTCGTGAGTCGTACAGAAGGTATAACTTTGCCAGGATGCACCTTGTTCCTGGCATACGAAAGACTGCAGGGCTCTTGAGAATTCGTACCACGTACAGTCCAGACTCGTTCTTTTGCTCTGATGCGTTGCCGAGTGCCGATCATGGCTTGAGGTTATCATGCGTTTCGTCTTTTTTGGAGTTTCACACTTGCACTTGTTGTTGCTGGGGAGAGCTAATCACCCCCAAAGAACTATGGCTTGCATGATCCGACGGTTATCAGGCGTCCTGGAGTAAAGCTGTAAGATACAGAGGTCCGGCTGGAGAAAGGTGCGGCGACCATTTGACGCGGGATGGCGGCATCAGTTCACTGGACCCTTGGACTGAAACCACCAGCATGACTTTTGTTGCCCTCGCTCTCTTTGCATTGTCTTGAATGCATGACTTGATGAACTTGTCGCATACTTGCATGATTCTCATGGCTTGCGTTGCTCTGCTCAACACGAGTATCACTGTGTTTCATGCACATCAATTCCTCGGCTGAGGTCATGCAACAAAGAGCAAAGTCCGAGGTGTTGATCGATTTGGTGGTGGGTCCTTTTCTGCCGCGCGCAACGCGGTTACTTGCATGTGGCTTTTCTTGGGGGTTTCTCTGGGTCAAGCAAACTTGTGGAACCCGGAACACAGAGAGAGCAAAGATTCCAAAAGAGCAGATCGCGATGTAGTGCATAGGATAAAGGCGGGGCAATATTGAATTGAGAAAGAGGCCGCGCTTTCCAGCATCCGGGTCTTAGTTTTGAAGAAAAGAGGTTTTCTTATGGCCTTTCCTTGGCCTTGTGGATACCTATTCTGTTAGTCGTATATCGCATGCATAGGGATTTCTGTCATGCAATCGCAGTAGTAAGCTGCAGAAAGGAAAAGCACTCGGAAACTCTGGTCTTTGCAGGATTGTCCGAGTCTCTTATATCAGTGCAGGGGACCCCAATATGTGCTTGTATCTTGTGTTTCACATCTGTATACAAACAACAATACTCGAGTACAACAAACAAGCAGATCATCGTCACTACTCCAAGTCCCCCACTGGGGCTAAGATCGTGAATCTAGATTTGGATACAATTGCTCATGAGGTCATGAACACTGTCTCTCTCTCTGTCCTTGATTTCCCATCTCTTCGATTCGCGCGATTGCGGCTCCTTTTTGATCCGTTTTTGTCGTTTTCCTATCCGCATCTCGTTCTCTCTCCTAACCTGGGGCAAAATTGTGCAATTCGTGTCTGATGTGTTCACCGTCGATCTCATCACATTCTGTCTTTTCTCTGCTCCAACGTGCAGACTGACTCGCAGCATTGGAGAGATGAACGAGCTGCGGGAGCGCACAAGAGTAGAAAGAGGAATTATCAGGCAAAGCACAACAAGCAAGAGAAAAAATTCTTCTGTATGCTCATTAGGAGCCACAATGCAATCTATCATCGGGCAGGAAAAGGCGAAGAAAGAACAACTGCCACACGACTCAGCAACTAATACAAAAGAAAGAAAAAAGGTCAAGGAATAGGCATGTGTGGCAGGCACGTGTGATGGCATTGTACCATGGAACAACCACCTTCGCGATCTTCAGGAACACCCGCGTCCATGCAAAATGTCTCCCAAGCATCGAGAGAAAGCCAAGGTCCAAGAGGCGCCTGCCTTCTCAAGGTTCGACGGGGACAGCAAACACACGTATGCTCTACTGCTCCGGTCGTCAGGCATTTCCCTCTCCCGCTGCTCGCGATCCAAGGATCAATCGCGGGCACGCATGACTCACAAAAGAGACAGGGTGGTCTTTGTGAACTTTGCGTTGCTCGGGTGGTGCAGAAAACGCACAGGCTGCTTGCGCTCTCGTGAAAGTAATATGATCGACACGCCTTCCACGATGTCAAATGGCAGCACGCCTCTTCTGTCACTTTTCTTTTTTTGTGTTTACGGCGGGCAAGTTCGGCGGCAAGTTGACAAGGGCAATATCCATATAACGATCCAGCGGTGAGAAAAAGGGTTCACAGAAGGATTGATGCCTTGATTTTGTGCAGAGAAGCTCTGTGGGTTTTGCTGAAATTGGGCGATAAACATTGTGCACGGTGTTTAATGACGTCGCAGATCTAGAGAGAGACAGAGTAACATCGATCAGAAACATCTATATCGATGAAAAGGCTTGAGATTGCTTGGGCAGCAAGTACATTCGTTGGAGATTGATGATGTCGTGGATACACCAGATAGATACATTCACAATCTCCAGCATCATACCGTTATGTTTGGGCTATGCAGAAGATATACTATGCAGGGTCTCGGGGCAGGCACGCGACATCTTGCATTGTTTGTATCCTAGAATTTGAATTACACTCCTATTGCTGCCTTCTACGATAAGTGGAAAGGGGGAAAGATAGAAGAGGAAATGGCAGTTCACCCCTGGATAATCTACAAGCAATATCAGCTTGTAAACAACAGCTGATGTGCCAGCCATTAAAGTTCAATTGTCGCGTCGGCTATACCAAAGTGTTCGATACACGGCAGTCGAGCAATTAAGCATTCCACACAGATACACAATACTGTCAATAGGGAATGCCTCGAGGTGAAGTTGTATGTATACAGGGGCGGGTGGCGGGCAACGGCCAAAACGGCTTCCAGAAGCCTTCAAAACTCCACCACCACATGCTGCAAGAAAAAGGCAAACCGACCTATGGATTGCGTTCACGCTACATGCGAACGACTGCGAAACGGTTTGTCAGTCTCCTAGAATGCATACCACGACTTTTGGCTGCTTGAGATGGAGGCCTGAAAACACGTTTAGGGATCGATAGCCTGAACGGTATGCCGAAATGAAAAGCGAGATATGAACGGTATACCTACGACGTAGTGTTATGATTGTGATTGGTATGAAAGTATGTGATCTATGCAACAAGCGAAATTAGACCTGACGTCGAAAGAAAAACATTGCGTCTTCGGTAGTTGGGCATGAAATAGAGTATACACAATCAAAAAGCGCCTAGACCCAGACTGACAGGAGACGGGCGCGCCGTATATAACAAAGTCTAATTAGTTTGACGTCAGGAAGAGCTTTTGTAGTCGAGGCGGTGCGCCTTCTTTCGGAGTCGATGTGCGGAACGACTTGTCTATCCTTTTTGCGCAATTGGGCCTTGGACGCCTATTTCGAAGTCGAAGCTGTCGAACCCCAAGGTCCAAGCTTTGCGTTCCTCCCATTCATCGAAAAAGGCCTGTCACGACTGTCCTAGGCTTCTCGAATGTCGGTCCGTTCCGAGATCAATTGTTGTGCTTCTTTGTGGTGATGCTCCACGAGGTCCATTCGGTGAAAACACTGGGTTGGATTTGCGACTTCGGGTCGGCGTACCATTCCTTCTGGAGGTTGCTGTAACAGTCGGCAACATCCGAGTAATGCTTAGGGTCCAGGTTAACCAGAATCTTGGCAAGGAACAAACTCGAGCGACTGCAGGCGTTGCTGTGCAACTTTGAAGCGTTGGCTCGGATTTCATCGTGGACGGAATGGAGGAGGGCGAGAACTTCGGATGCTTCGTCGGCTTCGGGGAATTGTTTGGTCTTGTTGCAAGCTCCGAAGAACTGTTGCAACAAGCCGAAAGCCTTGTCCGAGATCTGCTTGCTAGTGGTTGTTCTGATCAACGTGATCATCGGTAAGACTAGATCCAGTGTCAATTTGTTGGAGTGTTCCTGTTTGGCGAAGATGGTCAAGAGGTCGAGGACACGGTTCTTAAAGTTGACAATGTTCTCTTTAGCGTCTTTGTTGTCCTTCTTCTTGTTGCTTGTGTTCTTCTTGCGCTCTGTGAAGATAGTCGTGAGGTGACCCTCCAACGCCATCATCTGATCGTCGTCCATATCCGACTCATCAAAGTCCGAGTCGTCCTCTGTAGGTTTCTGTGTCTTCAGTGCAAGTGCAAGTTTGTTCTCGAAGTCTTCGAGATCGGCATCTTCAGCATCGGCTTCCTCATCCGAGTCGTCCTCGGAAGCGCCAGACTCGGCATCTTCTACGACTTCAACATCACTGTCGACCTCGACGTCACTGTCATCCTCACCGTCTATCATCTCAACGTCGGAAGCATCCTCATCGGATCCTGACTCACCACCTTCCTCGGCGTCGTCAGCCTGCTCGAAGAGCTCTTGCTGACCGCTGAGGTTCTCGGATTTGTCAAGGATGTCGAGCATTGATTGCAGACCTTCGGCATCAAGCTGTGAAGAAAAGGCTTCGAAAACCTGTTGAGCAATCTTACGGTAGACAGCAGAGGGCTTAGAGATGAAGCTGAGCAGAATTTCAACAAGCATGACAGAAGCATCTTCACTCTTCTTCCATGATTGATAGCACAACTCCAGGTCTTCCAAAACAGGAACGACATCGGCCTCACCGTTGTAGACAAGCAAGATAGAAAGAGCGTACAAAGCCTTGAACGCACGTAGGGGTGCTTTCTTGCTGTCCTTTTGCTTTGTTTCGAGCTTCTTCAAGGCTTTCAAGGTCTTGTGAGCCTTTTCGAGGTTGTCCACGATCTCCTGATCAGCTTTGGTTCGCAGACCGGTCTTAGATGCAGCATCAGTCGTCTTGACTTCTTCAACGACTCTTTCAAGAATCGTGAAGTCTGGATCCATACGAGCAGAGAGAATGTGGTTGAGACAAGACATGAGACGCGAGCGGAACATTTCTTGGCTTGCTTCAGACAGCGACGGAGATGCCTTGAGAGCACCAGCGGCAGCGTCGGCATAGCCGAAGGGCACCATGGACAAGACAAGAGAAGCAATATTCTTGTTATCCCTACCTTCCTCAGCTTGTTGCTTACGAGCCATATTCAGCATCATATCAGCAAGGAGGCGGCGCTTGGTATCGGCCTGCGGTTGATTCTCGGCATTTGGCTTAGCTGAGAGTTGTTGCAGAATGGTCAGAGCGTCAGCTGCGCTCTGGTCTTTGGCGCGAGCGAAGAGGTCCTCGGCCGTTTTGGACTTTGTCAAACGGTCAAAATCCACAGCGCCGTTGCCTGATAACAAACCCTTCAGCATCACGGGGATGCTTTCTTGATCAGACTTTGAGCGAGTGACCATCTGTGATAGCGGACCCTTGGCTGCTTCGTGAAGGTATCGGTCTTGTCCGGCACGTTGGTTGATAATGCAGCGCATAGCGTTGGGGCTGAAGACAGCATGGAGCAGCTGGACTGGAGCAGTTGAGATTCCCATAGAGACGACCTGAAGGCCCAAGGATTTGCGTTCGGTACTGGCAGATGCGGCAAATAGTCCCTCTGTCAACAGGTCAGCTCAGTCGTTGAAAATAGTACGAGGGTCTGGACAAGGGTGTCTTACGATCCACGGCTTCGAGCCAGAACTTCTCAAAGTCAGAGACCTTCTCGTCTGACTTTTTGCTTGGCTTGTGGCGCTTGTAGAGGTGCGAAAGGATGATAGACCAGGCAAAGGAAGGCGAGCTCTGTGCAGCACCAGTGCTGTTGCCAGCTGGGCCGTCTTCATTCTGGGCACCGTTGTCACGGAGAATCTTTGCCACGGTACCTCTCTCCTTCGAAGAAAGAGGATCGTTGTGGTTCCATACTCCCTTGGGTAGCTTAGCCTCAGGGAAAAGAGTGGAAGCTGTCAACCAGATAGCAAGGCCTTCAGGGGTCTTGCTGAGCTTAAAAGGCTCGAGTCTTTGAACAAGCAGATTGATATATTCGAGGTCAAGGTCTTTGATCTGGGTTAGTGTAGCCAATGTCTCGTAGAGAGTCACGCCGCATTCTCTTCGCAGCCAGGTAGTCTCGGTTGCAAGCTTGAAGATGTGATCAAGAACCTTTTCCCATTCAGCTACAAAAACATCCTTTGCAAAGAGAAGTTGGCTCTGGATAAGAGACTTGAAACCAAAGCAACGACCTGTGAGATGGTCTCTTCTTTCCTGTGAGAGAGATCAGCATCGTACTGTGTGCAAATGACTTGGCAATGGCGTACCTTGTTGTTGCTCTGCTCCTCAGGTTGTGTGATTGAAACAATCTTGTCAATGATCGCAGGAAGAGTCAAGTCCACGCCCTCAACACCCCTGGCCGGAGATTTGGATGTCAGCTTCAAGATCTCTATCAAAGCTACCGAGAATCCAGATCTCGCGGCTTTACGGCTACTGCAAAGACCTCTGATGAGTCTAGTCAGGGACTTGTCCAGGGCTTCCGGATCCGCTTCTGCAAGGGTGCGAATTAGGTCTGCTGCAGCCTTCAATCTGGTTGCTTTCACATCGTCGGACAGATCGTTGTACAGGGCAGCCAATTTAGCGTCGGCAACACCAAATTCAACACGTCGCTTGCGCGAGGGATGAGTCGTGTCGTGGGCCGTCTCATCTTCGCCATTCAAATCGCGTGCACGCTTTCCAGCCATGGTGGAGAGTGTTTGATGAGGATGTGTCAAGATATATGCGATGGCAGAGCAACCGCAAAGACATGGCGCCGCATAGGCAAAGAATTTCTGATAACCATGGGGAAGCTTGGCGTGATAATTTCAAACCCAAATCCAGCATAGCACAAGGACCCTGAACAGCATCGGGATGCAAGCCGTAAAGCTGGAGCACAGCGAGCTTATATTTTTGACATTTCTCACATGCATCATGTACAACACAAAAAGATTGATTCACGAAACTTCTCCGCGATTATGCCCACACTGCATGTCGCTGCTTTTTTCCACGATTTCAAATAAACGAGCAACGCGAATCTCAAAAACGTCCCCCTGGAGATCACGACGCGCGAAGGCTGCAAGCCACGGCCGAGAAACCTACCACGCCGTCTGAAGCTGTATGCGTCCCTCGTACACGCATCGCACGGCGCACTTGCAAGGGCTAACTCAAGGACCCAATATCTGCGGACCCTGCGAGTCAAACTCGCCCATGCAGTGTGACGAGCTAGCAAAACTCTTGTTCCTCGGATTGAGTGAAACAATTGAGATTCCATGGGTCTCTTTTCTCCACTCCACCATCATATGTCAAATGCAAAAGTCAGGGTACGAGACTACGAGTACGTACGGGTGTCCGCGCATGAGACTATGATCCTCGTCTCGACCGGGGAGAAGCAACACTTGCATTGGTGTCTCGTCGTCGCCGTGCCATCCGGCTGAATGGATGCGCTGAACAACGTCTACCTTGATACTCTTCGAAGAAACCTCAACGATCATGACGGATGAGGCAGAGGATTTGAGTCGAGGGTTTCATGGCATGCCGCAGAAGTGCAGTAGGTATCGTGACGAGAATCGATAGTGGTGTTGATCGTTTTACTTGTTGAAGAGCCTATCAATTGGTGGCGCGATGGTGGTTGACATTTTTGTTGTGTAGAGACGTGGCCGTTCATCGATGGGTGATATGTAAAATTTGGCTGTGATAGACGTTGATGTGAAAGGAGTGCAACCTGCATGCTACTTTTAAGCTGGGGAAGTGCTGTTATATGACCGGTACAACGACCTACAATGCATCTGGCATACTTTAAGTTCGAAAAGCCGTTAGCAAATCACTCTCCAAGAACCCTCCCGGGTCAGAACCATCAGTTTCACTTCTTCAGCGCCCCATCCGACCCACATGCTTCTTTTTCTTTTTTCCAATATTGAGGAAGGTCTGTTCTCCGCCGAGTAGCATCTACTGCAATCTAGACGATTGTGGTACGACGGTCTTGGTGCGGAGCGAACATGGGTCGAAGACAGATCACCATCTGCTGAGCGAAAAAAAACTTACGCGGGCCGGCGTCGAGTAAGCAGCGGAAGCAAAGGCAAAGGCAAGCGAACAAAGCAAAAGCAGTGGCTGTTCGCTAGGAGACGCCAGTGAACGAGGATTGAGTAGTATGGGCAAAAGTCGGAGGAGGAACAAGAACGATTCAATATCATCGATGCAAACGGGCGATATGCTTGGATATAGATATATGGATAGGGACGGCAGCCCTATACAGAGGACTAAAGTAAGAATAGCATATCACGTGCAACAGCATATCGAGTATTAGCCAGTATCCGCACTTGCGGATCTGTCACTAACTTTGTTTATCGCGCACACGATGACCAACCCTGACCTCCACAAATCTGTGTACAGCCTGTAGCGCGCATATGGGGTGGATACACGATCAAGCCATACCCGAGTCCTAGGGAATAGTCGAGAGGTGACACGACGACGGGAGCTGCAGCTGAGCAAGCCATCAAAACTATTTTCTGTGCAAGGGACAGAAGCTCGGGGACCGCGCCGCGATAGAGAAACCGTGATTCTAGTCAGAAAAATCTCTGGCTCCGGCGACGGTCTACGGCAAAGCCGCATGTCAGTGTGCTTCAGGGCGTTCGTCGGTGCTTGCCAAACGCATCGTTGCAACGGAGACCAGTCATTAGTCGTGATGATGTGCCTCAGGATATTAAAGCAGAATTTGCAGAGAAAATCATCATCTGTGTCGTGTTGTGTTTACTTGCAAATAAAATGGCAACTAATCCCACAGCATCAGGCGGGCGGAGCAAGCATGCAGTAGAGCAGGTTGAGATGTGATCGGACGGCACAAAGAGTGACGTCGCATGCACTACCAGCAATCGTGTGGTTCGCGGAGAATCTGCGATTGGTGAGAGGTGATGCACACGTCGAAGGTGAAGGAGCTTGCGAAGCCACGCGAGCGCAGCACGCAAATGGCAGCTCAGAACCCACTCTTGGTTGTCTACGAAACGCCGTTAAAGGCGGGCGGCCGTGCGAGGACCGGTTTCAACCAGAAAGAAGGATACGCCAAAGGCGGACGCCAGAGGATCGTCTAGCCTGATCGCAGTTAGCCAACCAGAGAACGTGGCCAGTCATCCGCACGTATTCTTGTTCCTTGCGGAGAAGCAGCCATGACGCCAGGTGGATATATGAAGGAAGGGCCTACACATTGTTATGCCTTGATCAAGGCGTGATATTGACGTAGACGCAACTTGACGATAAGATAGCAAGGCAGGACGCGAGGGTCAGAATAGCTGGCCACGCCGCGAGTAAGGGTCGACAATGGGATTGTTGGTTGAGTTTGATGTTCGTATGCTGCGGCAAGGAGGAGTCGCGCTTTGTGGACAGCAGGATGCGCGATTGATTGACAAAGATGCAGATGCCCTGTGAAGCAAATGGTGACACAAAATAGAAGCAGCATCTATTCCCGACTGGGTGGAGTTGCGACGGATGGTGCTTGGTCTGTGGGACGGACGGCTTCGGCGGGCGGCGGCCCTTGTCAGCGTCGAGCAAACCTTTGACAATCTACCGAGCAACGAGACAATAATCTGCGTTGGATGGTGTCGTGTTTTCACGCCAGATGCGAGAGCATCAGTGCGGTGGGTACAGTAGATGGATGGAGAAGGGTGGGAACGGCGGTACGAAGGCCGCAACCCGGGCAACTCTGATATTTGTGCACATATGCTGAGCATCCACGGGCTACCCCTCTCCCATGATGCATGCGGCAGTCAAAAGAAGTGGGCTTGATCGAGCGTCGTTCGGATCGCAGCAGACAAGGCACGACAAGGCTCGGGATGCACATTCAGTATCGACGATGTACGGCGTGGATACTTGGATTCACATAGAGTTTCGTGGATGCTATGCATGATCAGCTGCGTGCTGGTTGCGGCAGCGGCATATGATTTGTCCAACGGGAGGCCCGTTGCTCTGCGCGCTTGTCATGGCGTGCGGATTGGGCTAGGGCATGCTTGATGGATTCAGTCTCGCTAAACTGGGGCCCGGGTGAGCGAGTGTGACAGGGCGAGTGTTCAGAGTTCGTGGGGCTGTCCATGCTGGGCCCAGCGGTCGCCGGTGCTGGTGCTGGTGCTGGTGCTTTGGTCGTCGCGGTCGTGCGTTCCTTGCCTTGGTTGGATTCTTGGCCTGGCCTGCCTGAGCTTGCTGCGAGGAGCAATCTCCATGCCAACGCTCTTCCTTGCCGTGAGCCTTCTTTTATCAAGCCGCGCCCGCTCCAAGCTGCTCCTGCTCCCTCAGAGAAGGCAGTTGAGCCGTAGTCATCCCACCGTTGCTGTTGCTAGGATTGTGCAGTCTGATTGTGAAGCATCAAAACCATTCTACCACCCACAATCCCACCCACCGACGCATCCACATTTCCATCCTGCGCAGCCAATCTCTCGGCCAATCACCGCCCGCCAATCTGCTCCTCCACCAATATAGCTATACCATCGATCAATTGCCTGCAGCCTCGTCTTGGACCATCACCATCAACCATCGCCATCACCATCCGCCATATCTATGCAGCTCTGCCTACCATCACATAATTCATCTTCGGCCCAGCACTGACTACGACGCTGTATCTTAACCGATACACCCCCCCAAGGATATTCTAATCGACTTATTCCACACTATCCATCACAATGTCCATGATGGAGTTCTCATCTCCCCTGGCCGCCATGCACCCGCCGCCGTGCCCGCCGTGGGGCAACCGCCGCGACCTGTCGGCCTCGAGATCCATGTATCAGTCACAGACAGTCGGAGCTAACAGCTTCAACTTCAAGGAGCTGAGCATGAAGAAGGCCGCTCCCGACTACTTCACATTGCGTCCGGCACGTGGCTCGTCGCCCACGGCCAGTCTCGCAGCAGACCTGTCGTCCAACTTCCACATTGATCAGAGGTATGCACCACATTCCGCGCCAATCCTTCTAGACCAAGTGCCCAAAGCTTACAATCCACAGCCCGCAGATTCCTACCCCCAGACGCTCATTGTTCAACCAAAACCTCTTCCTGCCCCGTGACCGATCCGAGCAGCTCGCAACACCGACGCTCGTCGAGTACGACGGCCTCTGCACCCCTCCCATCCCCATGTCGTCGCCCGGTGACATGATGGACATCTCGCCCCTCCCTCACAAGCAGCCCTGCTTCGTTGCTCACATCACCCTTCCTTCGCCCTCGCCCGAGCCTGCCGAGAACGACGACGATGACATGCTCTCGTGCCAGGAGGCCCTCTCCCTCCCCATGCCCGACAAGCCCTCGGCAATGCCTCTTCCCGAGCGCAAGAAGTCGTCGTTCCTCAGACCTTCTCTGGCTAGAAGCAAGGTCCACTCATACTCGACCACCTCGGTCCCCACCCAAGAACACAAGCTCCCCACATTCAAGTTCGGCGGTGCCGGCCTC
Source organism: Aureobasidium sp. EXF-10728 (assembly GCA_023848605.1). Lineage (NCBI taxonomy): Eukaryota > Fungi > Ascomycota > Dothideomycetes > Dothideales > Saccotheciaceae > Aureobasidium > Aureobasidium sp. EXF-10728. The sequence goes on along the minus strand of SWBG01000018.1, from coordinate 42,932 downwards.
AGCTGCACCTCGAGCCCTGCTTCCGAGTGCGAATCATCGCCCTCCAAGTCACACCTCGTCCATCCCTCGCGTCGCACCTCGCTCTGCCGCAACAACGGCTCGCCTCTGGGTTCGCAAGTCCGCAAGTCGGCCGCCGTCCGCCCTCCTCCTAGGAAGCAGGTCCGCCGTTCGCTTAGCATGTTTCAGCACCCCGACGATGTCATCAATGGCCAACAGGACGACTACTCTCACATCAACTCGTCTCCTTCGGTATCCATGGATCTCGACGAGCCCTACAAGCCCAAGCTTCCTCACTTCTTCAACGAGGAAGAGCCCGACAGCCTTCCCCGCGTCAAGCAGGACACGCTCATTAACGTCCTCAATGGCGACTACAACTCTCACTACGACAAGATCCTGATCGTCGACTGCCGCTTCGAGTACGAGTACAATGGCGGCCACATCAACGGTGCTGTCAACTACAACGACAAGGACAAGCTGACCACCGACTTGTTCGAACACGGCGGCGTCACTCCCAACACTCTCCTGATCCTCCACTGCGAATACTCTGAACTCCGTGCCCCTCGCATGGCCAAGTTCGTCCGCAACCGTGACCGTGCTGTCAACGACTTCCAGTACCCCAAGCTCACATTCCCCGAGATGTACATCCTCGAAGGCGGCTACAGCAAGTTCTTTGCCAGCCACCGCACCAAGTGCTTCCCTCAGAACTACGTCGAGATGCACCACAAGGACCACGAGCAGGAGTGTGAAAAGGGCATGGGCAAGCTCAAGCAGCGCGCAAAGCTCAACCGTGCCCAGACCTTTGCCTTTGGTCAACAGTGCAACATGGAGGACAGTCCTACCTCCGGCAATCGCATGGGCCCTCGCAGCCTCAGCGCCATCGGCATCTTCGACGCCAGCCCAGACAATTCCCCTCTGAGCCACAACCTCGTCCGCCGCCTTGCTTCGTACTAAATTCTTCTTCTTCACCATCATTGTTTCCCCTTGATGTTTACAATCTCCTTCCATGCATGGCGTTCCGGCTGGATTGCATCACAATCATCCTTTGTTTATCATCTGCGGCGTTCAAGCGAATCTTTTTCTCATGGCGCAAAACCTCATCAGCATCACAATGTTTTTAGGCATTGGTGGGACGGAAACTTCATGGCGGCGTTTTACTTTTGGGTCTTTTTCCAAACATGGTCGGCCACATTTCTGTTTTCGTATGTCAATATTGCGCGGATACCCTTCTCTGGGCTAGAGGCAGACCTCGCCCTTGGATGTTCTTTTCTTCTTCCTTTTTTTCAGTTACAATTTTTCTACCATTGCCCAAAGTAGGCAGCTTCTTCTTCATCCTCTTTTATTCTCTTGTCTCATTTGTCCACACCAACATCACAGACAACAGCATTGGGCGGTCATCGTCACAGTCTCCTATGTTACTCATACACTTTTCTTGTTTCTCCTTTGTTTCTACACATTCGAGATTACAATTCAAGCATAGCCTCAAGAAGAGAACCCTAGAAAGACTACAAATTCTTCTTCATTCAAATAAATGACCATGTTTATTGTGACTCCTACTTTGAGCAGACTTGAAGGTGCAATGATCTAGCACTTGGATGGTCCTGCGATTGGCATTACATGACCTAACAGAAGACAGAAGTGTAAGGGTCGGAGGTGTGCGTGCATACATGATTCGATGACTTCATCTCTCAAAGCAGCCACTTTGAAGCAACCTCTTTTCCTCCCTCCCACCCTGTGTCATTGAAAAGTCATATCCCTCATACCTGCTCCGAAACCAGACTCACTATTTCTCATAGAATTGATAAGAGCTAACCATGTATTGCTATGATCCTTTTACAAGCAAACACAGTATGCAAGTATCTACTATGCGAAGGTCAAGCCCAACCAACAAAATCAACACAAACACAACCATCAAGGTCTCAATAGAGAAACCCTGCAGCTCTCTAGAGGTCCTTTTAAGCATAAAAACAAAGAGAACCCAGAAATACGGGCCGTACCCTTTCTTCCATCTCCCTTTCTATTCTCCATGTTTGCGTAGAAGGAAAAAGCAGATATCGCGAACAGCGGCAGGGTCATGAATTCAGCAACCCACCATCTCACACAGATGATGGAGACATGCATCGAAGAATATGCACCTGCATCGAAGGTTGACCTTTGCATCGACCATGTGTATTTGCATCGACGAATACTCTGCCGTGTTTATTGATTTCTCTGCAAGGGAGATTTGTGGATACATAGGTGCAAGGTTTGGTTTGGTGTGATCGGATGGATGCAATCGGTCGATGCGTATCCGATGCACAAACGATTGCGATGGTTTGCCACTGCACTAACCTCATAACCCTCGAGATTCGGGCAGAAAACTTGATTTAGAAGGATATGCTGATCAACAGAGTCTGAGATTATGGTTGATAAATCCGGGACATGAGGCATTGCATGGGTGCAGTTGCGAGGTGCGATTGCTTGTTCTCTGGATTGTCATCTATGCTGGGCATGCAAGACGTGAAATGCTATTTCATCTCCATCCTCATTACCATGTTATCTATACAGTTCATGAGGCCAATGCTGCAGTGATTTTGATGCAAAGCACTCATCTAATCCTCCCAGCCTCGACATTTTCAAACACCGCTCCAAACACCTTCATCCAAGCCCTCTGTCTCTCGGCCACAACAGCACGTCCGGGCTGTCTAAACTCCCGGGCCAAAAACTCCTTGACCTTTGCCCTGAGCATCTTGACCGCAAAACAGGTGCGCCAAGAGTTGACCTTGAAGCGCAGGCGATTGCCATCGATAACGCACACGCCGGCATAGAGATCAAACTTTGCGTCTCCGGCGAGCAGACACAGCACAAATGGATCCACGGGTGCCGTCTCCTGGGCATTGGTGAAGCGAGAGTTGGACTGCATGATGCTGTAGAAGGAAAGATAGGACGGCGGAGTCGGTGCAGGAGAGAGTTTGTTGACGCTCTGGGGGTGTAGGGATAGGGATTGGCTGTTTGCGACGTTGCGCCAGCCTTTGCCTTCGCGCACGGCGAGTTTGGGGTAGAAGCTCCATGCTGTCACTGCGTTGAGCAGGGCATCGTTGGCGTCAAAGGTGTTGTGCGAGGCTGGCACGGAAACGAAAGCCCTGGGTCCCCTGCCGCTGTTGCGGACCCGAGAGAGAGCGGCACGTTGGCCGGACTCTAGAGATACAAATCCTGCGTCTGAGAGCGAAGCCAGCAGCTGTGATTTGAGGTCTTCAATGTTGCCGAGGTTGATGGGCGAGAGGAAGTTCTTGCGGCAGAATTGCTGCTCGGATATTCCTGGTGTGGTGCAGGCTTTGCGCCAGGCACAGTATGCATTGTAGGCTGCGAGTAAGTCTGAGTTGCCGCGCTTGAAGCCTAGCCGTACAGTGTCGGCTTGCTTTTTGGCGCCCATGGGTGCTACGAAGGGGGTCTTTGACGACAGGGTTGCCGCAACACTCAGAGCAAAGTCAAGACATCCAAAGACGGATGACAGTAGGATGAGTTTGCCGAGCTGAGCATCAAGCGGAAGTTTGGCGAGCTGGTTTCCTAGTGGTGTCAGTTCTTCCGACGGGGTCAAGGCACCGACGTCAATGAGTGCGTCGATGGCACGGCGGATGTTCTTCAACGAGGGAGGATCAAGCGCCTGAGATAATGCCTGCTCAATGTCCCCCAGCTTACAGATCTTTACGCGCATAACAAGATCTTGGAGCGACAGGCGCAGCATCTCTGGCGTCTGTTGCGGTGCCATAATCTCATCGTGCCTATACTTGGTGAAGAGGTGGAAGCAGACACCTTCTTGTACACGACCAGCACGTCCGCGACGCTGCTTTGCGTTTGCACGAGAGATGAACGATTGAATCAGACGTGAAAGTTGCCGACGCTCATCGAAGCGCATCTCCTTGTGCTTTCCAGTATCGATCACAGCAGTCACATCAGGAATGGTGATACCAGTCTCGGCAATATTGGTGGCCAAAACGATCTTCCTCATACCAGGGGGAGGTATCTTGAAAGCCGCCTGTTGCTCCTCGCTGGAGAAAGTCGAGTGCAGAGGGTAGACCAGCCAGCCTTTCGAGAAGGCAGGATGCCCACCGAGGAAATCATTCAACGACCTGATCTCTGCAAGACCGGGCAGGAACACCAATATGGCCTGGCTGAAATGTGTGTACGATGGATCGTAAGCAATCTTTTCCAAAAGCTTCACAATCAAAGTGTAGTCAATAGCATATTCGTCGTACCCTGCAAGTGTCCTGACAGTCTTGGGACTATATCCCGTAAGCTGCTTGGCGGCTGCGATCGTTGCTTCCGAAGAACCTGCTTCGAAGTCATCCTCGTCTGCGTCGGCAGTCTTTGGCGAACCGTCCTCAATAGTGTGTCCGGTCAACTCGATAGCGTCTTCAAGGTACTTGGCCGCGACTGGGAATGTGCGACCCGGTACCGTGACGATTGGTGCGTTGTCGAGATAGCTCGAGAACCTTTGAGCGTCGACTGTCGCACTCATCAGGACCACCTTCAAGTCTGGTCGACGGATCATCAGAGCTCTCAAAACAATCAACAAGAAGTCAGTGTCAATGCTTCGCTCGTGAATCTCATCAATGACCAAATGCGTGACCTCGTCGAAACCTTTGGTTGACTCCAACATACGAAGCACGATACCAACAGTCGCGTAAACCAGACGGGTTTGTGCCGTTGTCATCGATTCCAGGCGAATCGCATAACCGACGAGTGAACGGGCAGTACCGACCGCCTTCTTGTCTTCTCCCATCTCTTCGCTGACGCGCTGAGCCAGTGAGATAGCCGAGATGCGCCTGGGCTCTGTACAGTAGATTTTGCAAGGTCGTCCAAGAGACAGCTCATGCTCAAGGATGAAGGCAGGCATCTGAGTGCTTTTACCGCATCCAGTCTCACCACAGAGAATGGTGACCTGATTCTTCTCCACAGCATCGAGAGCAATGTCTCGAAATTGGAACATAGGAAGGTTTGATCTAGCCAAGAGCATCTCTTGGTATGCAGGGGTGGATGTCTTGCGCGCCCAGAGATCTCTGAGGGCTTGAGACTCTTCGTTTCTTGTGATTTTCTCAACCTTGTCACCGACAGGTGTGGAGACGCCGCTCATGCCCTTGTTACGGTTCCTAAAGCCAGCGGTGAGAATGACGTCTTCGTCTCCATCGTCTTCAGACTGGCCCTTGACCATTTCTCTCAAAGACTTGACCGTCTCGCGGTCGGCGGTGTCACGCTTCTCTTGACGAGCGTCAACAAGCTCTTGCCAGAGATCTCTGAATGTAGGAGGTAGGCGCAACGCAGACTTCTCCTCTTTGGGAGAGTTCGAGAAAAGCAGGAACAGAGCGACTGTGGACACGTAACCTTCGCTTTGAAGTGTCTCTGGACATGCGATTTTAGTCATGGTAACGACCGTCCTCCGATCGCTTGATAGAACGTTGACGTCTGGTGTGAATGAGCCATCGATGATGTCCTGGTCTTTCGACCATTGAACAGTTACAGAGTGGCGGCTGTTGTATGTTGTGGCAGAGACCATCTTGTAAGAGACTTTGGCTCCCGAATCTCTTGATCGACAAGCCTCCTCAAAGGTTCTTCGAGGGTTAATTCCTGTGATCTTTCCAAAGTTACGGACCCTCAGGTTGGGGTCCGCGTTGTCAGCTTGTTCCGAGGCAGCACCATTCGAGGCGCCTTCGGTAGCTTCACCGAACATACCCCCAAGCATTTCATCGTCTTCGCCCATCTCATCTAGGAGCTGTTGTGCGGCCGCCTCAGCCTCGGCCATGACATCGTCCGTCGCACTTTCTGTCGGTGTATTGTTGGAAGCTTCATCCGACTCTTTCTTCTCCTTGGCTTCACCTGACAGGTTGAATCTTTTCCTTTCGGTTTGGTTTTGGAGTACTTGATGTCTTTCCTCGATCCATCTCATGTCGGCCAGACCTTGATCGAACAGCACATCTGACTCGATACTCTTGAGTCTCTGCTGAAGTTTGGACTCTCCTGGCGTAGGCTTTTGTGGACTCGGTGTGGATTTTCCCCGTTGGTTTTTGGATTTCTTTGTCGAGTCATTGATAAGAGACGGGTTGCGTTCGTAGAGGCGTAATTTCGTGCGGAGGTATGTGGATAGCATCTCATCGGGGTCGAGGTCGCTCTCAACATCACTGACTTGAACGTCGTTGATAGGGGCGGGGGCATCGTCAGGTGTTTGGGTGAGCTTCGAGGGTGTGGAGATGACCTTCTTCGTTGTTTGCACTTCTGAAGGTTTCGATGGTGTGGCAGGCTCTGATGGATCGTTGTCTGGGCTAATCAGAAAAGGCTCGGTGTTGTGCAAAGTAAGAAACACAAGTGGAACAAGCTTACCTTGGTCGAATTGTACATTGGATAATTGGGACTTAGGCTTAACAGCATCATAATCAAGCAACTGACCAGGCTCACTGTGTAATGCAAGCCAATCCAAGGCTTCTGAAAGACCCCAGATCAGACCGCCATTATCTTCAGACGGAGGACTGACGAGGATGTACTGAAGCACTTTACGCACTTGATCCTCGTCAACGTCCAGGTCAGCTAGAGTGATACTAAGTTGCCACACTTTGGAGAGCAATTCATCTTGGGAAAGACGTTTATTTGCAGGAGTAGAAGATGGAGCAGACGTGGACGATGTCTCATCTAAAGCAAGATCAATGATTTGTTGCATCAATTCTTCTGGTAGCCATTCTCGTATGTTGAGTAGGTCGGCTTGACCACGCAAAACACGTCGATCTGTTTTTAAGCGAGAGACCTGGCGCGCCGATTCCTTGCGCACCTTTGGGCCTTGCTGCTCGATGAAGGACTGCAGCTCTGACAGCTCTAGTCGAGCCTCGAGCTCTTCCGGGCTCAGCTCATGCAGTTCTCTGTCTGCCGGAGTTTTGGTGTTGGTTGACGCCTGCTGGTCTTGACCCGGCGCTTGTTGACCGGGCTGCGGCGATTTTTCAGCAACAGCAGGCGTAGACACGCTGGATTGTTTCTCGGATGGTTCATTGCTCGTGTCGGCGTCTTTCTTCTCGGGTTTCGGTTTGCTAGCGATCGAGGTTGTGGCAAAGCCGCGAGCTGGATTTGAAGCGACCTTCTTCTTGCCCTTTTTGGCCACCATGGTCGTGAGCTAAATGCGGCAGCAGAAAAAGAGTGAGGTTGTTGCGAGTGTTTTTGGAAGGAGCGTGTTTTTGGAAAGAATGATGCCCGCAATTGCATGTGACGACAGTCGACGCAGTCCGTGCGGTGTCGAAGTGCAGGGCTCCGGTGTTGGAAGTCGCGAAAAACTGCCCATCGTGAAGTCCATCGCAACTGCCATTTGTATAGAAGGAATTCAGCATATGAGTCTGCGGCGTTTTTGATAGCGCATCGCACACCATGGCCGACGCCGAAGTCAATGGAGAGCAAACGCTGGACGCAGGCCGTCTGCGCCAGGTTGCCCTCTCCAGCTCCACCAAGAGGCGCTCTGCTGAGCTGCTCTCGCTGCACGACAAGATCGTGAGCAAAGGTGTGCCGCCCATGTGCTCTTTCCTCGCCTTGGGTCACTGCTCTGACCGTCTAATATAGAATATCCCATCGAACAAATACCCAACGTTCTCAATCTCCTCTTCGACACATACCCCCTCTACATCGACACCCAGTCACGACAAGCTGTGGAATCGTGCCTCGTCGCCATATTCTCCGCTCCTGACACCGAACCACATGTGTCCAAGTTCATTGCTGCCGTTGAGAATGAAACAAAGAAGACCAGTCTGGCTCCTGCCAACTCCTTTGTCTTGATCCGCTGGTGCGCTCTGTTCCTGCAACAATTCGCCCTCCAAAAGTCTCTCTGGGATGCCTGGGGCCTTAAGATTGTCCAGGCTTTGGTCCGCGCTACGTACACCTTCGAGAGCTCCAACCCTCGCCATAGTACCCACCAAACCGTCTTGCGCGTCACTCGTCGTGGCTTTAGAAAGCTCTTCAGCTCTGATCTTGGAGACGATGCCTTGAACCAGTCAGTCACGACTCTCACGACAAAAGCTGCTACTCCGACCCCTCAAAATGCTCTGGTCCTTGGAATAATAGCTGGAGTCAGCGCTCGTCTGTCTAAGCGCAGTGTCACATTTGAGGCCAGAAAGTCTGACTACAATGCTTTCTACCTGCGCGAGTTGATTGGTTCACGAACTGTGCTCCCTCAATTCATTGCAAATTCTCTGGTCGATTACTTCAACTCGTTTGTCTCTCTGGAAGACCTGAAGAAGGAGATCATTCCTGCAATTGAAAAGGCACTTTTGAGAGCCCCTGAAATTGTTTTGAATGATCTTGTCACTCCCATGATCGAAGCCTTGCCCAAGGAGCTGGACCTTTCTGAAATACTTGCAAACAATCTTCTGAAGCCCCTTGTCTCGAGCGCAAAGTCCAGCAACGCCACCATCCGTGCAGGTGCTCTGAGAACTTTCGCTGCAGCTGCCAGCCGTTCGCAAGACGACAAACTCATCGACAAAGTCTTGGCCGAGATCCTGACTCCTCTGAAGACCGGAAAAGTGCCTTCAGCCGACCAGAAGATCATCTTCGCCCAGATGCTCGCTGCATTGAACAGCTCGGAAGCTCTAGCTGCTTCCATTCCTCAAGGTCTTGCACCAGTCGCAGCGAAAGAACCTAACGAAGTAGCTGCAAGTGCTGAAATTGCCGCTCTCTCCAAGCACTTGAAATTCGGTCTCGAAAAGGGCGTTGCAGTAAACGCTGCAATCACCGATGCTTATGTGAAGGGTGTTGCCGAAAAGCGACTTCCGTTCCGCAAGTTGTGGACTTTGAGCATTGCCGAAATCGTTTGGTCGCTAGAGGGAGATGTACTCATACAGCCTGAAGTCACATCTCTGGTCGATGCAGTGATTGGCAAGATGATCGATTCGTTCAACGAGGTAGTTGCCAACCCTGTCTCTGCCACTCAGAATGGACAGGTCACTCTTGCTTGCGCCGTTACTGCTTTGTCGTTAGCAAAGGTTCCCCAGCTCGCGGAGTTGAAGAATGCATCCATTCTGAAGAAAGCTTCTCTTCTGGATCGTGCCATCGCCCTCGAACCCAAACCTTCTTTCCTCCTCAATACACGTGTCTACACTAAGCTCACCTCCCATGATGATTTGGTCTGGCTGACAAGAGCACTGGCCGCGACTAGCTCTGGTATTGCTTCTTCGAGCCCCGCGATTCAGGACGCCTGGGCTCAGACGTTCATCTACCTCATTGTGGCTTCTGGCCTACCAGCCACTGCTCGTTCCGAAAGCATTACCTCCTTGCGTACAGCTTACTTGGCCCAGCCTGAGGCTGTCGGAAAGACCATCACCGAGGCCCTCTCTCACTGGTCCGCAGATGTTGAACTAGAAACAAAGGAGAGTGCTGCTCTACTTGCTAAGACCGGTAGACAAGAGCTTCACAAAGTCATTCGTTGCATCTGCCTGACTAAGGAAGAGGTCGCCGCAGGCCAAACCACCATCGAGCAGAATGTTCTGGACCATCAATTGATCAATCTACTAGTCTTATGTCGTCCGGAATTGATGCCTAGATCTTCCTGGATCGAGGCTTGTCTTAGAACAGGCACTGACCCCGGTGAGCTCGTTAAGAGAAATACTTCAGAGTGCATGGATCAGATCGTCCGTGTGTCCGAAGACAAGCTGCTTTCTACTATTCCTGTCTTCCAACTTGCTGCGTTCCAGGCAACTGCGGACTTGGTGTTCGTGGCTCCCGAAGAGTTGACGCCTATTGTCCTAGATCAAATTTGTGACGACTTGGATCCTAAACTGCTCCAGGACGTTGGCCCTACAGAGGCTGCTATCTTCCGCACACCCGAGGGTACCGCTTTCATCGATGTCCTTGCAAAGCAAACACAAGCACAAGCTCCTAGCAAGAACAGCAAAGACTATGATACCTACAAGTGGGAGCAAGAACTCAGAGACCAACTAGCTCAGAAGAAGGGTACTACGAAAAAACTGACTGCTGATGAGCAAGCCAAGGTGAACGCTCAACTTGCCAAGGAAACTGAAATTCGCGGCAATGTCACAACAGTGGTAGCCAAATTGAGAAGAGGCATTGGCATGGTCACTGGTCTTGTCACCGGACCCCCTACCGAGGCAGCCAATTGGTTTACTGTTACCACAGCACGCTTGTTCGAGGTGATCAATGCTGGTGCAGGACTCATCCTTGGCGATGCTGCTGTCCTTGCCTACCTCGAGTGTGCCCAGAAGACTTCATCTCGTTTAGGACCCATGCGCTCGTTCGTTGGTGTTGCAGCTTTGAGGGCCGCTGGTTTGACCACCCTACCTGAAGCTATGCAGGAAGAACCTCTTGGTGATCTGATCACACGTGTCCTCTACCGTCTGCGCTTCCTGGGCGAACAACGGCCTCTTGACGCCGTCACCTTGAGTTACTGCCTTCCTCTTGCCTTCTTGGTTCTAGAACAAGGTGGCGTTGGCAAGTCTGAGGAAGAAGAAGCACAAGAACAGATCATTCTTGCTGCCGAATTCCTTAGCTTCCATGCTGAGACGTGTAGCGAGCCACGCTTGGCTCGTAAGGAGGTTCTTTCCGCCTTGATCGCCTCACTGCAAGCCTACCAACAACACTTCCGTCTTTTCAAGGACTGTTTCTCAGATGTCTGCAGAAGTGTTGCACCCAATGCTACTGAAGCCGAGACCGATGTGGTCGTGAAGGCCACTATTGTGCCCGAGTCTTCCGTACGTGAAGTAGCTCTTCAAGCCATTAGTGCAGAGTTTGAGCTTGCCGGTAAAGACTTCTATGATGAGATCTTCCTCGCCACCCACGATGATGTCGAGGAGAACGTTGAGTTGGCACACGAGATCTGGGCTGAGAACGAGCTCAAGACGTCGCCAGAATCCGCCGACACCATCATCAAGTATCTGACTTCGCATGATATTCAGCTTCGTCGCGCTGCTGCGCGATCGTTGGCAGCACTCGTCCAGGAGCACTCGAATATCTCAGACAGCGTCATCTCCCGCTTGCAAGATACATACAGGGAAGATGCGAAGCCGAGAGCACCTCAGCGTGACAAGTACGGCATGCCCATCAAGATGGATCTGTCCGACCCTTGGCAGTCCAGACAGGGTATCGCTCTTGCTTTCAACCAACTCACCTCAACTTACAGCAGTGAGCAACTCGTACCTTTGATGGAATTTATGGTCGCAGACGGTTCCTTGGGAGACAAGAGCGTGAACGTTCGCGACTCCATGCTCGATGCTGCTACTGCTATCATCGCTGCCAAGGGCAACCTGCAAGTCGAGACCTTGATGAAGCTGTTTGAGACTACCCTAGAGGGGGGCTCTGGATCCTCGACTCAAGACGCAGTCAACGAGGCCGTCGTCATCTTGTACGGTGCTCTCGCTCGTCACTTGAAGGCTGGCGACAGCAGAGTACCTAAGGTCGTACAGCGTCTTCTGACAACTCTCAACACCCCATCAGAATCTGTACAGTACGCTGTCGCCCAATGTCTGCCTCCTTTGGTTCAGGCTTCCAGCAAGGAAGCTGGACAGTACGTCCAGCAAATGATGGATACAATGCTTACGTCCAAGAAGTACGCCGCCAAGAGGGGTGCAGCTTATGGTCTGGCCGGTATTGTGAAGGGTAGAGGTGTCTCTGCTCTTCGTGAGTTCCGCATTACGTCGAACTTGGTTAGCGCCACCGAGGAGAAGAAGGATCCTTACAAGCGCCAGGGTGCTTTCCTTGCTTACGAATTGCTGTCCCTCATTCTGGGCCGCGTCTTTGAGCCATATGTCATTCAGATCGTACCACAACTCTTGTCTGGATTTGGTGATGCTATCGTCGATGTGCGTGAGGCATGTCTCGATGCCGCGAAGACCTGTTTCGCTAGTCTGAGCTCTTACGGTGTTAAGCAAGTCCTGCCTACTCTGCTTGAGGGTCTTGATGAGCAGCAATGGAGAAGTAAGAAGGGTGCTTGTGACTCCCTCGGTGCCATGGCCTACCTGGACCCTGAGCAACTCGCCGTCAGCTTGCCCGAGATCATTCCACCTTTGACTGAGGTCCTGAACGACAGTCACAAGGAAGTCAGAGCATCTGCCAACCGCAGTTTGCAACGCTTCGGTGATGTGATCAGCAACCCTGAAATCAAGAGTCAGGTCGACATCATCCTGAAGGCTCTGAGTGATCCTACAAAATACACCGACGACGCTCTGGATGCCCTGATCAAGGTCAACTTCATCCATTACCTCGATGCTCCATCATTGGCACTGGTTGTTCGTGTTCTGGAGCGTGGTTTGGGCGACCGCTCTGCAACAAAGAAGAAGGCGTCCCAGATCATCGGTAGTCTGGCCCACCTTACTGAACGTAAGGATCTCATCACCCATCTGCCCATCTTGGTTGCTGGTCTTAGAGTTGCCATTGTCGATCCCGTTCCTACCACTCGCGCCACAGCTTCCAAAGCTCTTGGCTCGACCATCGAGAAACTTGGTGAGGAAGCCATGCCAGATCTCATTCCTAGTCTCATGGCTACTCTCAAATCAGACACTGGTGCTGGCGACAGACTTGGTTCTGCCCAGGCTCTCAGTGAAGTCCTTGCTGGACTTGGTACCAGTCGTCTTGAAGAGACGCTGCCCACCATCTTGCAGAATATCTCGAGCTCCAAGCCTGCAGTCCGCGAGGGCTTCATGTCGTTGTTCATCTACCTGCCTGCATGTTTCGGTAACAGTTTCTCGAACTACTTGTCCAAGATCATTCCACCGATCTTGTCTGGTCTTGCTGACGACATTGACACAATCCGTGAGACTGCCCTGCGTGCTGGTAGACTGCTGGTCAAAAACTTTGCCACTCGCGCTATTGACTTGCTGCTTCCAGAGCTCGAACGTGGTTTGGCAGATGACAGTTACCGCATTCGTCTCAGTTCCGTTGAGCTGGTTGGTGATCTGCTATTCAACCTCTCTGGTATTAGTGGAACCGCAGAGCAAGAGGAGGCCGAGGAAGGTGCCAACGAAGCAGGCCAATCGCTTCTCGAAGTCCTTGGAGAAGAGAAGCGCAACAAGGTCCTGTCCGCACTGTACATCTGTCGTTGCGATACCTCTGGTCTTGTGCGCACTGCATCTATCAATGTCTGGAAAGCACTCGTCGCCTCGCCCCGCACTCTTCGCGAGCTTATCCCTACCCTCACTCAGCTCCTCATCCGCCGCCTTGCAAGTCCCAATATGGAGCAAAAGGAGATCGCCGGCAACGCTCTGGGAGAGCTTATCAGAAAGGCTGGAGAAGGTGTTTTGTCAACTTTGCTGCCTACTCTCGAAGAGGGTCTCCAGACTACCGATGTGGATGCCAAGCAGGGTATCTGTATCGCTCTGCGCGAGCTGATTGCATCTGCCTCGCCCGACGCACTCGAGGATCACGAGAAGACTTTGGTCTCCGTGGTACGCATCGCTCTGGTCGACAGCGACGAAGACGTCAGAGAAGCAGCCGCAGAGGCTTTCGATTCTCTGCAAAAGGTTCTTGGCAAGCGCGCCATCGACCAAGTTCTGCCGTACCTGCTCAACTTGCTCAGATCCGACGAGGATGCAGAAAATGCTCTTTCTGCTCTGCTTACATTGCTCACCGAGCAGACCAGATCCAACGCCATCTTGCCCAACCTCCTCCCTACCCTTCTCACTCCCCCGATCACTGCATTCAATGCAAAGGCTCTGGCTTCGCTTGCTCAAGTTGCAAGCTCCGCCATGACTAGAAGATTGCCGAACATTCTCAACGCGCTCATGGACAGCATGCTCGCCACCAAGGACGAAGAGCTCCGCACCGATCTTGAGAACTCCTTCGACGCTGTTCTCCTGTCCATCGACGAGTTCGATGGCCTTAACACTGCCATGAGTGCCATGCTTGCTCTGACCAAGCATGAAGACCACCACAGAAGAGCCCGTGCAGACCTGCATCTCGCCACGTTCTTCAAGACAAGTGACCTTGACATCTCACGTTACTACCCTGACCTCATCCGTACGCTACTCATCAGCTTCGACGACAGTGATGCCGAGGTCGTCAAGGCGGCGTGGTCTGCCCTATCTGCGCTCACTGGGCGTCTGCGCAAGGAAGAGATGGAGAGCTTGGTCTTCTCTACCAGACAGACTCTCAACCATGTTGGTGTTGCAGGCCACAATCTGCCTGGTTTCTCGCTGCCCAAGGGTATCAACGCTGTTCTTCCTATCTTCTTGCAGGGTTTGATGAACGGTTCTGCCGAACAGCGTACAGCATCTGCATTGGCGATCTCTGATATCATCGACCGCACCAGTGCCGATGCGCTCAAGCCTTTCGTCACTCAGATCACTGGTCCTCTAATTCGTGTTGTGTCTGAGCGTTCGGTCGAAGTCAAGGCTGCTATCTTGTTCACCCTCAACAACCTTCTCGAGAAGATTCCCGCTTTCCTCAAGCCCTTCTTGCCCCAGTTGCAACGTACTTTCGCAAAGTCGCTTGCCGATACCTCGAGTGAGATTCTCCGTATCAGAGCCGCAAAGGCGCTTGGTACGCTAATTACCCTCACGCCCCGTATTGATCCTCTCATTGCCGAGTTGATCACTGGTTCAAAGACCGCCGATACTGGCGTGAGAAATGCAATGTTGAAGGCGCTGTATGACGTGGTCGTCAAGTGTGGATCTAGCATGAACGAGGCTTCGAGAACCGGTATCTTGAGTCTTATTGATTCTGACACTGGTGACTCTGATGAGGCTTCTGCCATCACCAATGCACGTTTGTTGGGTGCTTTGATCAAGGTGCTACCAGCAGATGTTGGTGGTGGTCTTGTCAAGGCACGTGTTCTTACCCCTGACCACACCTACCCCTCTGTTCTTGCCCTCAACTCAATTCTGGCCGAGGCTCCCGAGTCGCTCACTGGACCTTTCGCTGATGTCCTGCCTTCTACTATATGCCAAGGCATCGGCAGCAGCCAGCCTGCCATTGCAGACAACTGCGTTCTCGCGGCCGGCAAGTACCTACTCACACCCACATCCGACAAATCATTCGAGCCCGTGAAACAAATCATGGAGGCTCTCGCCGCAGCAATCGCACCCGGCAAGCCCGTAGACACACGCCGCCTAGCACTAGTCGTGCTGCGCACAGTCTCTCGCGAGCAAAACGACCTCATCCGCCCTCACCTTGCCTTCCTCACTCCGGCCGTGTTCGGCAGCGTGCGCGACATGGTCATCCCTGTCAAGCTGGCTGCCGAAGCCGCCTTCTTGGCCATGTTCAGCGTTGTCGAGGAGGAAGACGCCGTCTTTGCCAAATACATGGCTGGACCTGGAGCTGAACTCGCAGCGGGCCCCAAGAGAAGTCTGCAGGACTACTTTAAGCGTATTGCCACGAGGTTGGGAGCGCAGGCCAGAGAGCGCAGGGAAGCGGAAGGTGGACAAGGCGGATTGGGCCTGTCTAGCGATGAGCAGGAGGACATGAAGGAAGTGTGGAGTGTTGGAAAGGTGGACATGGAGAGTGGTGCTTTCAAGGACGAGTAAGGAGAAACGATATGGGGTTTCATGCATCAAAAAGCGAGCAAGCGAACTATTTTCGGCTGTGTAGATGTACATTTTCTTTCATCTCTCGTACACATATGTTTTTACTTGTTCAGTACGCCTCTCAGACCCCTGACGTGCATGGTGGATGAAGAGGGAAATGATAAGGCTACAGGCAATGGGTCATGTTGGTCATATCATTAGAAAGGCAAAAAGGGGGTATCATCAATACACTACATGACCTCGTCATCAACGACTTCTTTGTCAGTCCTACTCCCACCAACATGTTTCCACGCCTCTGTAAACGTGTTTCGATCTCCATCTCTCCAGCCCCAAGCAACGCAATAATGCGAAGCCAGCAACTTCCACTCCTCGACCTCATCCAGCCATTCCAACCGCTCCACCCTCTCCCTTTCTGCCTCGGCAACCCACTCATCGCCATAGTAGATTTGCTCGACGTCTGCAGCGCCTTGGCCAGAAGTAAACCCTGCAGTGGCCAGACGGGAGCGCTGGGCAGCGAGGGAGTGGTAGCGGCGCACGGTTTGCAGTTCTATACCTCTGGAAGCGAGGTTTGCGAGCATGGTCTTGCCGAAAGAATCGTATGGGCGGATGGGCTCGTAGAGGATGATTGCCAGAGAAGCGGAAGGAGAAATCAGGGTTGTAAAGTGGGAGAGGATGGAAGAGGTTTTTGGGGGTGGCAGGTAGCAGAGACAGCATTCGCTGATTAGTAGGGTGGGGAGGTTGGCAGCGAGGTTTGGTATCGAGGGGGGAGATGAGGTGGCGAGGTCGCGCAGATCGAGGGAGTGGAGGTTGTAGTTTGGGGATTGGAGGGAGGAGTTGTTGGTGGAGATGGTCATGGGGCCGAGCATATTCTTGAGTTTGGGGGTCGAGCAGATGGCGGAGAGTTTGTCGCGGACATTATCGAGGAAGTCGAGCTCGTGGTAGAGGACGTGCTGTCTGCGGGTGGGAGACAGACGAAAGAATCGAGTGTCGGAGCCGGCGCCCAGTGAGATGATTTGGGCTAGGGGAGCAGTAGACGCATTGTCGGTGTTTGCATGGATTGTGGCAGCGAGGAAGTTGTCGACCAGACGGTCTATGGCAGATGTGCGGACGTAGGTGCCGCGGTTAATCAGAGGGTATCGTCTGGGTATTTGGCCTTGGAGGAAATATGTGGCATATTCGTCGTTCAGGTAGCCAAGCGTGACGGCACTCAGTCTGGAATTGGAAGCGTCGCCGTCGGTCTGACGGATGATTTTGTCGCGAGCATCTTGAGCGTCTTCCTCTGGGGCGTCTGGATCTGTAGGGCAGCCACGTCCTCTGCCTCGCCGTAGGCCCGTTCGACCTCGAAGGCTGTTGAGATTGGGAATGGAAGGAGCGGCCATCGTTCCTTCTCCAACAATGACGACGCCGGCCATCCTGAGATGGAAGGAGCTGTCGCTTGACCGCCTTGACCTTCTTGCCAAGACTGGCGGCAGAATTGTTCACTGCGAAGACGAAGCATCCAGTCTTTGGCGCGCGCAGCACCATCACCCATCGCAAGACGGCCTCTACCATCTCTCCGCCCTCACACACGCCATACTCACAGCCATGGCCGACGACGAGACTAGACGCGAAACTTCCAGACTGTGGCGCGTCTGGAAGACGACCAAGCAGCTGTGCTACGACAGAGTCCGACTGCCCTCTACCACCCACTAGATTATCGGGACTGACGCATAAGTCGCAGGGCTACGAACTAGCCGAAGATGAACTCGACGTCTCCCTCGACCAATTCCGCGACCAGTGCGGCGACGGCAGCGGCCAAGTCAAGTGCGTCTCCTCCCACCAACCACCACACGACTACTTTCTAACACATCCGCTCTGCGCAGCAAATCCAAAATGAACTTCCAAGCCCGCCCCTCAGAAGCCATGCTCACGAAGTACACCGCCCTGCCCACAAAGTCCAACCCCAACCCCGAACCCCAAATCGGCACCATCTACGTCGAGTTCAGCACAGAAGCCGCAATCGGCATCAAGCACCTGCGCAACTACGCCCAATTCCTCAACGACCGCAATTTCTACTCTGGCATCTACATTACCAGCGCCTCGGTCACCACCAGCGCCCTCAAGCAAGCTGCAAACCTGCCCATCGGCATCGAGGTCTTTCAAGAGACGGATCTGCTCGTCAACATTACCAAGCACGAGTTGGTGCCCAAGCACATCCTGCTGAGTCCCGAGGAGAAGAAGGCTTTGCTGGATCGTTACAGACTCAAGGAGACGCAGTTGCCCAGAATCCGTGTCGAGGACCCCGTGGCCAAGTACCTCGGTCTGCGCAGAGGTCAGGTCGTCAAGATTATCCGAAAGTCAGAGACTGCCGGTCGTTATGCCAGTTACCGCTGGTGTATATGAGAGTGGGAACATTCCCAAACCTTGCATCCGCATCTTCAAATTCTGTTTATTCTGGCGCCAAAAGGGTAGGGGAGCGAATCACAAAAATTCGAGCTCAGAGCTAGGGAAGGGCTTCTGAGTGTTTTTTATGCATGGGCGTTCTATCGGCGTTTCTCTTCTGCGGAAGTCTCACAATTACTGGCTACACTATACTACCACACCGGTTCTTCTGTTTGAACCCAAATCTCCAAAAAATGCAAAAACCAAACTTATCAAAGCGTTTCCCGGGTCCAGCCTGACTTGGCTCTGGTCTTTTCTCCCTTGAGCAAAGTTGGTCTGTGTAACTTTGAGATGAGAAAGAAGTTCTGCCATGATCTGGTTCAATGATACATTGCCGAAATATCTGCACTCCTATCTCTCAGCCTCTGCAGGGTTTTGTTTAGGTCGATCACATGTCTATTTGAGGCTATTTTGGTGGATTATGCATCCATCTCACAGAGCTCCATTGTAGACATGTTCGAGTTTCTCGCTTGTAGATAAAGTAGCCGGTAAACCACTTGTATACAATAAGTGCCCACTAGCCTAGAGACGACATGACAGTTCTCACCGTCAAGCATCAACTTGCATGATATCCTCGTCGTCCAAATCTCCATACTCGTCCTCTGCAGCATGAGCCTCTCTCATAACAGCATCACCACTAACCCCAGCATTCCTCTCGTCCCTCTGTCTCTCCTTTTCAACCTTGTCCTTGTGTCGATTCAAGTCTTCGATACTCCACGTACTCACGCCTTCCTGCATCTTTGCCGGAAAGGGCTTACTCATCATTTTCAAAAACCTTTTTGCGGTGGCCACGGCCTGGTCGACGGAAAGATTGCTGTCGCCTTCGAGTAAAGCGGCATTGATCCATTTGGGCAGCTGCACGCGCTTCTTGCCGAAGCGGCGGTCGGCGAGCACCATGATGCCATAGTCGTCTTTGCCGCGCAGCACGCGACCCAAACACTGTGCGGCATGCCTCATGGCGTCAAAGGACAAAAAGTCATTCTCGCGGATCCGGTATGTTTCGCGGAGGAACTCGAGACGCGCCTTCAGGATGCGGGATTCGGTGTATTGGAAGGGGACGCCGATGCAGAGGACGGTGCGGCCGTAGTGGTGGTCGAAATCGATGCCTTCGGAGACTTTGCCGCGGGCGACGCAGAGTAAGATGGCGCCTCTGCCGTTGCTACATGCGGTGCGGTAGGTTTCCAATGCCAGCGAGGTTTCTTGGGAGTCGGGTGTTTCGACGAGGATGAGTTTGTGTTTCCAGACTTGGTCGAGGATGCCCATGCCTTGCCACATGGAGATGATGCTTTCCATGTACAGGTACGAAGGGAAGAATACTACGATGCCGTCCGGTGTGATTTTGGAGAATTCGATGAGCAAATTGCCGTAATTGCGCACAACGCCGGGATCGTTTCTGATGGTGAACGAGGACGAGATGGCGCCTTGGTCACTTCCTCTGGTCACGATCATGGGCAAAAAGGAACGACGGGCCAGCGTCATGCTGTAAGATTCTTGAACCACCGTGTTGAAGCCGAGCATCTTCGGGTAGATTTCCAAAGGAGAGATTGTACCAGAGGTGATGACCACCGAGCTAAAGCGGTCGAACACAGGCTTTATGGCAATTGCGGCGTCCAAGCAGGTGAAATGTAGGATGGGATTGGGCACAGTGGCGGTTTCTGATTCGTAGGGTTCGAGGATGAGAAG
Organism: Aureobasidium sp. EXF-10728; assembly: GCA_023848605.1. Classification (NCBI taxonomy): domain Eukaryota; kingdom Fungi; phylum Ascomycota; class Dothideomycetes; order Dothideales; family Saccotheciaceae; genus Aureobasidium; species Aureobasidium sp. EXF-10728. The sequence goes on along the minus strand of SWBG01000018.1, from coordinate 23,361 downwards.
GAAACCTGTTTCGTAGGTTGCGACCAGAGTTGCGAAACTGGCGACTTCTTGCAGCGGCTGGTAGTCTTCGATGTTTTGAAGTTCCAGCGTCCTCACCAGAGATGTCAATCGCTCTGCACAGAAGCGCAAAGGCTTTCTTTCAATAAAGGTGAGCTCCTTGAGATGCTGCAGGAAGGAAGGTGGTGTCTCTGAAATGACGTGCAGGACTTTCATGCGAGTCTTCAAGTATTCGACGAAGCGTTTGAGGAAAGCAACGAAATGCTCTGCTCTTCGGATGTTTCCTGGTACGGCTTCCTTGAGCAAATCATCCGGCAACGCTGGATTTCTCATGAAAGCGCCCTCGTCGTTTGCCTCGTCAGCGTCTCGAAGACCTTGCACCAGCTTTGCGTATTCGTTCTGCAATTTTGCTGCATCTGTCGTCTTCATCTCGCTAATCTTTCTTTCCAGATTGGCTGCACCTCGTCCTGCCTTTCGTAATGAATCCTCAGTAATGTCGATACTTAGCGACTCGATACAGACGTTGTCGATGTTGTGAGCTTCGTCGAATACCACAATGCAGTCCTTGGAGAGCTCTTTCGATACCCTTTCGGCGATTTTTGGATCTAGTAGATAGTGATATGAGTAGATCACAACATTGCAGAAAGGCATCTGAGAAGCTGGTTAGAGATGGCAGATTGAATTGTAACAATGAACCCACCATTCGTCGGACTGTAAAGTATGGGCACTGCTTCTGTTCCTCGCCGTATTTGAGCACATCGTCGAAGGTGAAGACACCCGGAGGTATCAGATTGTGCGGCTCCAGAAGATCAAGGTTCTGAGCAGATCAGCAAGTCGTGTCCACAGCAAGCATTATAAGAGCAGAATCGTACTTCGTGATAGACGCAAAGTTCTACATCCTCGCCTCTCTCTTTCTTCTCCTTGACGAATCCTGCCGTCAGAGATCGACATCTGGCATCGACGATAGCACCGCTCTTTTCTCTCTTGACCGAGGGATGCAGACAGAGGTTTTTACGTGAAGTAAGACCTAGTCCTCTAAAGTCTTCGACATAGCCAAGTTGTTCTGAGCGATATTTCATCAGAGCTTTCAACTCTGCGAGCGCCTTTTCAATCTCGGACATTGTACCTAGGCACGTTAGACATGGCATGGGAGGATTTTGAGAAGTGCAACACACGCGAGCAGTAAATCAATTTGCGATGTTCTGGGTAGTGTTGCTGATATGCCACGATGAGTGATAATAGAGTGACGGTTTTTCCAGTTCCTGAGGGCATCTCCAAGACACAGTGGCCTCCTGCATCCAGAGTGCCTGTGCATGATGTGAGTGTTTTGAGGTGACAGTCTGGTATGTCTGATACATACGTTTGAGATCGCACATGTATCTTTTCAAACATGTCAGCGAGAAACAACTGAGAATATGATTACACGAAGCTTACGCATATTGTTCTGCTCATGTTATTAGCATATGTCTGCAAAGTGGTTTGCCGCCTTGTACTCACCTGGATAGATTCTGGGGTAGGGAAAGAGAATTGGCAGGTCACTTTTGATAGTGGTCAGCAAGAAGCTTGATCACAGTCGCATTCCAGTGGCACTCACTCGATCATGAACTTCATATTGGCGGATTGGGTCTCTTCCTCAGAGGCTGAGGTAGGACTGGGAGAGGAAAGGCAGTTGTACGGCGGTTGGCTGACCAAACAGATGAACGAAGGGCCGTCTCAAAGGAGCTAGTGTCGATGATGCGCACGGACGTTGTAGCCTATTCTCGCAGTGACGTACTGACTTTCGACTCTGTCGCGACTTTTGAGAGAAGCAACCATCTGTACAGTACACTCAGTAATTCTTGTAAAGGTTGAAACTTTGTTTGCTTTCTCACATCTCGTCCTCGCACAAACACATCAAGAGGCATGAAGAAGGCATTCAGGCCTCAAGCAAGCAGCGCACGCTCTACTGGAGGTAGCGGCTTTGGTGGGGGTTTTGGTGCTGCTGGTTTTGGTGTGTCTTCGTCGCCGCTGTCATGGATTGGTGAACCGCCGGATCTCTCCAACATCTCGGATCCCAACGTGGGAGTCGCCTTCAAGAACTTGACCAAGAAGGACAGCACAACAAAGGCTAAGGCTCTGGAAGAACTGCTGCAATATGTCTCTGCTCCAGACCAGCAGATCGAGGAGCCAGTTTTGGAAGCATGGGTGAGTCCACGACATGTCCACTTAAGAGCCAGTATTCTAACCATCACGCGACCAGGTCAAACTATATCCCCGTCTCTCAATAGACAGCGCTCGCCGCGTACGTCAACTGGCACACAATGTCCTTGGTCAAATCGCCCTCAAAAGTGGAAAGAGGATGGTGAAACACATGTCGAGAATCGCTGGCCCGTGGCTTGCAGGCGCCCAAGACAGCGATCGTGCTGCTGCAAGAGCTGCTCAGGACGCTCTAAAGCTTGTCTTCAACACTCCTGAGAAACTACAGAATCTCGGAAAGGCTTTCCAACAACCAATTCTCGAGCACTGTAGAGACGCCCTCTTGAACGAGACAGTCCAGACCTTGAGCGATGAACGAAGCGTTAGTCCCGCCGATGCTCAAGCCACATATTCTCGAGTCGTGGCCACCAGCATTGCCGTCATCTCAAACCTTCTCAACGATTTGGCCCTGGAAGAAGTGGCCAAGCAGCAGGAAACATACGAGGGCATTGTCGGTCAGAACAAGATCTGGGAATTGGCTTCGTACAAGGAAGATGTTGTTGTCAGGAGATCTATTCACCGTTTTTTGCGAACATGCTTGTCCAAGCAAAAGTCGGCTGTTGAGGCCAACCTTTCGACCATCAGCGAAGCTTACATCTCAAAGGCCCTTCCTCACGATCAGACCGGATCATCATACGACTTTATGCTAGCTCTAGTAGAGCTTACTGACACCTTCCCTCAAGCATGGACCACAAGCTATACTTCCAAGAAGCCGGCCAGTACACGATTAAGAGGCTGTATCAAGCGCGGCTCTCAGGCTGGACCTGCCGAGTTCTGGACCAACGCCTGGCTTCTATTCAGCAAATTGCCTGCAGAGATCCTACCGCAAAAGTACTCTGAAGCCGAAGAGCTGCTTAATGCGGTCCATGATGGCGTTGGCCAGAAGGACGACCGCTTCAATGCATCCGCGGCATGGTTTACCTATTTCAAAATTCTCGATCTTGTTCAAAACACTGCATCTTTGTCCGACGAGGAACACGAAACTCTGCTGAATAAGATGGCCGTCCCGGCAATTGAGCAGTATCTGCGACCATCCCCTAGCACCGCAGACTGGCTGGTTTCAGGTGCTAAGCCTGCTTGGAATGTTTCGAAAGCTGCATTCTGCAAGCGCTTGCCATCTGTTCTAGAGAAAAAGTGGCCTGAGTATGCTGCGCTGCTTGTTGAAGACATTCGAACTTCACTCCCTGAGCAGTCGAAGGATTTCGAAAAGTCGCAAGCACACGTCGCCTCTGCTGCTGAAAGATGGGCTTTGCTCCAATCAGAGCTTCTCCGTGAGGAATATCAACTTCCAGAATCTCTGCAAGCGGTCTTCTCCCAATCAGCCAAAGACATCATCAAAGCATCTCTCGAATCGCTCAGATCTAGAAACGGTAAACCATATGGCGCTGCTGCCGCGGTCGACGAGCTGCAAAATCACTGCAAAACTCTGCTTGCCAAGGACGAGGAGACACAAAACATCATCGCCACTTTCGTTGTCGAAGATCTACCAGAGTTGTTGTCCTCGCCTTCGCAAAGGCAGTTGGTTTCTCTCATATATCATTTCCAGACCGATCGTCGTTTCGGCGAGGCTTGGAACAAAGCCGCAAACGCTCTCGGTAATAGCGCGGACTCGGAAGAAAAGTTGGACGCTTTCCGCAATCTGTTAGCTTCGCCCAGAGTCAAACCTGCTGCAGAGCTTGCTGCTCAGAACGGTGACATCCAAGCCTTCTTACAGCGCCAGTTCAAGTCTAGCCTGGAGACGGGACAGCAATGGAGCTTTGTTTCGGGCATTCTTAAGAGTACACCCAGCGTAGCTTCTACAGAAACTGTTGACAGCATACTAGCAGATCTTACTGCTTCGCTTTCGGTTTCTGACAAAGCTGGATCTGCCCTGGATGGTTTGCAAGAGATCTCAAGAAGCAACAAGACTCTTGTCAAGGAGCACATTAAGAAGCCAAATGGCTCCCAGCTTCTTCCCAACCTTCTGCTTCTTGAGGAATCTACTGATGAATCTTTGGCCGCCAAAGCCTCTAGCATCAGCAAAAGTATCGTCACTGAGGCAGACAAGGCTGGTTCCCAAACCATACTCTTCGACGTCGTGCATCAGAGTTTGAGAGATGTGTCATCAAGCTCGCTTCCAATGCCTCAGGTTCTTGACATGGCTGCCAACCTTATCAAGGATAGTGACCTTGAACAGAAGAAGCAGGAAGTGGCAAAGCAAGCTCTGCCTGATCTGGAGTCTTGGAAGATTGCGATCAGGCCATTTGTCGGGACTGCACCTTCGATCGCGCTTGCCATTACCAATGTTTTGGGTGGTGCGACTTACCTTGTGGATCCTGAATCGAAGCCCGACTCTTCCAAGATTCTGAGAGATGCTGATGGCTTGTCGCAAGCATTGAGATTTGCCATGTACACCTCAAGGGTGTTCTCTAATAGCACTTTGCTCCAAGCACTTGAATCTGAGATACAGACAGAGCTGTTCCAGCTTTTCTACATCACCCACATCCTTCTGACAGAAAGCATCTCTCTTACAGCACAGGGAGGTCTTGCCTCGCCCAACCCAGAGACAGAGGCTGAAGTTGTTGACTTCGTAAATGAAGCCAACAAGCTTGTCGGGGACTGCTTCCAGCAATACGAAGATGCATCATCATCTTACGCATTTGTTGGTACAGCTCTCGACAACTTCTTTGAAAGTTCCAAAGGCAGCAGTACATCTGCGTACTACCACGCTCAAGCACTGAGCCACGCGCTTGGTGATCTCGAGTCCATTCATGGTGGTGGCCATGCCAAGGTTCAAGAGTACGAAGACAAGACATTGCAGCTTTACAAGGCCAAGGATGTCGTACCCTTCACAGCCTGTGCCAGTGGTCTTAAGGAAGCGTTATCCGATAGCAAGAAACTCGACAGACAGACTAACGAGCTGGTTGCCGATCTCACTGGCTTGGACGCCACGCAGTCTCCTGAGAAGGCCATCACAAAACTTGTCATGCTCAATGCTCTTTTCCCAGAGAGCAAACAGGCTGACAGCATTGTTGCCAAGCAACGTCTCATCTTCCTGATGAAGCACATCCTACCTTGGCTCGACAACGATGAGGTCGTCGCACCCATCAAGGCTGAAACCTGCAAGACCTTGCTCTTCGTCCTCCCTGGTGTCAGCGATATCTATGGTGAACACTGGTCGCAGATCCTGGCATTCCTGACCCATACGTGGGATACAGGCTTCGTCCGCGATGAGGTCGCTGATGAGAGTCGCGTGGCATTAGTATACACCACTCTTCAACTTTCCTCCATTCTTCGTAACCTCAAATCAAACGAAGAGCCCAACGATGATCTCGTTGATGCCTGGAAGGAGAGCTCTGAAGTGCTTTATATGGGCTTGATGAACCTTGTCAGACAAGGCCAAGGTCAATCTGACGAGCACCATGAACCCCTGAAAGCACTTTTCCAGTCCTTGGGCAGTGAAGTTGCGAAGTGGTCTACAGGTGAAGTCGAGGACGAAGCAGAGCTATACCCTCTCCTGTACACGCCATCAAAGGCTCTGCAGAAGACTGCGTTTGACATCTTGCACCGCGTCATTCCGGCGGCACAAGAGCAAGTCTCATTCGACGCAGCGCTGGAGAAGAAGGCAGCCAAGTTGCCTGAAGAGCTCTTGTCCTTGCTGCTCGCCCCTCCTACCTTGGATAGCCTGGCGGACGCATCCTTCCGTACAGGTATTCCTCACGAGCTGCAAGCATACCTCTATAGCTGGCAACTCGTCTTTGATCACTTTGCCAACTCCAGCTACCAGGTCAAGTCTGATTATGTTGAAGCTCTGCGTGAAGGCGAGTATTTAGGTCACCTACTTGAGCTGACCTGGGAGCTCTTGGGTCATGTCCTCGGTCGTCCTGTCGATGTATCGAAGTACGACATCCGCCGATTTGACTACCTCGACCAACAGGGTGACCTCGAAGGCTTGAGCGCCGACAAGCGTATGCACTGGCTTCTGGCTCACCTGTACTACCAATCCCTGATGCACGTCCCGTCGCTCACAAAGACCCAATTCCTGGCCATCAAGTCACGACAAACCGGCCTGGCCGTCGAGAGCTGGACCGCCAAATACATCGCCCCACTCATCGTCTCCGCATCCCTGGACTCTGTATCAGAATGGGCAGATGCCGTAAAAAAGGACCCCGAATACGAAGGCTGGAGCACCAAGGTCTCGCCGCGCAGCCGCGAAGTCCACTTTTCGTATCTCGTCGACGAGCAAACAATGTCCATCGTCATCCGCCTGCCCGAGACTTACCCCTTGGCCTCTGCACGCGTCGAAGGCCTCAACCGCGTTGCCGCCGACGAGCGCAAATGGCAGTCCTGGCTGCGCAACTGCCAGGGCGTGATCCAATTCAGCAACGGCAACCTGATTGACGGCCTCACCACTTGGAAACGCAACGTCACTGGTGCACTCAAAGGACAATCTGAATGTGCCATTTGCTACAGTATTATCTCTGGAGACAGGCAGTTGCCGAGTAAGCGATGCAGCACTTGCAAGAATCTGTTCCACAGTTCTTGCTTGTTCAAGTGGTTCAAGACTAGTAATGCGAGTACATGCCCGCTTTGCAGAAACCCTTTCAACTATGGTTAGAGTGGTGGTTGTGATGATGGATTCGCGAGTACAGGCCATAGGGCCTTTTTGTATATAGATATGATGGTGTATGCAACCATGATTGCATGATACATTCTAATGAAACTCTCTGTTGATTGTACCTCTGACACCAAGAGTATAGGTGTGATTGCTATCGTGAACTAACCAACAAAATTTGGTGCTTCGTTGTTTTTGTGAGGAGAGGTTGCTTCCGTTGGTTGCCAACATTGGAGAGTTCGACGTTGAGAACAATGTACCATCAGAAACGAGACTTGTTGTCAACAGAAGCGGACTACCACACGGCATACTGGTCGCTCCTTTCTAGAGCACGACACTTCTTACTTTGTACCTCAGACACGCAGACTTCTGGACCGGTGATCAGCTGCGCACATAAACGGCAATCAACGATCGTCGACGTCAACATGACCAAGAAGAACGGAACAAAGCTATCCCAGACCGCGGTGCCCAAGGATACCAAACCAACCTCGCAGCCACTCCGGCGATCGACTCGCAAGCGCAAAGCCAACGACGATACTACAGATGACTTGGCCTTCAAACCGCACAAGTCGTCAGCTGCTGAAACTCGGCCAAACACAAAAACGCTCAAGACTCGTTCTCCATCTCATCAAGCACTCAACCCCAAACCATCTTCTAAACACAACCAAACCGCCCAAGATGATGCAAAAATCAAGCATTTTTCCATCCCCTTTGACACCAAAGAAATAATCTGTCAACGACGAGGCACACAGCATACCCCGCCATCTCTAATCTTCACACATGGAGCCGGCGGCGGCATAACCGCACCTGCAATCGCAGACTTTGCAGATGGGTTTGCAGAAACAGCACCGATAACCATCTATCAAGGAAGCGTAAATCTTGCTTCGCGCGTCAAAGCCTTTGCCGCGGTGACCTGCCACGAAACCTTTTTGACAGCATTGGGAGGCAGGAGCATGGGTGCCCGTGCCGCCTGTGTGGCAGCAACACCACAGACGACTTCGTTGGTGCTGGTCAGTTTCCCGCTGGTTGGGGATAAGAAGAAAGATAGTCGTGAACACATCATACGTGAGATTTCAGAGGACAAACAAGTGTTGTTTATTGTTGGGGAGAGGGATAAGATGTGTGGGCTTGAGCATCTGCGACGGGTGATCGGGGAAGCCAAGGCGGAGTGCTGGGTTGCTGTTGTCGAGGGCGCGGATCATGGTATGAGTTGGAGGTGGAAAGAGTCTGTTGCTGCCATGCGGAGGAGAACGGGTGCGCTTGCTGCTGAGTGGCTCATGGCGAGGGAGAGTGGGAAGAGGGAGTGTCGTATTTGGTGGGATGAGGAGGCTGGAGAGGTGAGGTGTAGTGGTTGGGTTTGATAATTGAGACGAAAGGTAAAGAAAGAGCCATCTGCACAACAAGGTTAAAGAAAACGCTCTGAACAAAGCGCAAGGGGTTTGAAAAGTACAATCATGCTCCATTGTAGTGCCCTCTTGACCATTCCTCCTTGAAATCATTCTTTGTCCTTTTTAGATGCTAGACAGAGTTACAGATGACTATGTACATGCACAATACTTTCCAAACAGGAGTAAGATCCAGCGAAACAAACGGTGTTCACAGCTTCTCCATCATCATAGTTCTGCTCAACAAGTACCCACCGAGCACACCGGCCAAAAAATTGGTAAATCTGAGCTTTGAATGAGCAAGTCACACACCTATCTTGAACCAAGAGGGTAAATTGGGTCTCTACCAAGCAATTTTCCAAACTCAAAGTGGACCTGCCTGGACGTGTGGCTAGCACCTACTCCACTTCTGGTCATGACGTTCATCGTCCTATACATTCGATCCTATCTTCCAGCCCTTCAATAAACAGTGGCGATAGTCTAGTGGTCAAGACGCTGCGTCAATGTGTCTTGCAAACACAAGGCTCTTTGCCATCTACTCGACTGCATCAGGAGAGTGGGATGGTGGAAGATGCAGAGATCGTGGGTTCGAATCCTACTCGCCGCGACATCCTTTTGCCCTTGTCTTTGATTGGTGTTGTCTCGTACAAGCCGTTCTCTGACCTAAGTGGCATGGAGTTCTGATTGCATATCCTACCCCGATACAGCTTGAACCTTTTTGCTTTTGTGTACACTTTATTTTTCGAACAGTAGTAGCGTTCAGAACAACGATGTCATCTACATTATCATCGAAACCCTAACTGATCAGCAACGCCCACATCAATGCCAAATCGCCTACCTCCCTCTTCTCTGACTTTGAGCAGGGCATCTTTACTCGTCTCGTCATTCTCATCAGATCTAGCGCTAGTGCTCCTCGGTGTCTTTGTCCACCAGCCCAGACTGAACAACCAGCCATCAAACACCTTGTCAAGCTCTTTGCCGCGCATCCACAAGGCGCCTTGTGGTATCAATGGTTTCTTTTCCTCGCACAGATCGGAACCAGCAAACAAAGCCAAGGCACTGGCAATCGTGGTGGGTTTTCTTGGTAGTGCGCCTCTGAGATCTGTGAGCCAGAATGCACTCGCGCCGAGTACCGTCATGGCGGCCAGCATGATTTGCAGTGTGAGTTTGGAAGCATAGTTTACTTTGAGCCGGGATGTGGTCCTGTAAGCAGTGCCATGTACCAGGCTCCCATTGGCGACATTTGGAGCAATGGGTTGACGGAAGCGCTGATCGATCACAAAGGTCATGTACCTCGTATAAAGATTTCCGACGGCCTCGCTGAGTCTTGCACGATTTTCTTTGCCGGCCAGGTTTGTTTGTGAAGTGCCGTTCGGCCCGTAGACCAGATGATTTATGAAGTCGTCAAGTAGTTCAATGCCCTTGATGTCACTGTCTTGTATATTGAACCTAGTAAGGTCTTGGAAATATGTCTGAACACGATACGGGAAATTGTCAATACCTGCGGTCCCGTTCGTCAGGTACTCTGCCGACTTGGAGGTGATGACAGGTTCGATTTCGGTGTTGATCGATGGCAGCCTCATGTCATCTCCAAGATAAGTCACGTTCAGCTGGACTCTCTCTATTTTCTGAGAACACAGAAGCGCGCTAACATCGTCGTAGTTGGTGTTGTTGCCATGGTTTTCAGCAAAGATTATGCCTATCGAGGGACAACCGGCCGGATTATCCAATTGATAGAGAATGTTGACGTTTTGTTCACCATAGTCATTTTGAGTGCCTTCAGATTTTGTCCATGATCCCAGATGAAGATCGAAGAAGCTGCCCATCCATTTGTTCTCGACCACGGAGTCCGTGAGGTAGACGCCTGAAAAGTCATAATGTGTGTCGGTCCCATTCTTCCCTGCATGATGACACCCAGGTGGAAGTGACGGACGCGCGGTGATCGTCAGCTTCACACTCTCGACGTCATCGTACTCGACACTCAAGTATTCATCAGCGACGATCGCACACTCCAGTTGTGGACGCAGTCCTTCGAGTTGAAGTGTCATGTTCTGCGTTGCTTGATCGCCATGAGCATCGGTACCAGATGACATCCTTACATCTGTGATGTTAGGCAAGACAACATCATGCCAGCTCGTAGATGGTAGAGTCGTGCTACCATGTTGGAATCCGTCAAACAAAATGGCTGCGCCTCCATCACCCGAAGTCGAGCTGTTTTGCCAGCTCACGTCCCAGGTATCTGCTAGCGAAGCTGTAATGGGGTAATCCATCACCACGGCTCGATCAATCACCCACAACCCCGATGATACGATGGCCAGTACGCTCCCTATCATACCAGCTGAGTTTGAGAAGGCAGAGCTGAAATGCCGTACCTTCATCGAAGTTGTCAGAGCCACAGGGGCTAGTTTCCCAAGGAGGTTGAAGCAAATGCTGCGGCTACCAGTTATGGCTCCGGAACGGAGAAGGCTGTACGGAGCGAAACACGCAATGGCAAAGTCCAAGGAGTTGAAAAGGGTGGCAATCGATAGAACAACCAAACTCGAAGCGTACCGCGAAAGATAGGTTGCAACCTCTTCGTTGTCGTAGATATCCAGCAGCCCGTGTCTTCTGTGAGAAATCTGATAGAGGACCTCAAGCACAACCAAGGCTGCTACAGGGACGATTAGAGTCAGACCCACCATAGGGTATTTAGCAGCGAGTGGAAGCCAGTTGGTGGCCTTCTTTGTTGTCTTCCTCGTCGATATCTCCGAATCTCCTTGTGACTGTAGTTTGGCTTTGATCTGGAAAGTGTGATTCGTTTGTGTATCGAATTTGAACCCAGATAGTGCTTTGGAGAGTTGACTCGTTCTGAGGTGACCACAGACACCAAGAGCTTTGGTCATGGTCGGACTTGCAACCATCGTGAGACCGCTCATTGCCAGATAACCTGGATCTTGTGGCACAATGTCATTACACGTCGTGAATATGATGCAGATCGTAAGTATGATCAGCAGGATAAACCCCACGACCATTGCCCAGAGTGAAACAAGTCCGACGTGCAACCGAGATTCGACAGACGTTCCCATAGCAGTGGAATTGAAATCTGCTGTCCTCACACAACTCTGCCGAATGAACTGGGATGCTATACCAGCCCAAACCTGACGAGCAGACGATTGCAAAGTCTCTACAGACAAAAATCGACTTATCGACCGATCTCCAGTGAGCGTCCGCAGTAGCACATAGTATAAAGGCGTTGTTGTTTCTGGATAGATCCTGAGGTTCTCTCCATTCAAGGCTAGATTCTGCGATGCCCATAAGGCGTCATGCATGATCTCTCCCAGCATGATACCGGTAAGGTTGTTGAGATGTCCTGCTGCGGCAAGGTGATCAACCTGGATGGAGCCATTTTCCAGATTTTGAAAGATGGTCGCCTTGTTCATTGAGTAGTCTATTTTGCAGATAACTGCCGCCGTATCCTGAGGGATTCCTTCGAACTGTACATCTCCCCATTTCTGCAAACTCGTCTTGAATGTCAAGTTGCTCACAAGCATCGCGAACCGGAAGTCGTAAGGCGTGTTAGCGTCGATCTGATTGGTCAGGTAGGTTGAATCTTGAACTTCAGAGCAATTGGCTCTCCACAAATTGTACTGGATAGCCGAAGATGGACAGGTGCGATTGTTCTTGTGGCAGAAGTCGTACACTGAGCCCATTTTGAGCGACGTTTGACCGTCCGCGCCGACTGAGCATGTTGCACTATTTAAGCGAGCTGCCAACTGATCATCGCGGTCCGTATGGAAAGTAGGCTGTGCTATTTCACATGATATGTTGGGGACGAACGCGTCGACTTCAGCAACAACACTGAGCAATCCTGTTGTCCATTTTGGCTCGAGAGATTGGAAGACCATACTGCTCAGCGAGGCATTGTAGTCATTGCCTTGGTCCTCCAGGACTTTGATATATGCATGGACGGGACTCGCTGAGATGTTTGAGTATGTCGAAACTTTCATATTATTCCTAGATATGGTACCGCGAGACTTGACGGTATCCCAGAACGCATCAGCGCTGAAGGCCGTATTCAAGTTTATCGATTGCGGACGAGTCACCATTGTTGGCGTGAGGACAAGCAGACCAGTAGAGAACAGTATGATGAGCTTCATAGTGATGAACCCAGTAATTGAGGCAGCGACTGGGATATGTCGTCGACGCACAGCTTTGACCAAGCTGGTGAACATGATGGGAGAGACATAGTCGAGCATCAAACTGTTGTCGGCGTCTTGTGGACCTTTGTACATCTCTTGCCATGGCTGCATCAGTTTGCAATAGTAGTCAACCTGGCGCCACAGGCTGAGAACAACAACCAAGATTGCAGTGGGGCCGTAGGTCCAAGCATAGTGGTTGGAAGAAAGAATCGGACGTATACCATTGCGAGCTTGTTCCACGACCAAGAGCACAATCAAGGAGGCAGCGAGTGCGGTGAACAAAGCTATCAGAGCAAGAAGTGTCGGTTTGCGCAGCCAGAATGGTGTCCAGTATGCTGTATGTGCTTCGACTCGAGGTGATTCCGATGCGGCATCCTCGAGCAGGCTTGAGTTAGTTATACTATCGCCCTCGGATGGTTCTACTGGCAAGTCGTGCCTGTAAAAACCAGTTGCATTGGTATCTGGATCCATGTTTGTCTGATGGCCCAAGACAGACTTTCCTCAGTAACGATATATCTTGTAAATGAAACCTGACGGAAAACAAAGGGATATCAACTTGTCATGTATTCCACCGGTGCGGCTCAGGCTGACAGGATCGGCTTCAGTATCGGCCTGGCTGGGGCAGCTGCAGGCCAAGAGCTATCCTGCAGAGAAGGTTCATGCTTCTATTAGATCAACCGTGGCGGACATACCACTTGTATTGGACACGGCACCAATTGTGTCTGCGTACCATCAGGCGAAGGCTGCATGAGGGCTCGATAGCGCGAGGCTGAGTGGACGCCCGCAGCCTATGATCCTTCGACTATGCATGGCTGTAGGCGTCGGCAGTGGCTGTGAGCATGGTCATCTTGTCGAGACTGTACGGGACTTCTGAGACAGATATAGATCATCGGGATAGTGGTCTCCGATTGTGCAGTAAACCAGTATGAGTCGGTATACATGAACATGGTTGTCGTCGATCAACGATCGTCGAAAGATGTGAATACGTGCGAGTTCCAAATCCGGACGTCAGCAACCGTTGCCAACAGAAACCCCATCATCGCCCCTTCCGCCATACATCCGAGTCTATCCAGTCAAGACAAAATTCGACGCACTCAACGCTCCCCACAGCTTAATCCTCTTAAGTTGATTAACTCGAGCAGTTTAATAATCTGCGTTCGGTTGAACAAGGTTTGTTAAAATCATGCCTAAACTGCGTGCCAGTTTCCCCCTCAATCAGCCAATCGCTCACAAGTCTTGATCTCCGTAAACACCTCATAGAACACTAAAGCATCCTCCGCACCTTCCAGTTTTCTGCCATTAACCTCAAAAGTCGGCACCGAAGTCACTCCCTTTTCTCTAGCACGCTTTGCCTCTTGATCAACCTCCTCACCACCATCATCACTTTCCAACCACCCCACAACCTCCTCCTCCCCAATCCCAGCAGCAACACCAGCTCTAGTCAACTCAGCAACACAACTCACATCAGCATCACCCTCAAAATGCGCGCTAAACAGCTCTTTTGCCAACCCCATCTGCACATCTTCGCCCTTGTTTAGCCCCGCAAGATATAAAACCCGATGCGAATCCCTGGTATTGCCCACTTTGCCGTTAAAACTGAAATCAATACCGTGGGCTTTACCTATGCGTTGTAAGCGCAGTTTGATGCCTTGTGCGCGGTCGATTCCGTTTTTTTGGATTATTCTTGTTGCGGCGGGGATGCCTGGGGTTGGTGCTTGGGCGTCGAGGTAGTATGGTGACCAGGTTATGTGGAAGGTGTCTTGAGAGCCGTTGGGATAGGTGCGTTGGTAAAGTTTTATTGCTTGTTCGAGGGTTTTGAGGCCGATGTAACACTGATGTGGTGAGTTTTAGTGGTGTGAAGATCTTGGTGGGTTAGATGGTAGAAGAATGTACCCAGGGGCATACGGTGTCGGAGTAGATTTTAATGTTGAATTGCACCTTGATGAAGTGTCCTCGATGTATCTGTAAGTCAAGGTAGAAGAAATATGACACGATGTTGCGGGATCTATGTCAAGATAAACAAGAGTGTGGTCAGGAAGTATCGATGGATGCTTGAGGAGAACGTCGGTTGATTCCAAGACAAGACGCGTAATTCTGCTGCCTGAACAACACAGCAGCCACAACATGACCCAAGAGACCAGCCTCTGCCTTTGATATCTTAGTATTCGGTTATGATCTTGTATCGTCCGTTCGCCATCACCCTCTATGCGTGGTGCAGTAGAAACTACAATACAACAATCGTCAAGAGACGCCATTATCTTTGGACCTTAAATAAGGTATTTATTCGATTGACGCGATTGAAGCAGCAATCGTTGTGAGTACAGCACCTCTTGACTCTGGAATCATGCCCCTTTTTTGGGGACTGGAGATTCTTCATTCTTGCTCAACCAGGTCATTTCCATCTGCGTCAATCTCGCCCATCGACCATCTTTCTCTCTGTTCCTCGTCGAGTGCAGTCATGTTGGAGATCAAAGTATCGAGTCCTGCGAGGACACCATGCACGCCTTCCCACTCGCAGCGCTGGTCAACCACCACAGCTCGAATGGACGGGTCATCTTCCTTATAGTAGAAGACCTGTTCCATGATCAAGTGTCGTAGGTTTGGGCACTTCTCTGCCAACCGATCCTTGATCTTTTTGACCAGAGGCCAAGCGATCTTTTTCTGGTCGACGTTATCTTGTTTCTTGTCAAAAATGTGGATGTCGAGTATCGTCGCCGTGTACAATCTTGCGGATCCGAAGATACAAAGTAGTCCTAGGAAGTGCATTGATTGCAGAGCACATGATTTGATATGTATATCTTGTAGCATCTCGGCTCGGACAACATCACGCAACAGCATGATGTGCGGCCCGAAGAAAGATGCACTGCCAGTGTCATACACAAAGCGATAAACTCCTGCGCCTGGCTCGGCATACAACAGAGAGTTTGGACCGAGATCCTCCTCGTTGGACTTTACTGTGGTACCGTGGTAGCTCAGACTCAGACGTCCAGGTCCAACTCGTTTGAGTTTACATTCAGAGTCAGTTCCAACCTTGGTGCAGATTTCGAAATCGTGCGGTGGTGTACGTCCATCGAGGAAAGTCTCAACAAGCAAACCCTCAAGGTCTCTCTCGCATCTGTAGGGAAGATCCAACTCGAGAAAGAGCAGAGGCATTCCACTTTGGTTTGCTGCTTTCTGCATCAATGCGAATATGGTTGTTTGTTCGGGTTTCCAGTGGGCATGGGTGAGCTCAGCGACGGGATCAAGACCTTGCCAGAACTCATCGAATCCATAGGCCTTGCGAAGTATCGGGTATCTGGAGTTTCTGCGGAGAACGTCGTCGAAGAGTCCAATGGTAACTCGTTGGCCGTTGCTCTTGAGGTTTGAGAAAGCCTGCTTAAGGAGCTCAGAGAGCTTTCTGTGGCTGGACCTGTCCAAGGTAACGTTTTTGAAGGCTTGTTCCAGGTGAAGAAATAGATTTCCGATAACAGAAGATGGGATGAGCTCATGTAATATGCACTCATTCTTAGATGACTGCTTACTTCTGCTTTCAAGCCATTCAGAACCATCCGCAGTGAGCATGTACGTATTGAACAGGACTTTTCGAACACAGGGACCTTCGACGGAAGACATTAGTAGCAATTCTAGACATTAGTACTATCATACTATGCCGCGAGGACTTACCGAACTTGGCATGAGCGGTGAGGTCAACCAAGCCTTGAAGACTGTACTCTGTGACCATGAAGCGACGTTGAGCAAGACATCTCTCTCCAAAAGGCTTGGTAGCAAGGTCGTCAAGCTCCTTGGACACCAAGCTGAGATTGGGCAGACACGAGTCCTCGGCGTTATTGACGATCATTTTCTTGAGTTCAGTCGGCAGACCAGTAAAGGTGGGTGAACACGGAGTTGATTTGTCGTCGCTCGAGATCGATAGTGATGGATCAGAGGAGACCAGAGTCAATGATGCCATGTTGTCCTGGGGTGGAGCAGGTTGCTCCGCAGTGATGTTGTTGGGTGATGACATGCACAAATCGAGAGTCAACAGAAGACAAGGGGTACTGTCTGATGTTTTGGGTTTGATGTGAGATCTGAGGTAGTCAAGTGCGTGTGTGAGCGTCAAAGCTTGCACTGCGCTGCGTGTTTGTCGACAAACAGACGCCCCGAGATGTGAGCGGTGATAGCGCACAGAAAGTCTGGCGACAGACTTGAAGTGAGCGTCTTTCAATTCGACAGCCTACTGAAAATCGTGGGTCAGGAAGGGCGACTGAAATGTAGGATGGCTGTATGGTGAATCTGACGATTTGATGGTTGTTATCTCGGCCTTAGTTGACGAGCACAGCAGGCATGTTCAAACTCAGGCGATGATGTGGACCGTGTCTGATGGATTGAGAGGGTGAAGTGGATGAGTGATGTGAGAGGGATAATGAGTGGGAGGTCTCAAGTGATTAGTCAAGTTCCAGTTGCGCTTGCGCTTGCTCGATACGCAGAGGTCAACGAGAAGCCAAACAAACAGCATATCACGCGCCTGACGATGTCATAACCGCTAACCCTGTTTTCCCCTAAGCTTACCAAGAAGATATAGACTTGTTAAATATTTCGGACAGTTTTTCTCTATACAACAAAGTTATGTAAGAACTGCTAACTTCTACAAGCTTTCATCAACAAACGCTAATCTTGACACATGGACATCGACAAGAAGATACTGTGGAAGAGATATAGATGGCGAGGTGCCGAGACTACAAGTACTTCTTAGGAGCGCTTGCTCTGCGTCTCTTGTAGACGATGTAGGCGCCGGCGAGCATGACCTGGAAGGCAATGACGACGAAGATGAACATACCCATCTTGGGGGCCGCGGTCGCGATCACTGAGAAAAAAGATTAGCGTCGTTTCGTGTTAAGTCGTAGTGTGCCAGAGCAGTAACTCACTGTGAGAAATGGTCTCGGGGAGATGCTCGGTCAAGCCTCCACGGACACCCTCGATAGACTGCTGTAGGTTTGTCAAGTGCTCGCGGTAGTCCTTGCCCTCGACATCACGTTGGACGGCGAGCACAATACGCTCAATGTTCTCAACGCGACGGCTCAGGGGAAGCAGGGCATCGCCAGTAGGCTGTTGCGACTTGTCACTGGAATCACCGGCGTTGGTGCCGGCAACCTTGGACATCAATTCGGCGTGATGGTCATTCATCTGGCGAGAGACGCGCTCAAACTCGCCGAACAGGTTTGCGATCTGGTGGTTCATTGCTTGCAGGCGGTTGTGAAGATCGGCGAACTGGTGGACTTGGTCCAAGATGGTGCTGGCATCGGCGTCGGGAAGAGACTCGGGAGAACCAGGGAACTTGTCGAGCTTCTCGAGGTGTTGACGCTTGGCTTCAGTGTTGGGCTCCTCACGGGTGATGGAGGTTGTTGTGGATGCGGCAAACTTATAGACCTCGAAGGAGTCGGGGTTTTCGGAGGCAGCAGCAGAGACACCAAAGAAGTAACCGGGAGGAAGGTTGACCTTTTCACTGTGGAAGCAGGGGGTGCCATCAATGTCGACACGGAGGCCATGAGGACCGTTCTCAATGCGCAGCTTACTGGGACGACCCAGGTTGCGGTATGCATAGTCGCAGTGACCGAAAGCCAAGCTGTCCACATTGTGGTGGTCCTTGAAGTTGGCCGAGCCGTCGTTGAGGAAACCACGGATCGAGCCTCCACGGGGACCATACTGGTCAACGACGAGGGCAAGACCGTCGAACTTGCCAACGGTGTATATACTGCTCTGACCGACAGCGGAACGGCCGGTATCGACAAACCAGAAGTTCAGGTTACCACTGCCACGCTCTTGACCCGAAGCACGGAACTCGGTCTCGACAATCCACTCGGGCTGGGTGATGGGATTATCGGCAAAGATGGCGCCTCGTGTGCCGCCGGGAGCTGGAGGAGTAAGGATGATGCGATCCGAGAGCAGTTGAGGAGTGTGGTTCTCGCCAGAAAGGTGCCAACCAGGGACGGCACGACCGTTTGGCGAGATGGCGCCCTTGTGGCCGAAGGAGAGGCCTTCGATAACATAAGACGCTTGTGCCGAGGCGCTGAAGAGCAGCCAGGCCAGCGACGAAGGCGACAGACGGGCAATCATGGTGAGGCACGAGACGTCGAGAGACGGAAGGTGCGAAGCAGCGAGACCGAGACGAAGCCAATGGTGACGACAAGAACCAGCTTGTTGACCTCCTTGAAGACGGTGACGATGTTGGGCGAGCAGTCGAGATAGTGCAGGATGGTCAGGCCGCCTTTGTGAGTTGCGTCGAGGGCGAAGTTTTCCATGGTTGCGTCGTGGTCGCTGTGGCCAGTTCGCGCGAACATTGAAGCTGCCCACTTTACCCCGGACTGATCGTCATGGCCCGTTTCAGTCCAAAGCCGCGCCAAGCCCATCCCGCTGAGGAAAAGTTCGCCGTGAGGAAGTTGCTGCGCGGCCCATGACCATCGTCCATCTTGCCACTTTTATTTTCATTTTCTGATATAATCTCATCATGGCCGACGATCTAGAGGTACACAAGCTGTTATTCCATTTCTTCCCACTCCAATACTCATCTCCTGCAGGCACGTCTTGAGAGTCACGCTCAGGCCTTCGAGGGTCTTCTTTCTCTGATCCCCGCCAACGAATACTATTCCAAGGACAACAGCGTATGTCCACGACCTTAGTCCTATACCTACTCTCTCCCGCTCACACTCTTCCCTGCAGGATCAATGGCAGCGCAAGAAGCAGACCAAAGAGCAAAAGCGCCAAGCGAAGCGCGCAAAACTCGACCCTGCAAACCAGAAATCTGCAAAGGACGTCATGGATGAGAATGAGCGCAAGAGAAAGCGAGAGCTAGGAATCGACGACGACGAAGACGACGAGTCTTCTGCACAAATCGACTTGCCCACTGCCAAAGACCAGCCCGCAAAGAAGCAAAAGGTCGACGCAGAGGATGATGACGAGGACAGCGACGATGGCGCCGACGCTACTTCGAGCACCAAAAAGTTACAAGCAGAGAAGAGAAAGGAGAAGCGCCGCCTGAAGAAGGAAAAGGCCGACAAGCAAAAGGCAAAACTAGACGCTAAGAAGGCCGCTCGCAAGCAGGAACCTCAATCCGCCGCTGGTGCTGACGAGTCTGCCGATGAGGACATGCAAGATGCCGGAGACGTATCCGCCGATGAGGCTGCCGACGATGCCATGGACTTCTCTGGCCTGGTCGACAACGATGAGACATCAACGCCCGCAAGCCCTGACCAACCCGAAGTCTTCGACAACTCCACAAACCAGTCTGCCACATCTTCCACATCATCAATAGGCCCCGCCTCGAACCCCACAGAAGGAGACGCACCTGCCACTGCGAAACCCAAGAAGGCACTTGCTCTTAAGCTACCAGAGGTCAACGCCGAAGAACTGCAAGCCCGTCTGAAGGCTCGTATCGAGGCTCTGCGCGCTCAGCGCAAGGCTGATGGTCCCACTGGTGGTCCTCGCAACAGACAGGAACTGCTCGAGTCGCGTCGCAAGAAGGAGGAAGCTCGCAAGCAGCACAAGAAGGAGTTGCGCCTCAAGGCCAAGGAAGAGGAGGAGCGCCTCAACAACGAGCGCCTACGTGGTAGCGGTAGTCCCTTGGCCACTCCCGACATTTTCTCACCGCGTCCCGTAGACGAGAACAACTTTTCCTTCGGCCGTGTCGCATTCGACGACGAAGAGACTGACCCCACACTTGGCTCTATCGCTGCACACAAAAAAAAGAAGGGTCCCTCGGACATCAAGACCGCCTTGGCCGCTGCAGAGAGGAAAGCCCAGCGACTCGCCGGCATGGACGAGGACAAGCGCAAGGAGATTGAAGAGAAGGACATGTGGCTCAACGCAAAGAAGCGTGCACACGGCGAACGCGTCAAGGACGACCAATCCCTCCTCAAAAAGACCCTCAAGCGCAAGACGGACCAAAAGACAAAGAGCGCAACACAATGGAACGAGCGCCTCGACAACGTCAAGAAGGGCAAGGAAATGAAGGACAAGAAGAGAACCGAGAATCTGGCCAAGCGAGCCGCCGAGAAGGGCTCCAAGAAGGGCGGCAAGAAGGGAGCCAGCGGCGGTGCAAAGAAAAAGGCAAGACCCGGCTTTGAAGGCAAAGGGTTCAAGGCTTGATCATTTTCTCTCTTGATGTTTTTTGTCTCGTATCTTTTCTTCTTACCAACATTAGCGGAATCATGGTTTTTTTGCGAAAAAGGGGGTTTTCTGTTTATTGGTTTTGGTTGGGTGGTTTTCACGGTATATGGGCAGAAAGGGTTCTGTTGGCACAAAAATTTGCTTGATACCTCCTTAGTTGTCTCATTTGGTATTGTTAACAACACTTTTCACTGCATCGAGTACCAAGAAGAGAAAACACACACACATATCATGAATTAAGGTCAATCAACTCGAAAGCAGGTATGCACCCATGGGTCGATTTTGTGTCTTTGAAGGTGTCCATGTATCGTATACTATTGCCGATTTAACCCGTCCTTCCCTACCCCTATGCTCCCTTCCTTTCTTCCATCTATAGCATTCGGTATACGATATCAGAGTCAAGTCCTTGATTTCAGAATGTGATTTGACGTAGAGCATCTCGTCTAGACCGTATATTCATCTAATCGGCCAGTTCACCATCACAATGTAACTCATCCTCACATCTCAGAGAAGATCTATGTTCTCAAGGCCCCCACTCTTTCCGCTGTAACCCCTGAAACACCTGACCCATACACTGCCTCCTCTTCATCGTCATAATCCTACCCACATGCTCCCTCACAAACCTACTCATTTCCTCCTCTGTTCTCTGCCTCTGTCTCTCATCTTCATCCTCTTCACTCTCGAGCTCTTCCTCCAAAGTTTCCTGCTCCGAGGTTTCCTGCTCAGTAGCCTCGTGCTCTGATCTATCAATCTCGTCGCTCAGCTCCGCACACCAAACCTTGTATTTTGCGAGTCGGGCCAGAGATGCTTGTTCAATGGATATTTGGTCCTTGACGCGGGCGCGGAAAGAGGGGCTTGAGGGTTTGGGGTAGCAGTCGCTTTCGAGTAGGTAGACTGTATGTGGGCATTTTTGTTTTGTGGGGGTTGGGAGGGTTGGGATGTGTGGCAAGGGGTGTTTTAGGATGCTGCGGGTGGGGTAGTGGGGTGTTGTTGTTGGTTCTGTTTCGGTGGGGGTGGTTTGGAGTATTGGAGATGCCTGGTGTGAGTGTGCGGGAGGTTTGTTGTGAGGGTTTGGAGGCTGGCGAGTTTTGTGTTGGATGTATCTTGCTGGAGGTTGGGTTGAAGTCTTGAACTTGGACTCCCGCAGGCGAGATGCAATTTCGGTGAGGACGGCTTTATTTTGGTGGTCCATGTCAGTCAGTGTAGCTGTATGAAGCCGATGCACCTCTGTCAGCGTGGCCTTGTAGTGGCGAATCTGTCCCTCAAGGTCCTTGATGGTAGCAGTGTGTTTGTAAAGTTCCCCAGCAACTGCAATCCTGAGTCCTTCAATCTCCTTGCTTGCCTGGGCTCGCACCGACAATGTTTCCAGACGTGCTTTCGAGAGCTGGTCAGCCAGACAGCGGTTGTACGCTCGCTCGTTCTCATATCGCCTACGCTGGTTCCGATGTTGGCGCTGCTCCTTTGCCAGTCGCTGTTCGAGCTCTTGTGTCTCGGGTAGTCCCTTGTTGATGAGTTCCTCCTTGTCCTTGAGAGTTTTGGTGAGTAGCTTGTTCTTGCGTACCTCGCTCTCGAGGGCTTCGTACATTTCGGCTGGAAAGCCAAAGTAGATGCATCGGGGTGCGTCAGAGCTTCTTGCCAGTGTCTGCTCGGATGTGCTGTTTGCGTACTGCAAGGCTTCGATGAATCTTTTGTTCTGGCGCGTCTCGGAGAGTGTTTCGATGAAGGGGTACATGTTGCCCATCGTGAGATGCGTACTTGAGGCTTTGTTCTGATGAAGTCCAGTTCCGATGAAGTCTCGTTCTGAGGTCTTGTTCTGATGGAGTCCTGTTCCGATGAAGCCTTGTCCTGATGGAGTCCTGTTCCGATGAAGCCTTGTCCTGATGAAGTCTTGTTCTGAAGTCTTGTTCTGAAGTCTTGTTCTGAAGTCTTGTTCTGAAGTCTTGTTCTGAAGTCTTGTTCTGATGCAGTCTTGTTCTGAAGTCTTGTTCTGATGCAGTCTTGTCCCGATAAAATCTTGTCCTTGGTATGTAGCAAAAGAGTCAGAGAATCTGTCATTCAAGTTTAGCAGATATATATTTTGTTGTGCGAACCAAGCATGTATGACTCGACTCGCTGCGCTAGTATGAGTGAGTTTTGTTGTTGTATGCCCATATGTCTCAGCTGTGAACCTGTCATCCTGGACGTTGACCACAACATCGCCTGCCGGATTACGAGGTTGGTATGGTTAGTATGAGTACCGTACTTGTTGAAGAACGACCTTGAGATCGAATGATGGTTGAGCAGTATCCACTGTTTTTTCGTGTAGCATTTGCTCATTATGGATCTAGGTGGTATATTCAGATATAAGGACAGCAAATCGTTGATATGAGCATATATGTCCACATCGCTTCGTCAGCTTAAACTCATTGTATCTCACTCGGAAAATTTGAGACGATGGCTCTTCATGTCAACAAGATGAGTTTATATTCTATCGAAAGAATCGCAAGTTGGTTGGATGAGAGTGGAAGTCACAATCCAACCGAGTAACCGAAGTCTCGCCTCAAAGACCCCCCGAGCCCGTTATTTTATTTTCCCTTTCCTCGCGCGAAAAAAGCCCACGCGTTTTAGCTCCCACACATCGCGGCACGCACAGTCCGCCCTCGAGTCTCTGCATCAAAAATTCCCTGCCAAGTTTTTGCTTCTCAACAGATAGACTCGTAAGAAAAGATGCAAATGAAGATCAAAAAGAAACACGATCCTGGCAATGGGCGGAATCGAACCGCCGTCGGGTCGGCGTTGCTGGACTTTAACCTCCACAACGACACATGCTACCACTACACCACATCACCTT